>JACATO010001892.1:657500-1191981 GCA_018389105.1 Nautilus pompilius
ATCGTAGCTACCACCAGTACCCGATTACTGGTCATTCGATCGTCGATATACAGCCGTTCGTTTAGCTTAGTATTCTTCATTTCTACCTCCAAATCAAAGAGACAAGTTAACAGCTGTTCATTAGCCGCCGTTTGTTTCTTGAATGATGTCGCTATTGCTGTTTTATTTTTTAAATTTTCTCCTATTTTTATTTGTTTTTTAAAATATTTCGTTTCATTCCTTATCAGTTTATGTATAAACGTTTAAATTTCTGGATTCTGAAGAATTTTGTATTTTCTCGCTTAAAGAACAACAATTCAAACGAAATGCAGACGTATGGCTTACAGTAAAGGCCAATCAAACGATCTTTTTTTTCTTGAACGAACGTAAAAGGTAAACAAAAATCTTCATCTGCAGACCGATCTGCGATAAATAATTTAGCAACCTCGCTAACCGACCCTCGTGCATGGCGTAGGAAGAATAGCCGGGCAACTACCGCGTAACAAAGGACTGACTGGCAACAAGGCTTCCTAACGGACAACGACAGCACTAAGCTTCCTCGCCGGAGTTGTCTTTCTTGTAGGCATCGGTGTGCGAAAAACGAAACAGAACAACGAGAAATTAACCACGTGACATCTGCACAAAGCAACCATAAACAGATCCGGGCATAATGAAAGGCACTAGATTCTCTCTCTCTCTCTCTCTCTCTCTCTCTCTCTCAAATGAGCAGACTATAACTAGAATAAAACTCAAAGTAAAACCTCAGTCCATCTTCAAGTCTGCTTTATACAATATGGATGGCGACGTTAGCTGAGGATCAAGCAGCACGAAAAATAAGTTCCACTAAACTGCATTCTAAAAAATTCGATAATTTATCTATAACTTTTTTTTTTATTTAAAAGTAGTTAATTTATTTCAGACGTTCAGATACCCTCAGTTTCATATTTCCCCGTTCTGACTGCGATGATGGGAGCCGCCATTTTCGTTGGACGAGACTGGAAGAAAGGTTGAAATCGGAGAAATAATATCCGTCATGTCGGCCTATTAAAGCAAAATCGATCAATAGAGTTCGCCTTATTTAGCATATCTATTACTTCCGTAACAAAAGCGTAAAGAATCCAGATAAAAAATAAAAAAAACTATATAAGTATGCAAATTGCTTGGAAGGACTGCATCAAATATTTCGCATTACAGATTCATTATGCATTCAGTTGTATACAAACACATCATCTGTTCGCTCTGTCAACACCAGCAATAGAGTTCACCACAAATCAGCTGCTATAATTATTTTGTGTGTATTTTATCCTTTCACCTTGTATCAGCAGAAAGGGGAATATGCATCAATACCGTACGTAGTTTTATAATCATTTTAAGTTGCGTGCACTCGAGTCGACGGCCCTACAAAGGATGTTTTGTTTCCGGATAAATTACTTATCTTTAGGGTCGCCGGCTACAGGGAAACGACGCATTGTTTGGGTATCGAGTGTAGCATTCGTTAGGTCGTAATCCATACATGACATAGGTGCGCAACTGTTTTGGATAGATTACAAAATAAAAAAAAAATTAATCAATGCTTTATCCTATTTCTGAGAAATCGTGATAGGGAATTATAAAATCAACCTAAATTAGAGTGCATGTGGGTAAATTATTAACGTAAATAATTATCCAGTAATCATGGTTTGTTCCCTGTCTTGTATAAATCTTTAAGAGGTTCGTTGTGACATTGAAGGGCTGTCTCAGACCGAAATGACATTACTGGCGCGGACGGCGTTCCGACTTTTTGGCCACGATTATTCAGGAAAGGGAACTTTTTTCTGTTTTAAGGTAAAGTTAAAGTTAACTTCCATAGCAGCTTAATTCAAAATCTATGTATAAATTCTAAGCATGAAATAGCTTTAATTTGGCGTTTTTTTAGATGACCTTTCTTTCGGCGGGGTCGTAAAACAACTATTGATTAACGCGGAGTTCATCAGGGACGATTACGAGCTGATATCAGTTAAGCTAACAGCAGCCTTTATTTGGATTTTAAGCTTTGCTGGTTTTCTTTTTTAAATTTTCCAAATTATGACATAAAATGTACCGCTGCACAAATTTATAGTGCACGGACATATTTTTAAACTAAGAATTTTCCCCCGCTACAAACCATCTTGGAAACACAGATTACGTGGTCCACCTCAAACAGTCGGCTAAAGCTAAACGACAGTCGAATCCCATCGTTTCTCGTTGTCTCTGTCAAGGAAATAGCCGTTGGTGCTGTCTGCTAAAAGTTGGCAGCAAGCGACCGGTCTTGGCAAAACTGCTGTCAAATTAGAACCCGATGGATTCAGTTGTTTCGATAAAGCAATGATACATCACAGTAGGAATTACGCAGATATAACAGAGACATCCCTGCCGACAGCAACGTCGGTTTTTAATTTAAATCTGTCACTCACATTTAACACAATCGTTATCAGCAGGAGCGAGAACGTATGCAGAATCTGGAAAAACGAGTGCTTTTCGGGGCGAGGTACCTGTTACGCCGGTGATGAAAACAGCAAAATTTCGGCACTTTTCGATTCGCGATTTAAGCAGGGACTACCTAAATGCATTCAGTTAATAATTGGGGGGCTGGTGGAATATTTGCAACTCATTGAAAGGCATGAACCAAAATGCAGCAGCAGCAACAGTATTTTGTATGGCACGTTGAACTCAACATTCTACTTTTGAACACTGGAAGTCATCATTCAGACGGTTCGTTGAGTACTGCGCGCGCTGCTTCTTAGCGTCAGACGTTCACAATTCTCCTGGCTATCGAGCCGTACTGGCACTTTGGTCAATTTATAGCTCTGACCTCTGTAATGGCCAAATATAAATACTAGATGTTATAATTATACATTGTCTAAAGTGTCAGCACTGCCTGATATTAGAAAAAAATTCCTTGGCAGTATAAGTGCAAATGTATGGAATAAATTGTCAGCAGCAGGTGTTAGTAATGTTAGTGTGATCCGGTTAAAATCTAATCGTTAGAATATTTCTTCAAATCAAGATGGCTTTGTGCCCTCTACCCACCCTTCTAACGACTAAGCTAAGGAAACTAAGAGTCAAAGGATTCTTTTTAGTTTGATTGTACCGTACTAGGAAAACAATCTATTGATGTCAAGTTTTGCTTAGGCCGTCAAAGCTATGCCGAGGTCGGGGACCCTGGTTCGATTCCAGTCGGGATCAACTTGTTTACACGTATTTACCTGGCATGGTTTCTTCTCGATTTTCTTCATCGGCCAGCTGCGTGAATTTCCTTCCGTTCTTCCACAGTCTCTCTCGGATCATGGGTGAGTTCCCCCAGCACTGTCGACTCGTGGTTGGCACATCATGATAATGTATTTTACTGCCAGAAGCTGAAACAATAGCAAAGAACAACTGCTCTGTTTGCGGAGTTTAACTGGGTCGATGCGTATCACGTGACGCAGTGGCCGCCGGGTTCCTAAAGATGGCATAGCTGGAAAATGTTAGATGCTCATCTACGAAAGAAAACAACAACATTTAATTCTGGTATTTTTTACAGCCAGATACCTTTGAACATTTACAACCGTTCGTTTTCGCCTTTCCTTTTAGCTTCTTTCTAACGATGTAAATCTACAAAAAAATAAAAGAAAATAATCGTGCTTGTGTCAAGATAGCATTGCGTGGATTTTCAGACATCGCCATCTCGTTTACACTGAATGACATTTTGCTGCACTTCTATTCCATCATTTACAACACCTGCGCCTTGGTTAATAGCTGTTTTGTTGTTGTTTTGGTTCGAGTATACATCATCATCTGATGTTCTGCGTACGACCGGTGAATTATGCACGAGTGGTCTTTAAATAGTTCTCCATGAGTCAGGGTCGTAGCTTATTCAGCGTAATGTCATCATCTGAATACACTATTCAAAACGCCTCGACATTGCAGCGAGTGTTGTTTTGCATAGAAAATTACTTTTCACTCTCAATTTTTTTTTTTTTTTTGTGACCGTAGTCTTCCATAAAATGTACAAAGAAAAACTGTAGCATAATTGTCATTATTTTATATACTTTTCGTCAGTTTTCAGTGAGCGCGAGTCGCCGTCCAATGGAAATTCTGGTAGCTAGGTGTTTGCTTTACTTAAAATTATATTCGTTCTCAAACCCCTCCCAGTTATCGACAGTACTTGCTCGTGGAAAAGTTAGTACGAGTTAATAACGGATTACTGAATAGCAGTTGTTTTCACCAACGGAAGTTTTAGAGGCTTTGTCACTTAATAATTGCCACTTTTTATATTCCTTTTTTACGTCAACCAATTTTCAGCAAGAAGACGCCACATCATCTTAGACAGGTAGTGCTGCTAAGGTTGATTTCTTCTTGCAATGGCAACTTTCATTTGTCATTCCTGAAATGAGTTGAGATGATACACTAAGTTGTAAAGCGTTAACTGATTCGGAACCTCGTTGACGAATGATGGCTCTAATGAAACAGAGGTGAGCGGGAAAATGGAAGTGGCGGATGAAGAGAGCCGAAGGCTTTAAAATATGCTGAAATCCTTCTGAATAGAAAAAAAAGACAACTAAGACAACAGTATTGGATAAATTGCTGTAGATTGGACAGGTAATGGATTTTATTAGCGACAAGCATCAAAAGGATGACAAGCTTTAAAACGTGGATAATGAGCATGTTGGAAAGACAAAGTAACCAAGGAAGAAGCGAGGATGGGGAGGTACAGACAATAATGTTAATCAAGAAAATCAAATTCAAAAGATTTGTGCACAATTTAAAACACAATCCATCAGTTAGAAAAGCGGCTGATACCAGGCTAAGAGTGAAGCAGAGAAAGAGTTAGACCAAGATCAACGATGAATGAACATAGTTTAAAAGGTTGATTGGAACGCAGCAGTCTACAAGTGGCATGTGAATTAATCACTGACCGAATAATAATAATAATAATAATATGGAAGAAAAAACACAAGAGAAACTTCCAGAGGGATCCGCAATCCACATAACCAGGGAAGAACACATGATAGAGATGGAGCGTATATTGTAATCTAAACATGAATCTGAATGATATTAGAAATTGAGTGTTTAATTTATTAAACATCCGACGTCTAATTGTTATGCGTAGGATATTTAAATGCGTTTAAGAAATAAACACTTGGTTTAAGGCTCCAGTGTGGCATCTAAATGTCCCAGGTCCACACCGGTATTTACTATATGCACGACTGATGTTAACATTCTTAAGTGTGTTGTTGTTCTTTTATTAATCTCTTTAAAATATTTAATATTTTTGTTCACACGTTTTTCTCAGACACCTGTTTTCAGGTTTATTCAAGGAACAGATTTCAAAGCCGCAGCTTTACATTCATATTTGTAAATCTGACACTGTGTTGAGCTTGACATACAAATATGAAAATTTAAGGAAAAACTAGAAACCGAAAACGTTTGCCAACAGAGGCTTAGATATTTAAATGAGAATAATTTTGAACAACATGGTGATTATTTCAACCATCAAAAACAAACAGAACCTTAAATCAAGTGTTTAAATACATAGATAATCACTAATGAAGTGTTATTCTTCTGTTTCTCTTTGTTTTATCCCTCTGTATTTCAGCTAGGTCAAATTTTAGCCCCACCACCCTTTAAATCTGTATCACCTAGGAAAAGATAAACCTTAGGGGCTGTGGAAGATAGAACCTTCTTTATTATTATTATGACTATTTTTAACGAAGAATTTGTCTCTCTCCAACTCCACTTGTTTTCTATGATGAGAGTACTGACTAAATTTACAGCCACAACACAAATACTAACTAGTGATTCTTGGTTAGTATAAGGAACGAGAAAACTGACGTGGTGTCCGAAGGGTTAAAGTACATTTTATTTCTGGTTTTACCGAGCATATAGAATTTTCTCTTCGTGTATTCGTTTCGAAGCCGAATATAAGGCTGCCAATCAACTAATTATAATGAATAGTTTCTCTATATTTATAGACACTTTTGTGCTCAGTCTGACAAGATGCTGTAAGCCTTTTATGGATGCTGTTTCTAAAAATACACACATTCGAAAACAATTTATTGGGTATTAAAAAAACCTCTAAATTATTTTCGCACATCACCTTAAATGTACATTTCAATGGCAGTGCCAGACCGGGACATTTTTGTTCCGTCTAAATGCTCCTCATTATTTTTCTGGCAAATGTGACACTTTATTCTGTAAAACTTTCGGAATTATAGATCAGCGAACATCGGAAGAACTATGCAATCTATCTACGAGCGATTTCAACTCATTTCTCAGAGATCGTAAGAATTGGATCTTACTAACCAAGCAGGTATGTACAGGATACAAGCTTAGTGTTGATGATTATGTTCAGATCCTGCAAGGAGACACTTTTTAAAAATCTCTCTTTATTTGGCATAAAACAGCGAAATTAAACTCCCTAAATTTACTTTCCTCCTTCACATATGCTGTATGATTTCATGTATTATTTATGTAGAGGTAACTGCACAAAAATTAGCGTATACCAGTAATTAAGATTTTGACTTGCAATCATTTTTGATCGCGTGCTGAGGATTTCCAATGTGAAAATCGTTTTTCGAAAATTTCTTACTTTCTTTATGTTTTATACTCCAACAAATGAACCATTTTGTTTGAGAGAGAGATAGATAGATAGATCATGCTTTTTATTGGGTTGTTACAAAAGTTTTGTCGGTTTTTTACCGAAAGAGTAAGACTCCATATCTATGCTGAACGTGAAATTTATTAATCAGAGTAAGCTCCCTTACAATCGACACACTTATACCACCGAGTTACCAGCGCATTTTTACCATTTTGAAAAAAATCTGGATTTCTGTAGTCGATAGACTGTTGGAAGACAGTTTCAATTGCTGCTTGGTTGCAGAAGGATTTCATACGGAGGAAGCTGTCGAAGTGTTTTAAAAGGTGGTGTTCTGTGGGAGAAAGGTCCAGTGAATATGCTGGGTGAGGGAGAACTTCGTACCCCAAAGTGTTCAGTTTCTAAAGAGACACCGTTTCAACGTGAGGACGAGCATTGTCGTGGAGCAGGGTTGGGCCTCTTCGATTCACCAATGGCGGCCGGCAGTTGTTGGAAGAGTTTCTGATGAACGTTTAATTCACGAGAGTACCTTTCATCTGTGATGGTTTCGCCAGGTTTCAGGAAGTTATAGTGGATAACACCAGTTGCAGTACACCAAACAGTGACCATGACCTTCTTTGGGTGGAGACTGGATTTTGGAATGAGGTTAGGCGCCTTGTCTCTGTCGAGCCACTGTGCTGAAGGTTTGGGATTGTCCTAAAGGATCCATTTTTCATCACACGTAATGATTCCGTCAATAAATGGGTCGTTTTTCTTTCTTGTGACAAGAGAAGAGCAGATCTCCAATTGGCGATTTTGTTGTTGTTCATCCAACTCGTGAGGCACCCACTGATCGAGACCTTTCACCTGGCTGATTGCATCAAGAAGCCAGGAAACAGTCAGTGCTTACGTCGAGCTCTCCAGCAATTTCTTGCACGGTTTTTCTTGGATCGGCTTCAGCTGAGGCTTTCAGACGGTTGTCCTCACAGCTGGAAGGGCGTCCGCTACGTTCCTTGTCTTCGAGGCTCCCATCTCCTGATCGAAACTTTGCTAATCATCGTCGTACTTCGCGCTGATTTGTTGTGACCTGACCCCACGCCCGCTTAATGTTACAAGTTGACTCGTTCGCTTTGTGGCCCAGTTTGAACTCGTGGAGCAAAATGGCACGGAAATGTTTTCTATCCACGCTTCACTCACAACCCTGAAACAAATATACATTCTATGATTTTTAAAAAGGTAGGTTATGCACAATGTACGCCAAAACACACGCTACAAAACGATATATAACTTATCTACGTACACCTCCACAAGCATGCAAAAGATGAACCCCAAATTAACATAATATAAAAACGGACAAAACTTTTGACGATCTGATACAAAACCGGCAGGAAAGAATGTTCACTAATTTTATCTTTAATCTATTACACTGGCAATGTCAGCAAAAACTATCTGCAATTAATTTTTTTCACCTAAATCAACTTATACTGATCGTTTGGTAAATCTATGGACTAGAAAGCGTAATCTCGGGTGGCCGGAAGAATTTCCGACCGTCCCCTCGCTGAAAAACCCTTAATCATTTTGACATCTCCCGGAGGATCATTTACACGTCTGCCTAAAGTAGAAAATTACCTGAGCAGATTTTAAAACTTAAAATGACAATTCTGAAGCTCCCTAGGCTGCTATAAATTAAGGAGTTATTTTCAGTCTTTGCTGTTAAAAGGCCTCGTTTAAAAGGATTTTGTGCTCTGTGTTGTCGCCCCGTGTGACCGCACGAGGTCTTGTTATACTGATTTTTTGTAGTTCGTATCAACGTTCAAACTAATTCCGATTCCCCTCTATGGTGATCCGTAGTAAATTTTGGCGTTTTTTAGCTGCTTTCGTAATGGTGTTTAGCCAGACCCATTGACTATAGACTCTCGCAGCGTGTTCAAGTTGCGGACGAGCCGATCGCCTAAATAACGATGTTAAAATTCCTTTGGTGCCGTTTGATAGCCGGCTAATTTTACACGTGCGAGTCAGTGCGCGTTACACGTCCTCGACGGGAAGCCATCTTCGAGCGGAGCAGTAAAAGGCATCTAACCAACCGTTCGTCCATTCCTGGGTTCCGACCAAAAGCGCCGCAGCCAAGGTCCCGTCGTACTGATGACGTTAATTGCGTCTTTTATTCGCTGGAAGCGGCAGCCATCCCACTGTTTGGCTCAGTTGAGAGGCCAGCAGCCTACCGCCAAACTTCCGTTCTTTCCATGTCAAAGGATGAATATGATTTTCTTTTTTTTTAATATACAGGCCGTATACATACTATCTTATAAATTTGTTTTTGTAAAATCGTACCCATTATGAATAAAGAATTTCAGAGATTACAATACGTAGTAGTTTCTCCGAGATAGACGCAATGAACTTGGATCAACAGAGCAAAGATAACGTTAATAGACACGACGGTTGTTCCGCACGCTGTATTTGGTTGCAGCAGCAAATCCGGTCATACCAAAATTTTCATTTGGAATCCATGTTACCATTAATCATCCAAAATAACTATCGAAGCCTTTAAAATAGAAAAAAAAATGCTTATTCTTTGTACTTTCCCTTTGATTACTGGTCGGCTGCTGGTGCTGCTGTTGTTGTTGTTGTTAAGCGAATTGGACGTCCAAATGCCGAGTCCTCGTAACTGATTGTTGTTGTTGTTGTTATGACCGAAGACGCCGCAGGATAATCCTGAGGAGCGCCATCGATGCGCTTGGGAGGCGAATTAGCTCCTTCATACTGCGTCCCAGGCCGAGGCGTTGGCGCTCCGCTAGGAAGGCGGGACACCGTAGCCAGAGGTGTCCAGACGACTCCTCCTCGCACAGCCGGCATATAGCAGTCTCCGACTCGTTGATCAGGAACTGCCATCGTCGTAGGCGTGGATGGTGCCCGCTGCGGAAGCGAACGAGGTGCGTCCGGTCGGCCTTGGCAAGTAGCGTGTCTTCTACTGGTTTGATTGGTGAGGAGTAGACTTCTGCCAGACGGACATGAGACATCGGTGATGGGCGTCCACTCCGGTGGATGATGGCCGAGCGCGTAGTAGGATCTAAAGTGGTCTCCTTTTGGGGCCCAGCGGCACCCGTTTTGGCTTTTGCGTCTGCCAATTCGTTGCCCTGCAGGTTGCAGTGTCCTGGGACCCATACAACCCGTAGTGAATGGTTGGCCGTTAGCACGCCGATTTCTCTCTGCATTGCAGTGATAGTCGGCTCCGTAGAGCAATTGGCCAGGGCTGTGACAAGTGATTTGCAGTCGCAGACCAGTAGTGCCGATTTCCACTCATCATTGTCATGGAGCCATTTTACCGCTCTCTCCATTGCTGTTCTCTCAGCTCTGAAGGAACTGCACACACGACCTGCTGCTGCATGCCACCGGTGGATGATGTCTTCATTTCGTTTCACCACCAGCCCTGCTCTCCCATTGTTGGTCCCTTCGGCGGTCGAGCCGTCAGTATATATTTCCACGTCTGTTGGACCTAGAGCGGCGAGCCCCTCTTGCGCCCTCCGCAGCTGCTGCTCTGTGGGGTCGCCGTTGGACACCGCGGTGAGAGTTATCGGTACCGGCGGAGGTCGCTGCCAGGGAGGTGAGACTGGAGGTACCTGTACGGTTGGTGTTAGCAGTCCTAGATTATCCAAGGCAGGTATAACCGACATTCGCCAGTCCGATCTGCATAGTCGCTGCCGTACCACGTTGTGTAGTAGTTGTTGACGTGGGTCTCCATTCTCCAGCCTGTGCCATCGGTCAGCTAACTGCAGTGCGTTGACCTGGTAGCGGCATCGTAGGGGAGGGAGATCAGCCTCCCGCAGGACTGCTTCAATTGGCGTTGTCCGGAGCTGTCGCGTTATCGCTCTGGCTGCGTGTAGTTGCGACTTCTCCAATCTCTGGAGATTGGAGTTGGAGATCAAGGGCATCCAGGCGGGGGCGGCGTACTCGGCTAGGGACCGCTGCGTTGCAATATACACCGTTCGTAAATCTCGCGGGTTCCAGCTCCAGGTGGTACCTCCTAGAGTTGCTGCTGTTACAGGCGTAAACCAATAAATCAAAAACAAAACCGGGTACACTCTATTTGTAACGTCAGACTTCCATACATGTACCAAGTCGTCCATTGTTTAGAAAAACGAATTAGTGCTAAAACCAAGATAGTTAATCATAACCAACTGGCGCAGGAATTAAATTATTTGTCACAGTCAACCGTCTATTCACTTTTGACGATAGTGTACTGCTGCTTATGGTACAGCGATTGGTGAGAGAGAGAGAGAGAGAGAGAGAGATTGGTATGCATCCAGTTTTATTTTGTTGCCGCAGGGAGGCGAGAAACCATCGTATCTTATAAAATAACCCATCTCAAAACAACATAGAAGCATTGGTTCGATCTGCGTTAGCTATGAACTGCTTAATTTACAACAGTCAAATTGAAATAAGAAGGAATTAGAGTTAATCAATAGGAAGATAGGCGGCAGTACATGACTTAAAGCAGTTTTGCATGCTGCTTATAATCTGACCAGTGAGGTACTGAAGTCCATCGTCTTATCATAGAAGTTTACAGGTATTGGTGCATCACGAGCATCCTGAACAGAATTTAGCTCAGAAGAACGAGGTGACCACATCATGCTGGCAATGGTCTAGTCTCGAAGCTGTCGGTCAATCACACGTGCGTTATCGTCCATTAACTTAAAGTTATCACCAAATTAACTTGCACATTGTCTGACATAGGGATCCAAAATCTCGTGCCTATTATATCTCAGCTTTCTGAAATACATGCAGGTTTGCACGCCACCCGATAAAATTTCTACCCAGACAATCACCACCGTAGTGATCCCTCCTTTCCATGGTTTTGGACGAATTCGCGTCGAAAGTCGCATTAACTTACAGGTAAACTGAACATGGCTCCGGTCACGTGGTGTCTCGGCATCAATCCAACCGCTCCTGTTTACTGCAGCGAGTCAAGGGGATGCACACCATAAGCCACAAAGGTTAACCTGGCCTTCGAACACTATCTCCATGCACTGAAACTGATAAAAGGCATGCAGGCTACCTAAGAAATATAAACAAAGTATCTAGGTGGTTAAAAAGAGGCCTGAGAAGATGCAAAGTCAAAATTCGCCTCTGTAGGATAAATAATACAATATTGCGGTAACTACCCTTCTTGGTTTGGATAAAGAACCGTCTTCTGACTCCGTGTGCCCGGCCACGCACCGACGCTGCACGGAGGGTTACGGACTTCGCAACATCGTACTTCAAGAATAATAACGGACTTTCTGAAATGACCGGTTGGAGTCCAGATCCCAGCACTGTCGCTGGCGGCCCGACGCTGTTCGTTTGCTTTGATGTAGGTGCATGACGTTACCGATTCCACCGTTGCGTTTTTAGTAGCGACATCTGGCAGCAGATGCCTGACGTTGCTTAAACGTGGTTTAAAATTGGATAAATCCCGTTTCCATCATTTTTTTTTTTTTTTCTGTAGTGGTTTCTGACACGGCTTCCTCAGAGTGTACCGTCACGGTGGCCGCCCGCATGACATCGGTGGGTGTGGCAACGTCAACACTTCCGGTCCCCCCGCACCACTTACACTTAAATGTTTTGCGGGGATCGAGGAAAGAGCGACGGGGTTTCTTTCTCGTTGGACTGAAAGTATTTCGTCTTACAGTCGCGATATGGCTCCCATTTCGTCCAGTATGGGGACCACTATTAGAAACCCCCCCCCACGGACCCGCTAACCCGGGAACTACCACAGTCAGACTCAGCATGACCTGGTCAGCGACTGTAGGCTTCGAAACGTGCCAGTAGTTCCAGATATAGGACTTGTGGTTCCACCTATCGAAAGATGATCTTATATGACGTTTAAACCCAGAAAACTCTTGCCGAGGCTCAAGTCAACCAGCAACTCTCTACACGTCCGCGTCCGCCGATAAGATCAAGGGCAGTAACTCATACTTTGATCTTAGGCAAGAAAGGCCTCTCTATCAACAAAAACCGAAGCTAATTCACATCTCTCTTTGATAAAAGTTGTTTTACGCGAAGAGGAGTTTGTGTTTAAAATTCAGTGGATAAAACTAGCCATTTTGGAAAGATATATACAGTATTAGTACTTAACTTTTAGGAATTAATGTAGTGGTTGTTTTTTTTTAATTTGAGTGGCAGCCACTTTCTTCGTTACAGAAAACACTAAGTACGAATTTTGTAGTCACTTTGCAGACAGATAAAAGAAAAAAAACCGCATCGATAAATAGTTCCTTATTGTGAAAGAGAGAGAAGGGGGTTTACAAGCTGTACTGTACATGTTGTTTGTTTGTAATGTGTTTCATTACTAAGTTTTATCGGAGAGACCCAGCTTCTTAAAATTTATCGCCCTCTGCCGATGATAGAGTGGTAAAAAAAAGCCCGACCCTTTAAGAACGTTGTTAGTCTCTACAATTAATCAGTAATCGCGGCAGCCATCTCTAACGGAACGAAAGCCGGTCCGAAATTAGTGCGTTGGCGCGAGTTTCTGTCGAATTATTAACGCATATCCCCTGGAGAGGTGACCCGGGGTACATTTACTTCCTAAGGGAAGTGAAAACGTTCGGCTTTGACTGTCTGATCCGATTTCTCATTATGGTTTTCTTCGCTGGAAATTCAATTTACGGAATTTCTAGGCCGATTACGCTGCGCGTGTTTCTCCTCAGCGTTCGGTTTGGTCACGGAGACTAGATGTCGCGCGCGTGCGCGCGAGGGCGGATACCAATGTCTCCAAGGTTACTCATTTGCTTCACGAATATTCCAGTCTGCTAACTTTCCAACAATTCAGTTTGTTGTTGTTATTTTGCAGGAAATGGAGGCAAACAGATACAAATATATCAACAATAAAATATTCTTTTTAGTTATTTGATGTTTTTACTTTTTTAAAATCTCACTTTAATAAAAGATTTCCAAATTACGAACTGGGTAGCTGCTTGGTTTCGGTTATATTTAATATACGGTTAATATATAGGACTGTAGTTCTCGCACTGAAACTGTGTCATATTTCTTCGTGGCGACTTAGAACCGCCTACGTTCCTTTATCGGTATTTTTTTTTCAAAATGATTTATTATTTTTCTCAGTCTTAATAACTGAATAAAGAAATCATCTCTTGTTAAACATATTATGTTTATCAAAAAGTTAAACTAATTAAATAAATAATTTTTTTTAAATTAAAAAAGAAAAAAATAGTCTAAAGAAGCAACTGTTTTGATTTTTCTATTTTGGCAGAGAGAATAACTATTTTTATTTGTCCGTTAATTTCTTTTCTAAACAGCAACAGAGTCGATATTAAATAATATATTTTTCATATGGATACTTTGTAGGCCGTCATCTACATCTTGCATAACTGTGCGGCGCAGAATG
This sequence comes from Nautilus pompilius, assembly GCA_018389105.1. Lineage (NCBI taxonomy): Eukaryota > Metazoa > Mollusca > Cephalopoda > Nautilida > Nautilidae > Nautilus > Nautilus pompilius. The sequence goes on from JACATO010001892.1 coordinate 671,435, forward strand.
TTTCTGTGGCATTCTTGATAAAAGAGCAGTGGCGTCGTCCATACATTTCTGAAAAAGTTCCTGCAGTTTAAAACTACAATTAAATTTCTGTAAAGATAATGACGTAGTTCAGTTATTACACAAATGTTGCAAGCTGTTATCGACCACATTTTATTAATAAGTTTTAGCGTTGGTCCAGTGGCGGCCTAAGTTCAAAGGCCAGATTTCGAATCCTGTATGGAACCGATTCAGTTTGGCGTCTTACCTCTATGTCGAGGTTTTTTCCAGGTAGTGTGGTTTTCTCCAGCCTCTAGAAATCGAAGATTTATCGAAGAGATAGCTCTCCCGGTCTAATGTAGCAGGCCTCACGTGGCGCAGAATTGGCAACATCTAGCGGGAAAGCCGTGGTACTACCCTACCTGACCAGAGTTCTCTCCCTTGCAGGTATCGGGTAGCTCTTCTTTTGAAGTCTATCAATACATGCACTTAATTTACTCCATTGCCAAATATATATTAATAATTTATACTTGTATCGTTAATTTAAAGAGAATTTTGGGAGCTTTACAAACATTCGATATTTTTCAAAACGCACATAAACGGCGCCAGGGGGCTCTTCAATCGAAATTGACTACAGTAAATCGGAAAGCATTTAATCATTTCAGAAGCAATCAGTCTTTGTCCGAGCTTGTTGCTGAGATGTATTTACATGCCTCTAAAGTGTGTGCCACCTGGCGTTTTTTTTTTTTTTATAAATGACGTTTTGTTCAATGGAACAGGAACATTGCTGCCAAATAAACACACGAGTTCTTTAAACTTCCAGAACATTTAAATTAATTTTCATATAATGAAAATCCCGTGGTGTTCATATAACTGCTGCTGACGTTGTCCTTCCAGGACCTAAAATGATGGCGCCAACGAAGTTTCTTTGATGGCAGAACTCACATGACAACTCGCGTCGCAGGATCCACAATTCCTTCCCCGATCGCCCCACTCCACTCCCGCACTTTAGTGCCAGACACGCAAAAGACGACTAGCGGTGGTTAGGGTGCAGAAGGACTATACTTAAAACTCTTCATTTTCAGATGTGAGATAAAACCTGAGTGGACGGTGCAAACCCACGTTTCCAGCTGGTGGAAAAACTCGTTGAAAAGAAAAAAAAACAAGTTTATACGCCAAAACCAGCCGGATCTGACAGGGATTCGAACTGGAGCCTTCAGCCTTAGCGGACTTGTTAGCTTTAATAATAGTTTTCGAACGTTTTTGCATGGAGCAAACTAAACTTATTCAGTACTCAATTGAGTTTGACTTCCGTCCGTCGACAGTGATACTCTCAGCTGCCTCATTCATGTGCTTCTCTGGTGGTTCCCTCTTGCTGCATGTTCTCCCGGTGCTAATCAAGTATGCAAAACCAATCCGTAAATTTTATCCTTTTCTTTGTGTGAAACCCTCTTACTTAGTTACAACAGAACCCTTTAATTAGCACCATTAAAAGCAGGTCTCACACTGTTCCAGGCAACCTCTAAATCTAAGTTATACCATCTGATGAACGGAAGGTTTCATTTAATTTCCACGCTCCCTAAAACTTTACGCCAAAACAATCGAGACTTTTACTCGCAGCTGTAGCTGTGTTAGCGTTTCCCGTGTCCTCTTTACTGGCGAATAACTTGCTAACCTTTTGTGGAATCCATCATTATGTGAGTTGTTTGGAGACGAATATCGGATATCCTGCAGTTTTTTTGACGTCCTCTGTGGCAATTACAAAAATAATAACAATCTTCCTTTACATTCTTCTTGTTTTTATGTCTTGCTTGACTTTTTCGGTCGACCATTTCTAGTCTCATTAAACACACTTTCAGTTGTCCTCATCTTGTCACTGGTACTTTCGTGAACCGTTGACTAAGGAAATTCCAATGCTCTGCATTCATTTTCTCTCTGAAAATTAATCGTTCTTCAGAGTTATTACCCGATCAAGCGGAGCAGCACCGTGCTTCTTGATCTTCATGTTGGACAGCAAGTAACCACAGCGAAATCACTTCTTCCATAACTCTAAAATAACAGACATTATTTACATGCGTTTAACAAATCACAGTACTCCAGGTGGATGCATCTTTGTTGTGATATTCAAATGCAAACAAATCTTGATACCTGATTGAATATTTATTTGGCAAAAATTTCCACGATGCAATAAAGCAAAACATAATTAGCATAAGACAGTGAAGAATATTTACGTCAGGTAGCACACACTTTACAGGTGAGTAAACACATTTCAGCAAGCAGCATCACCAAAATGGCTAAATTTTACTATGAGGTCGGACAATTTTTCTTCACTGCACAAAAACGTGCTGGCGTCATAGTTTTGCACTATAATGTGTAGCGTTACGTTGGATTCGGTCACTAGTTACTTGTTCTTTTTTCTGTTCTTGCTTTACGATAGTTAAAAAATATTGATTGATAGCAATCAAAAAGGAAACTAAGAATCCCATTTAGACGCAGTGCATTTCCATATATGTGTCCCTACTTTGTAACAAATGCATAGCTCTTGTGCTGACCCGCTGGAAATCGACAGTTACGTCAGCACAGTTACTTTTTAAAACTACAGGGTGGGGGGATCGTATTCTTGTCGGTAGCATGTTTCCTTTCTCTTTTCTGAGCAGGTCCGTTGTGCATCTGTTTCTTCCGGGTACTTCGTTTTTTGTCACTACCAATCAAAAGATTTTAGCACACTTCTCTCGCGCGCCCCACCTAACTAAAATCGATGCCATTTTTTCTGTTTACGAGTAGGTGCAGTTAATCTCCGCCTGAAGAAACTGCGTGTTTTAATCAAATAATCCAATTCAAAGTGTCTGTGCAGTTGATGAGTATAGGTTCCAGTAGAGAATATTACTAAAGTTAGACAGCAGAAATTTTGAAGGTTTTAACAATTCTTTAATATTAATTACCTCCCTTTCTCCTATCTTCTATCTTTATAATATATACGAGGTCTGTCGAAAAGGTATCCGACCTTAGGCTGGTAAAAATAAATTACGTACTTGGTGGAGTTCAATTGTTAATCCCCTTCGAAGTAGGCCCCTTGTGCCTCCAAACACTTAACCCAGCGATCCTTCCACTGTTCAAAGCACGTCTGGAATGCTTCTTCCGGAATGGCTCTCAGCTCCGCCGTCGCATTCCGCATGATGCCCTCTCGACTCTCAAAGCGGGAGCCTTTCAGTGGCATCTTAATTTTTGGAAACAAAAACTAGAAGTCAGAAGGAGCCATGTCTGGAGAGTAGGGATCCTGGCGAATGAGAGAAATGCCTTTCTTTGCCAAGAAACCTTGGATCAGATGCGACGAATAAGCCGAGGCGTTGTCATGATGCATCTGCCAGTTTTGCGAGGACCACAGATCCGGTCTCTTGCGCCGAACTGCATCACGAAGACGTCGGAGGTCTTCCTGATAGTACTCCTTTGTATCTGTTTGTCCTTCTGGTGCGTATTCGTGATGCATAACACCTCGGTAGTCGAAGAAAACAGTAGGCATCACCTTGATTTTGCTCCAGACCTGACGTGCTTTTTTGGGCCTTGGCGACGTTGGATGCTTTCACTGTGATGACTGAGTTTTGGTTTCCTGGTCGTACCCGTACACCCACGTCTCATCTCCAGTTATCACTGTATTCTGTAACTCAGGATCCCTGTTGGCAGTATCCAGCAGATCCTGCACAACCTCAGGATGAAGTTGTTGTTGTTCCTGAGAAAGCAGCTTGGGCACAAATTTTGCTGCCACTGCGCAAGCCTAAATCCTCCTTTAAAATTGCATATGCGGAATCTTTACTGATCCCAACCTCGTCACCAATTTCCCGCACGATCAAACGACAATCCTCCATTATCAAGGTCCGCACTTTTTCGATAACAGCTGCATTGCGGCTTGTTGACGGCCTCCCGGAACGCTGGTCACTCTCCACCTATGTGCGGCCATCTTTGAACCTGTTGTACCATTATTTTATTTGGGTAACACCCATGGAATTGTCACCAAAAGCCTGTTGAATTTTGCGAATTGTTTCCGCTTGGGTATCTCCAAGCTTTTGGCAAAACTTGATGCAAGATGGTTGCTCCACACGTTCCGTCATCACGGGCGAAATGATAATGCGACGACTAAGTACTACAGAACCTCATACAATGGCTACCCGACAGCGACTGACTCATCCAGCAAGCCCACCAAAAACCACGCATGCGCATGAAGGTATGCGGCTCAACTATGCACACTTTTGCCTCCCTAACGTCATTACTTCCCACGGGGAAAAATAAAGTCGGATACCTTTTCGACAGACCTCGTATACAGGTGCATCTCAAAAAATTAGAATATCGTGGAAGAGTTCAATATTTTTTGTCAGTTATTTCAGAAAGTGAAAATTGACTCATTACATATGAAGTGAAATATTTCAAGCCTTTTTTTGTTTTAATTTTGATGATTGCGGCTTACAGCTCATGAAAATAAAAAATCCACTATCTCAGAATATTAGAATATTTCATAAGATCAATAAAAAAAAGGATTTATAATATAGAAATGTCGAACTTCTGAAAACTATGTTCATTTATGCATTCAATACTTGGTCGAGGCTCCTTTTGCACGAATCACTGCATCAATGCAGCGTGGCATGGAGGCGATCAGCCTGTGGCACTGCTGAGGTGTTATGGAAGCCCATGTTGCTTTGATATCAGCCTTCAGCTCGTCTGTATTGTTGGGTCGGGTGTCTCTCATCTTCCTCTTGACAATACCCCACAGATTTTCTATGTGGTTCAGGTCAGGCGAGTTAGCTGGCCATTCAAGCACAGTAATACCATGGTCAGCAAACCAGTTACTAGTAGTTTTGGCACTGTTTGAGGGTGCAAAGTCCTGCTGGAAAAGGAAATCAGCATCTCCACAAAGTTTGTCAGCAGACGGAAGCATGAAGTGCTCTAAAATCTCCTGGTAGATGGCTGCGTTGACTTTGGACTTGATAAAACACAGTGGACCAACTCCAGCAGATGACATGGCACCCAAAATGATCAATGACTGTGGAAACTTCACATTGGACTTCAAGCAACTTGGATTCTGTACCTCTCCACTCTTCCTCCAGACTGTGGGACCTTGGCTTCCAAATGAAATGCAAAATTTACTTTCATCTGAAAAGAGGATTTTGGACCACTGAGCAACGGTCCAGTTCTTTTTCTCCTTAGCCCAGGTAAGACGCTTCTGACATTTTCTCTGGTTCGGGAGTGGCTTGACACTAGGAATACGACACTTGTAGCCCGTTTCCTGGTCACGTCTGTGCGTAGTGGCTCTTAATGCACTGACTCCAGCCTCGGTCCGCTCCTTGTGAAGCTCCTCTAAGTTCTTGAATCGGCTTTGCTTGACAATCTTCTCAAGGCTGCAGTCATCCCTCTTGCTTGTGCACCTTTTCCTACCATACTTTTCCCTTCCAGTCAACTTTCCATGAATATGCTTTGATACAGCACTCTGCGAACAGCCAACCCTTTCAGCAATGACCTTCTGTGGCTTACCCTCCTTGTGGAGGGTGTCAATGAGTGTCTTCTGGACAACTGTCAAGTCAGCAGTCTTTCCCTGTGATTGTGGTTGTGTGTACTGAACCAGACTGACAGAGATTCATGGTATTTATACTGCGTAAACAGTGATTTACTCAAACTCGAAATAGAATATTCTAATATTTTGAGATACGACTGAGATTCACGGTATTTATACTGCATAAATAGTGATTTACTCAAACTCGAAATGGAATATTCTAATATTTTGAGATACGTTTTTTCTATATTTTTTAGATGTAGACCGTAATTATCAAAATTAAAATTAAAAAATGCTTGAAACATTTTAGTTTACATGTAATGAGTCTAGAATATATACAATTTTTACTTTCTGAAATAACTGACAAAAATATTGAACTCTTCCATGATATTCTAATTTTTTGAGATGCACCTGTATATAGGAAGTGCTATAATTATACCAAAATCAAAAGTAAAAGAAATTGTGTGAAAAAATAAAAATAAACATAAATAAATATACTATAACTTCCGACTCTTTGGGAGTAACAAGTTCTTTAAAGAAACGCACATTAAATATATATAAGTTCAAAGGTAAATAACTTGCAAATACGTTCGATTTTCATCTGTTCTGTTGAAACATTTGACGAAAGGTAATGTCTTTTTCTTTTAAATTACCACATTAAGAACCAAAAGATCGTATATGCATGACATTTACGGTCTAGACATGTAAATACAATGTAAAGATAGTTTTTTATGCCAGTCAAAGAGCAAGGAAAGATAATTTTACGTCCTCTGAAGGATTTGAAACCCGTTAAGATGACAAAACTAATTTTGAACGATTTTTGGTGTAGTAACACACAAATGACGTGCTTTCGACTTGTAGCGCTGTTTATGATACTACTACTAATAAATCTTCTACATATCGCATTATTCCTAGATCTGATTACTACCACCATTAATGCGCACATCTCTCTTGTTAGGAAGTTACAAATAAAATAGAATACTTTTCATTGCTACCTATTATTTACCAGTATGTCTTCCTCCCTTTAAAAAAAAATTTTTTTTAGAAAGAGAGGGAGAGAGAAGTGGAAAAGAATCAAATCAATCAACCTATCAAGTTATCGATAACCAGACCGGCATCAAAAGTTGAATTTAATCGTTCGGCGAGACAGCTTTTCTCGTTTGAACCGCATCGAATTCCTTTCCGCACGCATCCCAGTTTGAACTCCGCCGAGGTTTTCCTAATATCTGTAGCCGCAAAAACAAGTTGGCGGATGTGCCATATTCTCTCTCTCAAATATATAAATTATTCCGCCATTTATTTTGTCAGTAAAAAAAAAAAATCCCATCTAACCCGCTTACCTTTCAGTTTCGTTTTATATGTATCTCCATCTGTTCCCGAAGAAATGAATAAATAAATAAATAAATAAAGAAAAAATGAAAATTAATTTACCTAGAAGTGGAATTAACAAAGAAGAAACCTTTAAAATTTTACCGGGCCGGAGGGGCACCTGTCTTCGTTTCATATTCATGTGACGTCGGCCGCAAAAACAGAACCGAAGACGTCTGCCTATTTCGGCATGGCTGATTCAATGAATTTGGTTTAGTGATTAGGAGAAGCCCCCAGAGAAAGAAACGGCCATCAATATGCAATTTTGTGGTTTCGCTATTTGTAGGCAATAATTTAAATAAATAAATAAGTAAATATACTGCGCACTAAAACGTTGTGCAAGAATCTTCAAAAAGCTCACCGAAGAGTGAGTAACAATCCAGTTTCCACGTCCCTGCAGCACAATAGCTCATGATCAGTATGATGCAGTGGGCGGGCATCTTGGAGTGTGACAGAACTGAACTAATTGTCGTCAGGAAGGGTAGATAAAGTTGCGGCCGGCCTGGGACACAGTAAACAAGATGGCAATGCTCGTCCCAAGAATATTGAAAGAGTTTAATCTAGGCCAATCAGTCTGGCATAGCTCCTGCCAGGTGGCTGGATCTCCAAATTCCTAATCGAACCCTTGTGAGACGTCTTTGGGAAGACCCATCTTTTGGTGAAATGTTCTCCAGGCTGCAGTTGTGCAGGATACAATCAAAATGAATAGATTTATTAATAATTCAATAAGCAAGTTTTTTTCTTTACTTTTTAACTTGTAAATGCAGTATCACGAGACAGTGAAATGGGTAACTAATTACCATGAAAAATAAATTGTTCAAGCAGATAACCAAACATTTAATTTGGCAGAGTAAAAAAAAGCATATTTTATTCCCCTTTTTCAAATGTACTGCTTACCGATTTATATAAAGTGGCATTTAATTTAATACAATTTAACTCATCTTACAGAAAAAATGGTAAGCGTAATTTTTATTTTAGGTCTAAAAGCTAAATTACGAGTTTTTAGAAAAATATATTTTTTCTTATATTAGCACAAACCAAGTTTTTGCCGAACTATTCCGATTGGGTTCACGTGATGACACAATCCGTGTTCCTGACGCCACATATTAGTTGAGACGACAGCGGCGGCATTAGTATTAACAGTGAGTACTCAAACTGATAATCTTCGTTCTCTGTAATGTTTCCAGATTTTTTGACTGCGAAAGCAGTCTCTCTCCCTCTCTCTTCAAACTGTTAAAGGGCCGACAAAAAAATCATTGTTTATTGAATTTCTCAGCAAAATTTTAATAAAGGAAAGATGCACGTCAACCAAATAACTGTTTACAGTGGTCAGGGACCGAAGATGACATCAGATTTCTTGGAACCTCTCAAGAACTCAGATAGTTTGAAACTCGTTCTTTTATCAAAATTAACAAATGCGCGGCAACTTGCAGAGCTAAGCAAACTACTGTATTATTTATGCACGGAAATTTGAACACCGTATTAAATTTACGAATAACTTATTCTTTTTACTGAATGTGTTTCTAACGTCTCCGTTTTTAACCGCCGGGCATTTTTGCAATGCTTCAAGCCGACTTTCACTGTCGCAGACCAGCACGGTGGACTCTCAGCCGACTTTCACTGTCGCAAACCAGCACGGTGGACTCTCAGCCGACTTTCACTGTCGCAGACCAGCACGGTGGACTCTCAGCCGACTTTCACTGTCGCAGACCAGCACGGTGGACTCTCAATTAATTACATACCTACTTTGGGCTGCTTTTCTGAAACATCCTCCAAAAGGCGCTCGAGTAAGTAGATCTTACTGCGTCTTTTGGCATGAAAGCCGTGCACAAAAGGACCCGTCTGCGTTTCTTGCTAATGTTATTTTATGATAAAGGTGAAATATTTGTAGATATTAAAATATAAACCGGCAATCGTCGCTGTTCGTTTCCTAAATACACATTACTTACTTGGATCGTCACCATGGTTACGAGATTAGGAATCGTGCGTTGACATGCTGAGTGAGTGCTGCGTTTCGGCCTGAGAAGAACAGTTTTAGAGCTCAGCCATGTTCATTTGCGATGGATGTCGGCTAAACTCAGTTTCTTCTCGAATTTTCAGTTCCTTCACGGTATGGCGCTATAAAATTAAATTTGCGAAGAAGGCTAAACTTCACGAACATTTTACTGCTTAAGTAAACACACCCTTGAAGCTCACTTCGCGCACGAAGAGAGGAGAGTTTCCGTTTAAATGGTCAGTCATCACGGTTTAAGAATATTCTGCCGAGAAATAAATACATTTTTTTTAAAAAATAGGCCTCGACTGCAGGGATTTATATATTTCAAAGCCAAACCATCCCAATCGGCGAGCCGTCTTCGTTGGGCATCCAGAGTTCAGGTCACACCGAGTACGAGGCATAAGCATGTTGTGTTGCGCATGCAGAACATTTTGTCTTCCCCGTTTTCCCCTAAATGTTGCTGACCACCCGTCTGGACACAACTATCACCTAGAGGGCGTTTATAGGTTTCAGAATCACTAGCTGGTGCGATTTCGTCAGATTGCTTTTTTCTACTAGGCAAAAGCGAGATCATCTTTCAGTCTGCGCCATCTGGAAAGGACACCGGGCTGTTTCGGAAAGAGTGGGGGGGGGGAGAAAGCGAAAGGGCTGCAACGGGAAATAAGCGTTTACTTACGAAAGCAATTAAAGGACTGGTTTTCCATGCTTAATTTTTGAAGCTAACTAAAGGACAGTATGCGTTGCGTTGCAGTGTTCGGACTGATCCTTGCGCCTCAAATCCAGTAAATATATGTACCAAAGTTATCGTCAGTTATTTTTATTTTGATCTGGTTGTATCTTTTTAAAGTACAGGCAGTCCCCGGCTTACGAACGAGTTCTTTTCTTACGACGGTCTCTAATTCGAGTTTGTATGTAAGTCGGAACCCATACGAACGGTTTTTTTACTTAAGTCTGTTTATCTAAACTATGCATGTATAAGAAACATTAAAAACACACTTCCAAATATACTTAAACACTTTAAACACACTCGCTGCTTCCCCTTGCAATTTGATGTTATGCAAGTTTGCCCCTCGCTTTGAAACGGTTAAACCAACCATGACTAGCAACAAATTCCTCTTCACTTTCACTAGATGTAACAGCACGCGCAGTTTTCAAATCATAGCTTGCACTAACGCATGGCTAATCGGTATATTTCGCTGATTTTGGTCCTCTAGCCATATCACTAAAAGCCTTTCCATTTCAGTAGTCAACCTACTGCGTTGCTTCGTGATTACTGTTGCCTTCAGCGAGGCAGAACCATTAACATGTTCCATTATCCGCACTTCATCTTTCAAAATGGCCGCCGGTCGTTGACCGACTGTAGCCTAGCGCCTCGCCAACGTTTGTTAGCGGTCCACCCCTTTCGGAACGCTTTATAATGTCAACTTTCTCCTCCACTGTCATTGTTTTTCACTTCTTCGATGCATCACCAGCACTTACATAAGATCTTCGTTTAGGGGCCATGATAGGGGTTTGCACATTATCAGAAATCGAATATGAATTCACAGGAACGACGTCTTAACGATACAAGATCCGAAATAACAACAGACAACTTTACGGGACGTCGGTCGTGAGTCGGACGGACGTTGGTAACCCGGGGACCGCCTGTATTGATGAACCGCACGTTTCCTTTCTTTTCTAACCTTTATTTTATGTGTATGTTTTGTGCACAAATTTCTAAATTTGCGAATTTATACAAGGTCTCCTTTCGTTGGGAAACTTTCTTAGGTTTTTCAGATGGCGGCGGACGTTGTAGCTAAAGAAAGGTACGTTGTCATTGTGATACATTTACGGGCACCACGATTATTCAATAGTGATGACAGAAGGTTGTGCCATGGTAGGTAAATAAACACGTTCACGCTAATTTTTCAAGTTTTTTCTCTTTTCCCCGTACCCTATAGGTAGAGACAGTGCCAGCTTGGTGGCAGCACGAACATACTCTGAAGTGATGGTTTAATTTTGAGGGGTAAATCTGTTAAAGTTTCGAATGCTGTGGTCCAACTACCTCAGAATCGCGAAAAAAAGGAGACCGTTCGAGAGATATGACTTCAGTACAGAGAAAGAGGGAGAGAGAAAAAAAGACTAAGCGACAGCAAGAGAGATAGGAAAACAGTGAGCAGATATATAAAGAGATTGATAATAATAAATTTACCAGTAATTTTATTATAGTTTTTTTTAAATATGTTTTACTTGATATTTAATGCTGGATAATATCAACAGAAAGATTTTAAAAGCCAGTGAGTACTATCATGTTCGTTCCACCGTTACTTTGCAGACGTTGTACAGTTCCTCATTTTGTACTGAATAATTGTACGTATGTTTATTTTTTTTTTAAAATATTCAAGAGTTTGTTAGGATAAATTGCAAATTTTTCGATACACTAATAATAAAAAAAATTCTAAAGAATGTATTTATTGATATGTAAGAGAGAGGGGGAGGAGTGAACTTCGTTCTAAATATGCCTTTGTATTTTATTTTTTTATAGCTGTAAACATTTTTTTAAAAAAGCGATAATTCTGTCTGTGAGATCGTTTACTCCGCGCCAGATTTAAATCGCGGAACAGGTTTATTGTGCCGCCGATTAAAGAGGAAATCCGATTTTCCATTCTTTCGTAAACTTAACGCACAAGCAGACAAAAAGAAAAGACCCGCGTCTCGGTTCGAGTTGTCCATGCACTGTTTACGGTGGGGGGGGGGTTAAAACTGGTATTTGTTCTCTCTCCTTCACCGTCACATATCACACGTGGGTAAATGTCGGCCCTACCAGTCTAGACACGAAGATGGGAATAAAATATGAATGATATGTAGTTTGAAAGAAAATCACGTCTTTCCATTCAACCCTCATACTTTCTCTTTAAAAGAAAGCAACACACACACATATATTCATCCTCCCTCTCTCTCTCTCTGAAAGAAAGCAATACTTCTCTCCATCACTTCCCCCCTGCTCTCTCTGAAAGAAATCAGAATCTCTGTCCATCCTTTCCCCTCTATCTGAAGAAAGTAACATCTTTTCTCCCTATCCTCCCCCCTCCTCTCTCTCTCTCTCTCTCTGAAAGAAAGCAATACTTCTCTCCATCACTTCCCCCCTGCTCTCTCTGAAAGAAATCAGAATCTCTGTCCATCGTTTCCCCTCTATCTGAAGAAAGTAACATCTTTTCTCCCTATCCTCCCCCTCCTCTCTCTCTCTCTCTCTCTGAAAGAAATCAGAATCTCTGTCCATCCTTTCCCCTCTATCTGAAGAAAGTAACATCTTTTCTCCCTATCCTCCCCCCTCCTCTCTCTCTCTCTCTCTCTCTCTGAAAGAAATCAGAATCTCTGTCCATCCTTTCCCCTCTATCTGAAGAAAGTAACATCTTTTCTCCCTATCCTCCCCCCTCCTCTCTCTCTCTCTGAAAGAAATCAGAATCTCTGTCCATCCTTTCCCCTCTATCTGAAGAAAGTAACATCTTTTCTCCCTATCCTCCCCCCTCCTCTCTCTCTCTCTATCATCGCCAATCAATCAAACTCTCGCCATAAAAACACGACGTAGGGCTGTTTTAATTTCCACTAAGCGACATCACGCGCTCGTTACCTTCTTCATCGCTGATTAATGAAAAGTATCGAGTAAATGCAATCGATAACGGGGTTTTTCCTACCCCCCACCTCTTTTCGCTTCCACATCCCGCCAGGTGGCAAGGGGACACGACGACGACGACGCGACGAGGTAGTTGTCCCGGTTGACATCCGGGCATTGTTCCACCAATTTCACAGCAGTGTTGCGCCAGGACAGTGATGTCATCGGACTATCGACTTCCACTGCGATGAAGACAGAGAATAGGTGTGGTGGATCCAACTGCTGAACATCCTCCACCCCCACCCCCCCTGAATCGGTCCGTTTATCCGAGGTTCGCTCTCAGTCCGGCTGCAGAGAGCCGGGCTCGGTGTAGGCTTCGCCGACCGACACAGCCAGGCGCGATTTCAAAAATCTTTATGCATGATCAAGATGGCGGAGACAATCCCCCAGCCCTCCTCCTCCTCCTCCTCCTCTCAGGTTGCAGAGAACGGACACGACATTAAAAAGGACGAGAGGACCATGAACTTTTACGTTGGCGAGTCCAGGAAGGAGCCGACGTTCAAAGGCGACAGCATCCACGCGCAGGGTTTACTAAACGGGAGGCAGGAGAACGGGGAGGACAACAAAGAGAAGGAAGACATCAAGGTAAGGAGTGAGATTCATTCATCGTTTACTTCGTGGGCTGGGGAAAGGTGTGCTGGAGAGGGGCTCCTTTGTCCTCCGGCTGCCGTTTGGTGTTTCGGCTTACCTGAGGTTCCCCCCACCCCCCGTGAACGTCTGGCGAAAGATTTCGACTTACCTGTGTAAGCCGCCGCGATGAGCGAGGGATATTTCGGATGTACGTGGTGGGCATTTTTTTTTTCTTTTTGTTCTCACCTGTGTTGGCAACTCCTCGTGTGGACTTAGCGTGGAAACTGACATCGACTGGCTCGCTTGTCTTCTACTTGAGCCGGGGGGGGGATTGGTTACCTTCTTGTGTTTACGATGGCTGAGGTGATAAGAACAAAATTTAAAAGGATCTAATCTGGTTACTAAAAGATGATGTGGTTTGTGTGAGTGAGTGATGGACATTCCAGATTTTTCCAGCTGGAAAACTGACGAATAGTTTTTGCTGCAGTCGGATATGTGTATACTATATATTATTCACGAGTCAGTTCAATAACTTAACTCAATTGATTATCTATCAGAAGTTTGCCTGTGCTAAATAGGGTTTTACACCAGCTCCTTATATGAAGTTGCAATCACCAACATCAAACAGTCCTAGTTGAAATATATAAATAGAAAGAGAAAATTATACTGTGTGCATGTATCTTGGTGTGTGTGTGTGTGTTTACTGAATTATTTTATTACACACACACACACACACCAAAATACATGCACATGCACACACACACACCAAAATACATGCACATGCACACACACACCAAAATACATGCACACGCACACACACACCAAAATACATGCACACACACACAACACACACACACACACACATTCTCTCTCTCATTCTCTCTCTCTCTCTCACTAATTTTCCTTGTAAAAAGACTGACTAAATGGTAAAATAATAATAACAATAAGCATTTTTAAAACTATTTATTATTCTATGCCATTTTTTAGTTGTCAACATTCATTTTTGGTGGACTATTAATGGAGATTAATAAATTAAATAATAAAATAACTTCTGCTTCAATAAATGAAGACATAAATGCAGAAATCAGAATATTCTTTGAAGATTTCACAATTTGTTTGGCTGCTGGAAATTTTAACTGCAAATTAATGTGGTTTTGGAATAAAATTGAGACTTTACTAAATGCTTTACCACTCAAATTGAAAAAAAATGCAAATTAGTGTCTTTGTGGTAATAATGGCTATGGTTTGTGTATGTTTATGCTTTCATGTAGCAGCAAGGCAGCCTTTACTCCCTTTTGAGATTTAAGTTTTAATAATAATGTCAGTTAAACAAGGTGTGTACATTGGTGTCATTACTTTAGGAATATTTTTTTTAAAAACTAAACTTATTTTTTAATGTGTATATACTTTTTCTGTCATTAGGGGTATGAGAACTGCATTCCTTACAGACACGCACATTTTTCTTATCTCTACCTCAAATGAGGACCATTACATTAATTAAAATACTATTTGACTTGTATTCTGACAACTATGGAGTTGAAGCTATTCACGGAATGCTTAAGGAGATTATTGCCATGGATTCTGAATATCTATAGGTTTTCTGCCAATTTTAGTTACTAGAAGTCATAAATTTTTTCAAAATAAGTAAATAAATACTGTAAAATTATACATTTAGCATATGTAGTGATATGATTCAGTGTTATAATAAAATGACACACACACACACACACACACACACACCACACACACACACACTCACTCACTCACACGCTTGTCCTTCCTATTCCCCCCCCCCAGTCTTTCTTTCTTTTTTTCTTCCATCTCTCATTTCTCCAAACAATCCAACTTCTGGCTCACTTTTGTTTTAATTTTTCTTCCCACAAAACAACACTTAATCTTTTGCCAAAATGTTGCTCTGCATTTTAAAATAATTTTCAAAATGTGCTATAGTTTTGACTTTTATATTACATATCTTTTATTAAGCATATAAGCTGGATGTTAACTATTTGTATTATTACTATTATTATTTTGATGCTATACATATTCAATTTAAAAAAATGTTACATTTTGTTTTTTTTTAAATATTTTCATGTAATTCTGTTGTTTTTATTTAAAGAACATTTTAAGATATATTACTATTGTTTAGTTTCAAGGTTATAATTGCTAATTGCAAATGATCAAAAGTATGCAAGAAACAGATAGCTTCAAAATTGCCAAAATAAGAATATTTAATTATCTTGTGTTTTTGAGCTTTTTAGAATAATGTTGTCAAGGAAAAAAAAAAGTTTCAGTAAATGAAGCCGTACTAAGGGATTAAAGCATTGTTTTAAAAGTCTTTCAAAATGATTATAAGCAAAGAAAAATTGCCAGTGTATCGAAATGCCTTTCATTTTATTATGTTGTAAGAAAAAAAAAAAGCTGGGGGGGAGTTAGTGACATTTTAAATTTTATGTTGATTTGTGCTGTTAACCCTTGAAAATAGTACTAGAAGTGGACCTTGAATCTAAATGACACTTGCCTAAAAAAGAAAATGGACCTGTCGTATAAAGTACTTAAGATTTCAAACATTTAATGGGAGCTCTCTCTCTCTCTCATATACTTTTCCTTTAAAAGATAAAAAAAATACCAAAAAAGCTTTGTTTGTAATATTCATTGTGAAAGAGTTAAATGTGCGATAAGATCAGTAGGTTTTTTTTTCATCTTTAAACCAGTGGCGTTATTGGGTTAGGGTGTATAATGCTCTTGCTAAGAGACTAGGGGCAGAAAGATTCGAGATTGTTAAAACTGTTAATCCATGATGTATAAATAAATGCCAGAATGGGAAATTTTGGGGTCAGATAAGGAAGATTGGTTAAACAGACCTGTGCAATTTAGAGAATTTAGTTTATATTCATTTCATACCAGGCCTTGTTTTTCAAAAGTTTCCAGAGTTTTTCAAAATAATAAGAAACTTTGAAATTTATGGGAAATGTAATGCATTGGAAATTATTTAATAATGGAAGAGAATTCTATAATGTGAATTTATTTTTCCCTCTCAATTCTAAATTGTGTTCAGGTTATGGGGAATTGTTGTATTGGGAGAGGTAGTCAAGGTACCTATGGTATACTTCTATTTTGGAAGAGTTAACAATCAAATTATCAACAGACAGTGGTGCTGCTTGGGTAGCTACATTCTCTAATTTGATCTAGAGTTAAAAAGCAATAGCTAGGACTGGCAGTGAAATCAGTCCGCAGCTCTCTCATTGTCTGGCAGGGGATGTAGCGCACAGCATCTGTATCATCCTCTTGGGTGGAAGAAAATCTGTGGCATCTACATAAGTTTTGTGTTGAAAGAAGTGAGAAGCATCTGCACCATAGCTACCACCTTCCTTTGTCTTTTCTGTTTTCCCCATTACCTTGATGAAGTTGCAGGCATCTGTTAACAACTTACCTGAGTTGCATTTCTTATTGCCTATCATTAGTTGATCCAGCAGTGTAGGCTAATAATAGTAATGTAGCCAATGGGCTACAAATACTTAAATAAGTATTTCCACTAAATTTTTAAGAATCTTTTTTTTTCTCTTTTGTAATTCACAGGAGGCCCATTTTCTTATCATTAGTTTGTATTAAACAGATTGCACTTAGTTGCAGAATGAAAGGTCTTGGTTTGAATTATTTAGAATTTTTATGATCAGCATTAACCCATTTCCAACTGGATGTATTTACTTGCATCTGCTTTGAAACAGCAAGATAAAGAAAATTCTCTCTCTCTGCCTTTAACACTCCTTGTCAGTTTATTTTATAGATAAACTTAACTAAATTAATATTTTAGCTTATGATGAAATTTTCTTTTAGTTAAGAGATACTAGAGCTCCTTTTTGAATGCATGTTGCAAATGTTTTTAATAGAAAAAGTGTAAGTTTCAGAACCTTAAAACCTCTTAAAATATTTAGCATGGTTTTCTGATTTTTAAAATTTTAAATTTGAATTAACAAGTTATATATTTGTCTGGTACCAAGAACTCCATCAGAATTTTTTTGACTGGCTTTTGGGCAGTTTGGAATAGGGAATGCATATTCATTTCATTTCCAGTCAAAATTTCATTAAGCATAAGTCATAAGAATATAAATGCCTTTATTTTCTGAGAATAAGCCATGGTAGAGCAGAATAGCATTAGTAGCAATTATTATTTATAGAGAATTACCAGAAACTGCAAGATAAAAGATAATCTGTCAGTATTTCTTAAATAAATTTTCATGTGAGAATTGCCGTGACTAGAGGAAGAGTTTTCTCTCTTGTACTATACTTATGAGCTTTTGCTGTGAGGTAGGTATTATTTGTGAGAGCAGAATTTTTGTTTGGTATTTTCGAGTGTTCAGAAAATATTTGAATATTTCTATTTTATTTACTGTTGAACTGTTCAGTTTTAATGTTAAAATATTAACCAGACAATTTTATTATTTCATTCTCTATAATTGTTATGGTTATAGGCATCAGTAAAAACTACATTTGACTGCCTTGATGCCAACTTCTTTTGTTAACTTAATGCATATCAGTTGTGCAGCATTAAAAGAATAAATTGAATGACTCTCTAATTTGTCAATTACTATTCTATGCTTAGAGATTCTTACTCTTCATAGATGCCTCAAACATCTTAATGATTATTAAAACTAGGGCACATAGAAATCCTAAAGCAAGTTTCTGTCCACTAATAAGAAGGAAAATACTCTACAAAAGATTACTGTACTGTTTTTTCAGTTCTAGTAGAAGCCAACTATCAGAAACATCTGTACTAAAGTTGATGATTCAGATTCTGGATGTTACAGTTGTGATAGATAATATTTGTATTCAGGAGAGCATGGGGGCTCTCTTTTTTGTCTGGGGGTGGGATCAGCTTACAAAAAATTTCCCTGTGTGAAGACTGCCTTAATTATTTGCAGAGAAAGAGTCTCATTTCAAATTCCCTAAACCACCTCTGTAAAGCAGTCTGGAATAGAGCATACCCAGTCAAGAAAAGAAAGATGATGTTTGTTTGTTCCATCATTGAATAGGTTAAATTCTTACAGATTGCTTGATGCTTTGTTTGCAATAGAAATGGACCTACATTTTTTCATTGATTTAAAGAAATGGACAATTATCTTTGTTAATTTATCTCTCAGATTTGGTCTTTTGAAATTTTTGTTAGTTATAATCAGTTTCTAACACTTATGGAAGCCAAATAAATAGCATAGAGAGATTATTATAAGAATCTCTTGTGCATTAGCCATGTTAGACTTCGGTAAAAATTGTATTTTAGAAAACTTAGCAGGTGAACTTTAAGAGTCCACAGCAGAAGCCTTTTGAGTGAGGCAGGCTACATATTTTGGAAAATTTTGAAGAAGTCATGCTGCCATATAGTACCAACTGGATTTGAGCAATGACACCAGTCTCAGAGCTATCCAACCACTGCCTTGTAATGCAAGTAAAAATTGATGACAAATATGAAAAACAGTAATTGTGCATGAAATGCTGAGCAAGAAAAATGTTGACTATTTTTTGGTGCTTGATGAGTGAAGTATATTTAGATAGTGACTTTATGATGAAAGAGTTGTTTATCTTAATAACTAGCTAAGGAGTGACTTAATTAATAATTAATATATTTTACCAGTTACTATTCATTGGCAATGTTTATGTGTCAAATGCCATAGCTCATACTTGTTCATTTAAATATTAAGGGGATTATATTCCTTTTCTGCCATTTCCTTTGGACTGGGTGAGTGAATATGACAAAATTTGGGAGAGAAAAAAAGATGAGGAATTTTAGAAAGAAAAATTAGAGTAATAAATTTTGTTGGCCCCTTTAGGGCAGGTTTTACACCTTATCAGGTGACAGTGCTTCAGAGGGCATCAAATCCCAAAAGGTCAGATCATGTCTAGTCCAAGGTCCTTGCCCTTAGACAAAGTGTCAAAAGAAGTTTCTTTTATCAAAACAATCTCTTGGACTGGCAGTAGTTGCTAGATAGATAAAAACAACAACAGATTTCAGCACTTGCCATTTTTTTCTTTCTATTCATTTGAATTTCATCACTGCTTGCTGCCTATTTTTTTTTTAAAAAAAGGAAGTGTAACCATTTATCCAAAACATGTATGTAGAGTTTACTGCTAAGTGAGCCATCTTATAGAATGCAACTTTGACAGACAAATAGATGGCTATTTGGGAAAAAAAGAAGAGGAAGACTTGTGCATTTTTGTTCTTTAGAGAAGAGTAAAGTGGGGGACTTTGAGGACCCAGTCTCTGTGAACTACATAGTAAATAGAATCATCATTTAGTTTTGAAACAACAATTAATATTTCACTCTTGAATAACAACTCTTAATGAATAAATAGTTTTAATCATATCGCTGCAAATATTAATGCAGAAGCATGCATTCATTGAATCCCCCTATGTGTCAACTATTTCCAATAGTGTCAAACTTGTTAAAGTGGCTATACCAGTTTATCCATGGCTATGTTTTGTTTCAGTTTTATGGCTACCCTGTTCCATCCTTGCTTTAAAGATGTATGTCTGGAACAAAATTTGGCTCTGCTATCTTTTAGTTAGGACTGATTATCCATAGTGGGGAAGTTCCGATAAAATCATTTGTCATCTTTGATCACATTTGTGTTTCTTGTTGCATTATGGGAATAGATACTGCTTATTGATTGTACAGATAGATTGTCTGTCCATAAACAAATAATAATTTTTTTTAAAATAACTTTCAAAAAAATTGTGAAAGTAACCCCAAAATTATAACAATAAAAAATCTAAGCAGAAGAATGCTTGTATACTTCATTGGCTTGATAGGAGTAGTGATGGCCTGAACTTACTTTACATATCTTTAATAATTCCATTATTTATTTTGCTAGATCAATGAGAAGTTGTTGGTTTTCAACATTAAGTATATTGGTTTTGAAGGCAGCTTTGATTGCTTTATCATTGTGGCTAACTGGTAGAAATACTGGCCTCGATTGCTTCTCAGTTAACTTTATCTATCACTGACTTAAAATGTCTTTAACACACTGTTCATGGTTGCTTCTACTGGATTAACTGCATACTTTGCAAAGCATTCCATTTGCCTCATCATGTATAGTTGCTGACTGGCTGAGGTTTCCATCTTTTTGTTTATGCATTTTCTGGAAAAAACAGATTTTCTCATTTTTCTCCTTTTCCAATTTTTGTATCATTTTGATTTAAGTATCATTTTGATTTAAGTATCATTTTTAGTTTAAATCTTGCAATTTTGCCATCACATTTGCATGTGGCATATCAACTGCATGAGTCACTAACTGGTAATAGCAACATCTCAATATCAGTAATCAGTTGAACAACAGAAAATAATCGCTAACCATCCATCATTTGTTACATTTTGTACCACCTGGGGTGCATTTGCACTTTACCCTAGAAGTACTAGTATCTGTGTTGGACTGGCTATATACTTAGTCAAATCTAGTTGTAATGCAAAATGCATAAGGTCTGGGAATGATATGAATTTGCCATTACAAAGGGTTATATTAATGATAAAAGTTTTGTGTGTCAGTCCATTTGGCTCCATCTGTGTTGAGTATTACAGATTTGCAGGGTAGTTGTATGCAAATACACTTCAGGAGATATACAGAGGTTTAAGGCTAAACTCCAAATTGGGTAAATCTCTGTTAAGATATCTTATTGTTGTTTAAAGAAACAGTGAAATCTACATGCATTTTCATACTTTACCCAAGTCTCAGATATAAATGTTGATGTGTCTATAGTTCCTGTTAAAGGGAAGAAAAAAAATGACAAATTTTGGTTAATGCATTCAATAATTGACAATATTTCTTGATAAAGAGAGAAACTGAAATTGCATGAATGAAACATGTTGGAAGCAAAGAGAACGGAAACCATCAGTATTCATTGTTGCTTTTTGTTTTGATGTCTCTGTGCGGTATATAATGCTCCTTCAAGCTTTAACATTATACATTTAGAACTGCTTTTCTATGAAACTCAAGATTTACTCCATTCCAACGCTGTATCCTTTTCATAGTACTACTTATTTGAGTTTAGTTTCTAATGAACTTTAAAGAAAGGGATTCATATGAACAGGTCTTGAGAGTTAGTTTCCATTGATTTGTTTTTGCTACTTGTATCCCAATATCAAAATCAATTTGTGGCTACACATTACATGGAATAAATAATCTTGAAAGGACAAAATATATTATCATCCTCATCATAGAAAATTTTTTTTGTTGTTTGTTTTTTTCGTTGCATGACATTTTGTAAAAGGATGTTACAACTCTAATTATTGGTACCTGGAAGCGTAGAGATGGTTATGTTCATTTCAGGAAATTTGTAAGAACTTTACGCTGCTTTGTAAAGATTAAAAGGTAGTCTGGTTGAATGATTTCTAAATATATTTAAAAAAAAAATAGTTGCTCATCTTTTTTCCCCCTTAAAATTAGATGTATGGGTACTTAAAGGGTGTACTTTGAATGTTATACCTGTCTCAGAAAAAAAAAATTACTTGTTGCCATTATTAGGGTTTAATCCTGAAAAAGGACTTGAGGTTTGCATTGATCCTTATTTGAAGTAAGTATTTCTATTGTCACCTGAGTCGGTCTTGAATCTGGGACTTATTGGTTGCTAAGCTTTTTGGTATTGTTTTTCAGCCCATCTCAAGAAAAACAACATTCACTCACAATTTGTAGATTCTCTTTAAGGGATACTTTTTAAGTTTGACATAGAAGGGAATATGGGCTCATTAAGATGTAATATCCTCCTGTTTTAGCACTTGTTGAGGTGCTAGCATTGGTATATCAAGCAATGCAGCTGAATCCATATTACTAGTTAAAGATAATGGAGGAAAAAATATTGAAAAAAATGCTGAGATATCAAAACTAGGTCTTAGCTAAAACAACCAAAAAAAAAAAAATGATGTAGGCTGGGTCACTGAAGAATTCCGGATAATTACTTCTCACATAATGTAAAAACAAGTGCTTGGGTTATACAAATATTGACAACTTCAAAAATAGGAAATACCAGAGTTGCCTGGTGGTATGTATTTTATTCTTTGAGATAATTGACTTGAAAAGAAAACTAATTAATTTCTTTGCATGGTCAGATTCTGTGATATGCTCAAATTACTTATAATGCTAGTAATAAAAGAAAAAGAAGAACAAATGAGCAAGCCAAAAATTGTACAATGGCAAATAGAACTTGTCATAATGGGAAAAATTTTACCTCTTTCATCAACTTCAGTATAGTGTCATCACAGGTAAAGCAAAATTCCTTGTTTGTGCAGATAAGAAGCCTAAGCTAATGGAGAGAATTAATTGTCATTAGAATTTTTTTGAATATTCTATGAACACGTACATAATTGTTCATAAATACATTAATAGTAAATACAAACATACATTTATTGCTAGGTAACTGACCTGTTTTTGTCAATAGTGACTCAAAGAAAAGTGAGATACTATATCTATAATTTCTCTTATTTTACACCAAACTAGTGTTTTTCTCTGTAGTACTAGTTTTTTTGGTAAGAAAAATCTGCTAATATGATAATTCCGTTCCTGCAGGATGTCATTCTTTTGTGAAAGTACTGTTTCGATCATCACTTTTGAGTGTTGATTTGTGTTAGACTTAATTTCTACTGCATTTCCTTTGCAAATGATTTTCCTACACCTTAAGTACAGCCTAAATCCATCCATTTCATGTTTCACTGACATTGGCAGGTCGCAAGTAAGTTAGTTAGGATCAGTCACTGTTTGTAAACAATGAAATGAAGAAGCTTAAGATTTTGCAGAAATGCTTATCTTATTTTTTGGCTTTTGCAAATACATTCTTGAGGAAAATTCACAAATAAATTCTTCTTTCAGTTGGTTGCTGTTTTCACCTCAATGCCCAGGATAAGAGAAGGTTGCATTTGAACTTAAGAAATTCAAAAAAGGAAGGAAAAAAATCAAAATAAAAAGAAAATGCTGAGTTATCTCACTTTTTAGCATTAATTGCAAGTCATAATTATAGTAATTCTTTCTTGTCGATTGAAGTTTTTAAATTGATATTTGTAGGATTAGTATGTTTTGCATTCTAAATGCTTTTAGCATGGCCAGGTACATATCATAGTTTTCCTACATGAAGTTTGACAGTGAACCACTCCTATAGTGCATGTGTTGTCTAAGATTCTTTCAGAAAAGATCTAAAGTGATCTACAAGTTCTTTTATCTCAGCATCACTATATGTTGCAAGGACAGGCTGCGTAATCAAATAGATTGAAGTTCAAGTTTCTGAACATGCTTTCTATGAGGTGTAGTCAAAAAGTATCCAACCTTTGGCCAAAAAAACAAGTAATATTAAAAAACTCACCATTTTGATTTAGTCTCCTTCAAAGTATTCGCCTTGGGAGTCTACACACTTCTGCCAGCATTCCTGCCACTGCTGGAAACATTTCTGGAAATCATTCTTTGGGATGCTGTAGAATTGTGCCGTCGAATTTTGCTTAATGTCCTCTGTTGACTCAAATCTTCTCCCTTTGAGTGTTTTTTTTTTGAGTTTTGGGAATAGCCAAAAGTCACACGGAGCCAAGTCTGGGGAGTAGGAAGACTGACGAACAAGTGGTGTGTTATGCTTGGCGAGGAATGCTTGGACGACATGGGCGGAATGAGCGGGTGCGTTGTCATGGTGGAGTTGCCAGTTCTTTGCTGCCCACAGGTCAGGTCGTTTTCGCCGCACAGCTTCATGAAGGCGACGAAGAACCGCCAGGTAGTATTCTTTGTTAATTGCTTAATTGTCTGACCTTGTGGTGCATATTCATGGTGCACAATACCTCTGTAGTAAAAAATACAGGTCATCATTAGTTTAACATTGCTGCGCACCTGTCTTGCTTTCTATGGTCTTGGCGAGGATGGATGCTTCCATTGGGATGATTGCCATTTTGTTTCAGGGTCATAGCCGTACACCTATGTCTCATCGCCAGTGATGATAGTGTTCATGAAATTTTGATCTTGGCTAGCACACTCCAGCATGTCCTGGGAGATTTCCTTTCTGTTTTCTTTCTGCTGGTCAGACAGCAACTTTGGTATGAATTTGGCCGACACCCTCCTCATGCACAAATCTTCTGTTATAATTGACTGAACTGACCCATGGCTGATTCCAACTTCGGCAACAATCTCCTCAATAGTCACACGACGGTCCTCATAGACTATTCCTCGAACCTTTGCAATCATTTCGTCGTTTCTGCTAGTCGATGGTCTGCCACAACGTGGCTCACTGTCCACTGAGGTGTGGCCATCTTTGAACTGGTTGTACCACTCCTTTATTTGTGTTTTTCCCATAGCATCATCTCCAAAGGCCTTCTGAATCTTCTCGATAGTCTGGGCTTGTGTATCACCAAGTTTTTGGCAGAATTTGATACAGTATCTTTGCTCAATGCTCTTGGTCATCTTGACTCAAAAAGAAAAATCGCACAGCACACTCTTCACGTCTGTACTCAACGCGTCACTGTGGGTGACTGGTGCAACCTGCTGACACGAAATTTTTTGCGCATGCTCAGGAAGGATGCAGCCACCTAATACCCATGCGGATTTTGCTCATGCATTATTTTGTTCAAACAAATTCAAGTTCGGATACTTTTTGACTACACCTCGTATATGTGTGTTTGCAGATGACTGAAGAACAGTGGTGCCATTACCTTCAAAATATGAACTTTGTTTTAGTTTGGCATAGATGATAAACCACACTTGTTCTGTCTCTCTCTCTCTGACACCCCATTGTCAATCTCATGACAAGTTCTTTGATGCCACCTGGTACTTCCACAAGAAGCAAATTCTTGGTCTGAAAAATTTTCGAAGTGCTTGTTAATACAGAAAACCAAATCTCTCATTATTTGTAGATATTTGAAAAATCTTGCGTTTTTCATTTCTCTACACACTTAGCTTTTTTTCTTCTTTCTGGACTGTCATCTTGTGAACAAATGTAGCATGAAAGTTAAGAACAGCTTTCAATGCTCTTTGTTTGCTATCTACCCACTAGTTAGTTTTACTGACTCCATATTTAAGCAAATTTGTTCCAAGAGCATCTGCAATATCTCTAAGTTTTCATTGTCTTTTAGGAGACCAGGGGTAGAGCTGATATATACTTAAATAGTGCTTTCAAAATCTGATGAGTAAGCAAAGTTCTTGACAGCATCCAGAACTCATAAGTGAATTTTTTTAAGGCTTTCCACTCTTGATTTGCTTTCCATCATTACTGTTGTAAGATCAAAACTTGCCATCTGTTCATTTTAGCTGGTATAATAATATTGAATCCATTGATCATCACTTTGTGAACTTTCACAACTTTTCATGATTTAACTGCTTCACTTGTGCACCTTTTTTCACAAGGTAGATAAAGCTGCTCACAAAGCTCGCCATTACCACATACTGTTGTTGATCCATCAGAAAGAACCATTAAAAAAAAATTCTTGCTTTCCATAGTTCTGACACTTCTGCTTTTAGAGTTTCACTTATACTGTGATGAACACAATCTTAAGTTTGATACTGGTGAAAATTACATCAATGCCAAATCTCACTTTTGTAATACATTTTATAAGCAGCTTCAGTGTCTGAAAACTGCTTAATTTCTTTCCTAAAATATATGCAACACTAAACAGCATCTTTACTTACTGTATTTAAAACTAATAAACAAACTATCAAAGTTTGATATAATTTATTTTTTAAGATCTGTCTTAGAGTAATGTAAAGCTTCATCAGACAGTGATCTTTATGTACAGGTACAAAACCTAGAGCAGGCACACAACCTATTGACAAACAGCAGAATCTTGTTGATTCTCAGCAGGAAGAATGTTGGAATAATAGCTGATGAAAACCAGATGAGCTATCACCATAGCCATGCCAGTACCAAAGTATACTATATAAGATAGTAAAAGTAAGAATTGTTTGGTAAGAATGAATGTTTTTCATGAAGAACACACATGACAATCCAGAGAATGTATAAACCAACTTTGATGAAAGTTTAACTTGAAATGACCAATGTATAAAGAAATTGCTAGCATAACACATTGGCTATTATTAATGATGAGGCTATATTCAAAAGAATGTTTGTTATAAACAGATATCTTGTTTTCCATTTGTATTTACTGCCATGGTAATAACTGTAATTGGAAAACATGAAAAAATAACTTATTAATTGTGTGTATTGGTATCCATGTGGCAGAGAATGAGCAGTATTGCATCAGTCAAAAAAGTAAAACCTGGTAAAGTTACCGGCAATTACCAGTAAAAACCCGGTAAAACTCAGTAAAATTTCAGATTTTCAAAAGTTTGCTTTTTGAGGGTTTAAAATGTCAAAAATGCTTGTTTGTTCACACATTATTAATTTCGTATTTTACTTATTTGTGTAGGCTTTATAGTCATAAAAAAAAAACGAATAACGCAAGAAACTGATTCCGTAGAAGTTCACTTTGATCATGAAATGGACAATGTCTCGCTAGTGTGTATTGTCCGTGCTTTCATGAGGGTGGCGGAGCGACAGGAAGCCGCTGATGCAAGTGCGAGTTACCGCAGAGGCCTATGGCACAACCAGGAGTGCCTGCCGTGGGAGACAAGCCTGCATGCAGAGCAGCGGCAGGGGGCTATAACACAACGCTCTATGCAACTTGAGGTGTGTTTAATATTCGGATTTGCTGCGAACAGCATACTTCACAGGTACCTTCTACTAATAAATTACCGGTAAATTCGAACCTTAAACTCAGTAATCGGTAACAGTAAAGTAAAATTCGAGTTCAAACTTAGTACCCAGTAAAGTAAGAGTAAAAAATTTTCACAAACTCGGTACTCGGTAAAAGTAACTTTACTTTTACTGAGTTTTTTACCGGTAAAATAACTCGGTAAAAGTTACTGAACGCAACACTAGAATGACTTAAGATGGATTGTACAAACATAGTCATATAGAATGGAAGAATTTCCTTGAACAGGTAAGGCGAAGGCAAAAGGCTGGAAAGCTATCAGAAAAACAAAATAAGATGCAACATTCGCAGTATGTATGAGTGAAATATCAACCAAATTTGCAAGTAGTTAGGGTTAGTTTAAGGTTGTGTTTTTAAGTATAGATAGTTTAATTAGAAAGTTTTGATCTCTATGACACAATTTTCATCTGATCTTGATGTGAACGTCCATTGCTTGTTAACAGCCTTCTTGTGAGCTAACAGCTTGAAAGGAAAACTTTGTTTTAAAAAATTAGACTTATAGATGAGTGGCTGTTTATCTCAAAACATCTAGTCTGAAAAAGAGCAGAACCTATGTTGAATAATAATGTGAATTTTATAGTCCTATTAATGATCACGTTTACAGAAAGACAATTTCAAGTGTGAAAGATGGTCACCTTTGCTAAGCAGAGAAAAGGGTACATTGCCCAATGGATAGTGATTGATGGAAAATTGTTTGTTTTCATCAAGCAACATAGCATATCTTGGATCATTAGGCAAAGGATTTTGTTGTCTCTCTATTAACCCTAGTAGCAATGGTGGCTAGTTTATCTTTTGGTTAACCTCATCATGCTTTATCCTTTGTAATAGGATCCAGAACGTTAACCAGGAAGGGTTGTTATGACATGGCTTCTGGGAATGTGACCATAGCGGGCGTGAAGATTCTTCATGCACACTGCTTTTTGGCCAATTTAATAAAGAAACCTTCAAAGGGAAAGAAAACCAGTGCTCCTGTAGATCCCTATTTCTCATAGAATGGGCTAGTGCAGAAAAGTAAGCTAGCATACTATCTAGCCCTTTAATTGCTGCATGTAATGTGTGGTTGCTGTCAGGTTTAATTTTTTGGCCTCTTAATTCCTGGCTGCTAGAAAAATCTTAAGAATATTAGTACTGGAGCAAAAATTACATTTTATAATAATTTTATATTTTGTTATTAATCAACTCTCTTCAAACTGATATCATTGAAGTACCATCGTCATTTTTTATTCTAGAACTTTTTGTTTGTGTATTTGGCATTATACTTCCTTTGCTGTGAATGCTGGTTGAAAGCAAAAGTGTAAAACTGAAAGAAAATGAATTATCCATTGTTGTGAACCATTGCTTTTATTAATTCAATTAATTTTCCAATGATACTAGTTGACAAATATGTTACTGAAACTGTAGTTTGTAAGGTGGCATTTTCAGATCTGATTTTAACAAAATAGTTTTGTTTAAAAAAAAATAATTAATAATGCAAATATACACTTAATGTAAGTTTTTTTTTTTTTTTTGTTTGCAACTTCCATATGTTACTTTATCAAAAAGGTTTCTAGTCTGTTTTCTGGTAAAACATCCGTATATCCCCCCCTTTTAAACTTAATATCATACATCAGTTATCTCTAGCTATTAATATAGATTATTGCTGTCTCTGCATTTAAATTTAGGCATGCATTTTTTTCACTCATTTATTGTATGTAGGCTCCTTTTAGAGATTTGGCCCTTTTGTATATTCTGAATGCCGCTGATCTTTTTTGCAAAAAAACAAAACAAAAAAATACTTCAGCATTTTCTTAAAATACCAAATTCCAGCAGATATGCATTTCTGGCTTCTGTCCACAGTTTCACTTAAACTCTATAGCACCATAAATAAGGGTTAAAAGAAAGGTCAGAATATGGTAATTGAATCAAACTGTACTGTTTAGGAACTTACCTGTTTTCCTAGTATATGTCAAACTCAAACTCTAGACATTGGACAGGCAAACCCCTTGTCTCCTAATTAGTGATGGTAACAATTATGTTGAGTAGCAACACTAGGGGTCATTAGCAAATTGGCTCTTGATTGAGTAGTAGACTTTCGGGTTCCAAACATTTATTGTCAGTTTTAAGATATTCTCAGTGATGGGAAGTACCAATTTATTCCTGGTTCCTAATTTAATTTATAGCATAATAAGTGAATTGGTAGACTTACTGAAGAGGTGAAAGTAGCAAAATTTTAAGAAATGAATAACACTGCTTGATTTTTTTGATTTTTTTTTTTTTTTTTTGAAATTAAGTCTTATCAATAAGTTTGGGATATGTGACTGCCTTCTGTTGCTCTTCCAAAATAAATAACCCAACTTTTTTATTTTTGACATGGCAATACAGAGGTACATACCCACATTTGTTCCTCATTTCATTTCATCTTTATTTTACTGTTACTATAGAGGAGATTTGAATCTTTTTCTCCCATAAATTTATTTTAAAATTTCAAAATCTGTAAATTTGTTGCCCAATAAGCATGTGGCTTGTCATCCACTGCAGGGTACTTACATTTCTCATGCTGTGAAATGCTGATTAATTAATGTTGCTGAGATGCTACTGTCTTACAGGGATGTAGCAGTTCAGATTGTTGTCAAGATTTTGTATTGATTGAGTTCTTAGATTTCCTGCAGTTATTTCAGAATGGTGATGATCAAAACTCCCCAGATTGATGTCACAGCATGTGGTATCAGCATAGTTCTGTGTCAGTGCCTGCTTCCATTTGTATAGACTTTTTTTTTAAAGAGCTCTGTTGTTTTTCCATTAACTTGTTTGTTCATTTATATTTTACTTAAAAGAGTGTTATTTTGTTTTATTGAGTAAAAGGTATCATTACTGAACTGCATTATTTTGCTTTTTTCTTATATTTAATTAAATGAGAAAAATTCTCTTTTCATTTCTTTGTTTAGACCTTGCCTATATCATCATCATATGCCATCCCTCATTCAGTGTTAAAAAATCTTGGACCACTATCCATAATCCAAGACAGATTAGGAGAAAGGGCACCTACATGGCGGATCCAATAATTCTTCTGTTCTGGGTATTATTGGATGGGATCCTCTTTCTAGGAATGAACATACTGAAAGCACTACTAGAACTCTTCACTTTTACATGTGGAAACCCTTGTGGTTAGCTGGTGAAGAAGTTTGAAAAAGATATATATACCAAAAGCAGAGCTGGTCTTCAATGGGAATTGAACTTGAGCCTTTGGCCTTTACCATTGTACCATAATCACTTCTTGTCTATACACTGAGTTAAATATATACCATCAGATGTTGTATACTTATGATAGATAGTAGCAAAGTGTTTAGTTTGGTTCAACTTTATAATTGAAGGTAATATTTAACTAAATACAATTTGGCATGAATTACTATTTGATGAACCACAATCACAGTAAACATGGGTAGGTGAAGATAGCCCCATTGAAGTAATGTATTGAAAAGTGTTCAACTCTGATTCTCTGAAATATTTCAAGCATTTAGAATATGCAAAAAGATTAAAATAATTCCCTTAAAGATAGTCTTCTAAAGGTTATCAAAATAATTAAGGGTTTTTGAGAGTGTTGATAGCCACTGAATCCTTTTTGTTATCTATAATCAACAATACTATGTAATGATAATTATGAAATGACTACAGTGCAATAGAAACACAAATAAATGGAATTAATTACTGGTGATGAATGTTTAATGGCCATAGCATAAATCATTTTAATTTCTTTTTTTAGTTGGACCTTGTATAAGCAACCTAAACTTTGGAATCATTTATACTTCTTGTTACGTGATTATAAAATTAATTTGGATTAGTATCCTGATTGATGTGGGGTGTTTGCTAATTTCTACCTCTGCTAAAACTTGTCTCCAGCCAGGTAACTTGCTTTGGAATCAAGTCTAATAAATACCATCCACTTGTAGCTCATTGCTTTGAGATGTCAATTTTTTGACTGTCAGGACAGGGGCTCTAGACTAGACAGTAAGGAGATAAACACCCATGATTAAAATGGCTGTGTTGCTTAATTTTTTTAAATTGTAAATTTAACAACTTTTTATCCATGTTACTAATTCTGTTTTTGTTGGAATAAGGTAACACAAATTAACTTTGCAAATAGAAGAATCACTAATAATAATAATAATACAAATAGAAAATTAAATAAACATAATTTGATTAACATAAAGAATACAGATTTAGCAGTTGCTTTACATCATGTTTGTTTTATTTTCTGGGTTTTGTTTGATTGTATTTGTTAATTAAATTCATAAGAGTGAGCTGCAAAAAGGTTCGTAGAGAAAGCCATTATAGTTTTTATTGTCCATGATAGTATAAGATATGCATCTGAAAATGATAAATCAACAGTCTGTTTTGAATTGGTAAATTGTCTTAGTCTTAACTGCCACAAGAAACCTATTACCATCCTAATGTAGCATTATAATAACCACTTAACAAGAATATTTCAGCATTGAATGTGTGGTGTGACTTTGCAAGAGACCAGTCAGCAAAAAAGATTGGTTTGAAGAAATAATATTGAATGTCATTGATAGTTGTGGAAAGATCATTAATGGCAGACTAGTGCATTAAGATAATTTGTACATTACCCTCTTAATGTCTTTAAATGTACTGAAGTGTTGTAGCTTTACTAACTGCAGCTATGTCATAATTTTTCAAATTTAGACATGTAGAAGGGATAATAGTTTTGCCATGAAAAATTTTGTTAAATATTTAATCCTCAAGCACCATATATGTAACTTAATGTAACTTCTATAGTGACATAATTTATATGAAGGGAACAATTCCAAGTGTTATCTAGGTTATGCTTTTTTTTGGTTTCTGATTCCTGGTTTGGGTATAGTTTGTTATTAAATGATATGCAAACTATTTAATTATAATTACAGTTCTATGGTCTAATAGCCAAATATGGTAATCTTGCATCCCCCTTTTTATTATATAATATCAATCTTAGAAATTACTCTCAATCTCTTTTGGCAAATAAAATTGTGAGGGACCACAGATATTGCAAGAAAACCTTCCATCTTTGTCAGTGGATATAGCCTAAAGGCACTGAAGTTACAGTGGTGAGCACACAGAGGAACTTCATCTTTTATAAAATGCTTCATAGTTTTTTGTGGTGTTTTGAAACTCAGAGAATTCCAAGAGAAACTTTATTCAATGATTTCCTTTTTATTGGCCAATAATTACTCTAGAAGCTATTTCATTTTTTTCACCACATCTTTTTTGATTTGAAAACACTTCAGAAGCTACAAAGTGCTGGTCTTTATTTAATGATGCCCTAACTGGGGTTTGTTTGCAGTGATCAGTTAAATGAAATGTTGCCATGAGCAAAATTAAAAGAAAAATCTGAAATATAAACTTAATTTCTTTTTTGTTTTCCTTGGTTTTCTTGACTGAAATGAAATTTACTAGGGGTTTTGAAATGAAACTCAGCAGAAAATACAATTGCCATAATTGTATTTGGGCTCCAGGTTTTGTTTGAATGTCCATAGTAGATAAAAGAAAAACAAACTTTTTTTTTAATATATATATATTATTTGGGAAAAGATTGAATTAGTATGCTTGTGGTGTAATTATAGCATGTCTGTTTTATGGTAGTGTTTCTTTTAACATAATTATGATTAGTTTATCTACAAGGAGGTTGTCCTTTGATCCATTTGTGTACCCTACCTTCAAACAAGTTGCCAACACTTGAACAGACAATGGCCGGGCAGTTGCTACAATTATGCTTTGATGATCCTTCCAGGGCTTAGCCATGTTTGACAGTTGAATAATGTCAGTTTGTAATAGTTATTTTTTGTACTAGGCTTTGCTAATTTGGTGTATAAATGACTAGTCTGAGCAGCTTTCAAACCTTTAAACTATGGGTAGTTAAGCTTTTATGTATTATATGACAGGGGCTTTAGTCAGCTGCTAGTAGGGAAAATGCCCAACTAATTAATCTGTTTTTCAGTAGTTGCTTCTGCTGCTACTGTCAGTGTTTAATTCTGAAAAGAATTGATTATTCGTTTACTTCTAATAATATGATAAGAAATCTTTGTGCTAACCTCCTGTTTTCTATTAACACATCACAATAATCTTCAATTCTTATCTAAAATATATAGATGTTGAAGAAAGGAATGATCAAGGTGGTTTAGACATTGATAAAGATGTTAGATCTTGGTAATTATAATATGAGGAAATCTTTGGATTCATCCTTGTTTTGTAGAGTTCTTTTTGTTTGCTTCACTTTTGGAATCACCATTTAAATACCAGTGGTCATATATTATGAATTAAAAACTGCCAGTTATTTTTCCAGGGTTCAATTCTCAAAAAGTTCTTGGATTTCTTTATCTGTTCATTTTCAAATAAATAAAACTCAGAAGAAAGATTGTTTTTACTATCAAGTTCATTTGTTTTACAATCAAATGAAATTGTGAAGAAAACAGAAATCTGTTGGATGCCTGGGCTTGCTTTCATACCAAGTGCAACTTACTGCAAGCTCAAACTTCGATCAGCCTAACCTTAACATATCAGAAGTTGCTACTAGAACTCTTCGTTTTCAAGTGTGAGAAAACAAACATAGTAGACCACTTCAAGATGTTATAATTACAGGTAAATTGGCTTTAATAAAAGGTAGCTGAGCAGAACTGATCTTGAGTTGTACTTGGTCAGAAATTTTAGATAAAGATATACAGCTAGTTCGCTTTTTGCTGACTCAAATTCTCCAGTATAAAACAACTATTATAATTGTAATGAAGACTAAAAATAGTTTGATTATTAAGCATTCTAATGAAACAACTGTACAAACTGATACAAGATGTACTGGGGATATTGAAACAAATTCAACAGCTGTAGGAAATCCCTTCTCTTTTGTCTACTGGGAGGAACTGGGCCTTAGTAATGCCATGCTTAAGTAAATTGTGATAATTTAATGCCAAAAACACACTTGATCTTTTAATTACAGTACAGTGTATATGTTCATGTTCCAGTATGAATTTAACAATTGTTAGATTTATTTGGATTAATGAACATGTATCCTAATTTTGTGGTTCTTGAAAATTTTTAATTTGTCCTTGAAATGTCTTTGAATTTTGGTTGGAAAATTCTGTATGAACCTTACTTTTATTGCAAAACATAAGCTTAAACAATCTGTTTGTGGCCAGAGTTAAAAAAAAAAATTAAAAAAAAACAAACTTAAAACTTTAATTATTAAATAGAAAATTTCATGCTTATAGTGGAATTTCATTTAAAAAGGCAAAAAAAAAAAAGGTTTTTTAGATGTGAGATGAAACCACAGTAAACTGGAAAATCTTCACATGAAAGGCTGATGAAGAACAGTAGAGTCAGTTTCAGTCAGAATTTGAATTTAAGCTCTCAACCTCAGCAGTTGTAGGCCATAACCGCTATCACTTTCATTGGATGTCCTTTTTGTTAGGCTTCCTCATAGAAAATAAAGAAAAACTGAATTGGAAAAACCTGATTTGTAAATTTTAAGTCGCCAATGTGAATACTGGATGCGTCTCAGTCTTAATACAGATTTTAAATATTTTTTTCTTAATTTTTAGAAAATTAATAAATTTTTTTTTTTTGTCTCTGGTATTAAAAAAAAATACTGCTTCCTATCTTAATAGAAAAGTTTACATACAAAAAGGCTAATTAGTATTGTTTGTGCTACTTTATTGATTAGTAAATCTGCATTAACTAATATAACTGAGAAGTACAGTACACCTGTGGTTAACTATTCAATGATTTGAATAATTGAACAGAACACAGTACTTTTGTATTTTGATGGCTACATCACTGTAGAAACTCTGTTGACCCTTTGATTGTATCTTCTGTTGTCCTGCCAAGGTCCACATGGCTCCTGCCCAACCATATCTAACAACATACAAAATCCATTTAATATGTTCCTTCTAATGCAGTAGTATAGTTTGGCCTTGACATAACCATTGATCAAGTAGAACGGATTTCTTCAATAACTTTAAAGATAGCTCTTGCAACAAACCATGGAGTTTAAAATTGTCTTATCTTCTAAAATGGATATCGGAGATGTGAGAAGAGTGGTTTGACAATGGAGAACTTATAATTTTTCTTTATAGCATTATCTTAACATCCATATAGTATAATAAAGCTCTTATGAAATCTGATTTTAAACTATTATTATTTACTGAAAATGGTCCAAATATCCCTTCAGTGATCTAAAATGTTTTTTGGGTACTGTGCTGGTTGATACAAGATGCATGTTCTGAACTGTGGAACTGTTGGCTTACACACATTTTATCTAAGAGTATATAGCAGCCTTTGAAATCAATTAAAAGAAAAAAAAGGTTTATGTAAGCTAAGGGTGGCACATTTATGATTGTGGAGTTGTTTCAGAGGCACCATGCAAGAGTTTTCTTTTACTACTTTAGTATGCCTTCATCTACATGGATTGGCTTTGATTTCCCTGTCACCCCCACTTTGTTTTTCTGTTAGGAAGAGTTTCTGAATCACTTTGGCACTCTCTGCTGCCACTGTTTCAATGAAACCATATCTACACACAACATTGAAAAAAGAGACTAAAATCATTTGGTTTGATGCCTTCTGGAAATTAAAGAAAACATTTGTGACTAACATTGGTTAAGATTTTCTTGGATTATTGCTTTATTCCCACGTCTCCGAGTTTGGCTGAAACAAAGATAAATTGAATAATACATTTTTAGCTGTGGCTCAAGTAGTTTTGGGAAAATGCTAAAAGCAGATAGAAAACTTTAACAGCTAGCTACTTGAGGAATCTGTTTAGCATGTTTACTCTCTCTCCAGAAGTTTATTCTTTCATAAATGTTATTTGGCTGATATACTTTGTTTCCAACATTTTCCCACTTTCCATAAAAGTTTAGTTTGATCATTTTTGATCGTCTGTCTGTTTGTTTGTTGTTGTTTTGCCTTAGATAGTTTGTTGTTAAAATTTTCACTTAGCCAGTTCTCTTAATCCCTTTCCTTTCTGCATTAGTGGAGCACTTAAAAAAAAAAATCCCCTTCAAACTTTAATAGAATTTCTGAATCTTTTAAAATAGCATTTAGTTTTTAGGAAAAACAAAATGGATGTATGAAGGCAAACTGAGTGGAGATTCCAGTATAAATTAGGATCTGAAATGCTGTACCTGGAGAGTCCTGATTGATTTTTGATACACTTTTGTTGAATGCCTAGTTGAAAAGGTGGATGGGTTGTTGAATTTAATTTGATTTATTTTATGGACTACATTTTAATATTTTCTGCAAATCTGGCTACACAACTTTTTTTTTTTTTTATCAGAACAGAATTTTGGAAATTCCTGTTTGCTGCCTTATACTTCTGAAGCTGTGGGTTTATTATGAACCCTCTGTATGCCATGCTTAAAATCTGTATTACTCAGCACAGGATGGGTCGTAGGGGCTGTTTCTCATTAATATAACTCTCTATGATCACACATTTGTACATTGGACCAAACCCACGTATTGTTTTGCATTACAAGTGTGTTGGCTAAATATACAGCAAGTCCAATGCAACTATGGGCATCTACAAGGGTGTGTGTGTGTGTGTGTGTGTGTGAAAATTGTAAAATTGATGGTGATAGTGTAATGATGAATTTGGACAAGACCAAAGATGTTTACAATTTGTACTGATTGAAATGTTTTTATTTTGTTATTGTGAGCTCTGATGGGGTAGCATAACAGTAAAGGAAGCGTATTAACATTGAAAAAATGAATTTTAAAAAATTCTAAATAAATAAAAAAAATATTTCTAAGTTAAAAAAAAAAAAATGATCCTTTGATAGGGGAAAAACCCAACAATTAGTATCCTTCATTTTTTAATGTTAGAAATAAAATTCTTTCATCTCTAAGCACATCTCCCACACACTTAATATCATTTCATTTTGTCAATTTGACCCCACTCCTGTAATTTATCCTGCAAACATTTTTTGCCATTTTGCACTGGTGGTGGTGGGATCCTGTAGATGCCCGTGAATGTAAAAACTAATACTAATGCTTCTAGGACAGGGTGCAAATGTTAATGATTTCTTTGTCTCATCTGTTGCTTTTTACGTCTCTTTTTCTGTCACTTTTCACTACTACTACCACTAACTTGATTTTTGTTTTTTTTTAAACCTTAAATCTTAAGAATAAAGCAGCATTTTTGCTCTTCTCTTTTTTTCTTGTTCAGTGATAAATGATAAACAAAAAATGGCATTTATACATATGGGCACCTTTCCCAAAAACAACTAGGAAGATATTTTTACAAATTAGTTTAGGGTTGACTTAAAAATGACTTTGACTGAACTAATCTGGTTATTTCTTGCTGCATGTTCAGTTCATTTAGATATGCATTTATAAACATTTTTTAAATAGCATCATAGGCTCTCATGGCATCTATGAAGACTGAATTCTTGTGGGTTTTTTCTGTGGGAAAGACTTTATCCTCTTTTTTTTTTCTTTTTTAATTGTTGCTAAAATTTCACACACCCTATACTATTGTTATCTGGTATAAAAAGATCTTAACATCTAAGGATCCCATTGGATTGATTTTAATGTAGTAGAAATTTTTGTTGGTATTCTAAGATTTTAAAAAGTGCATGTAGCATACACGCAGAAGGAGGGAAGGAGAGAGAGATGCATTTGCTCTCTCTCTCACTTAAGGGGGCATTTTATGTAATTGTGACCTGTGTGTGTTATGTGGAAAAGCTGGTAGATTTTCTACTTTCTTTTGTTTCCAGTTGTCCATAATGCAGCTTTCCTTAATAATGAGTCCTGCGAAATGTGGATCTCTTATGGTGCAGTCCTGTGAATCTTGAAGATTCTCTGATTAGGTAGAATGTTATTGACATCTTTTATATTTCAAATGAAGACACTCTTTTTTATCATAAAAATAAATATTAAATAAAAAATAGCAAGACATGATTGTGATGAATTGAATTAGCATGTTCATTTTTTAAATCCTTTTCAGCTGAATTGTTTGATATCATAACTAAAAAAAAAATTCCTCTCAAGTGTGTCTCTTGTGGCGTTAATATTTGCACATAATCACATTTTGAATGTCAAAAATTCTTTGCCTATTTGCCTAGAGTTTGTGTAGCTCTTTCATTGCAGATAAAAAGAATTTGAAATGTAAAGCTTTTCATTTTGTATGCTTGTTTTTATTTCTTGTTTGTTGACATCTTTTATTTAAAAATCAGACATAGACAGACAGACAAATGTTAAATTAGATAACTAGTTCACTCCTTGGCAGTTGGTTTGGAGTTAATGGTCATGCAGATGATCCAGGAAATGCAAATTCTCCCTTTTTCCTTATTTCCTTACTCTCTGTCTGTCTATCTGTGTGCATGCGTGTGTGCGCACGCACGCACCAAGCTGTATCCATGGATACTGCATGAAACGTGGTTAACACAGAAATCAGTCAATGTGATTTTTGTTTTTTTTTGTTTCTTCTATAAACATGAAACAGTTTGTATTAGTTTTTCTTTCCTTAAGAAATCAGTCAAGTGGAAAGTTTTGGATACTTCAGAAAATAAGATGATATTTCTTATATTTATAACTTGTGGAGGGGAAACTTTTAAAAATTCTTGTAAATTTGCTTTGCTAAGGAAGACATCCCTTTCATTTAACAAAATTAGCTAGAAATGTTTATTACTCTTTACTGTGTCATTCCTAAGTGAAAATGCATTATTACTGTTAATGTTTGTATATTTAAATTCTTTTGTCTTGTTTATTATAAGTTCACTTGGTGCAGTTAAAGTAAGATAGTAATTATTTGCATGAAACACGTAAAATTATTTTATCTTGAGAGAGACTCATTAAAAATATAAACATGTTGGGGCATTTTGTTTGCTAAAACAACATCTCTCTCTCATGAATACTTTGAGAGCTTAAATAGAATGTCTGCCCAATAAAAGCAGATTAACAAAATTTTAATCATTATTCTCTCTCTCACCATCTCTCTCTTGAGCTGTTAGTGACTAGCTAGTTAGTACTGTAAAGGTTAAAACACTAATGCAAATATATATTATATTGCTTTATACTGATTTCTCTTTAGTGTCTTTATTTTATTGTCTGGAGAACTTAGTTTGAGAGAGAGGAAAGTAACTAAATGGATGTTATTACTCTTAATCTAAAATTTTTAGTGTTGTTAAAATATGTATCACTTAATAGTGGGTACATGTTTGAGTGAAATGTGGTCAAATGATTACAAATAAATATCTTCTATCATCACATGAGGATGAGCAAGACAGGCCCACAAAATTATCTTTTCTGTATTTTCATGTCTGTGAAGGTAAAACTGTTCTTCCTTAACATGTCTGATTTTGACAAAGTTAACTGAGAATGTTTTTATTGTTTTTTTTGTATTTGTTATTTTAATGGATTTGTTCGTCTGTATGTTAATTTAAACAGTTTGAAAAAAAAAATTATACAGTAGAGATTTGTCATTTTGGAAAATAAATAGCTGATACAATTATGAATATCTATCTGTACTTGTAACTGATTTTTCACAGCTGAAATCCAGTAAGATTACTACAATATATATTATTTTTGATTACTGCTAATATGTGGCTAAGAAAGTCTTGGGCAGATATTGAGGGGAAGTGCTGATTGACGTAAGCAAGATGAAAAAAAAACTAGTGTGAACTAATGGATATTTTGACAAGTTGCAGAATGCATTTTTTAAATTAGCTTCCATGGAGAATCCAAAATTAGAATAACAAATAACATAGCTTTCTCCTGATATCCTTGTTTTTTTTTAATAAATATTAAAATAAATGATTTTTGCATCAATCAAAATCTCCTGCTTCTTCCAAAAATGTATGGACTTGCAACTTTTGCCAAGTCATTTAAATAG
The DNA here is from genome assembly GCA_018389105.1 of Nautilus pompilius. Classification (NCBI taxonomy): domain Eukaryota; kingdom Metazoa; phylum Mollusca; class Cephalopoda; order Nautilida; family Nautilidae; genus Nautilus; species Nautilus pompilius. The sequence continues at coordinate 711,101 of JACATO010001892.1, forward strand.
AAAACCAATACCCTGCTGGTAGGATTAATGAAATGGCACAAGTCATTAATGTATTTAATTATAAGTTGTATGCTTAACTACCATGTAAACACTTTACCATGTATCTTTAAGGCTTGAACATAACTAGGATATATATATATATATATATATAAATAATTTTCTTGCAGATCTTTTGTGAAGGTTTGTCTATATTGCTAATTATGGGAAAGCTTTCTCAAAGGTAATCACTTGTGCAGGTGAAAGTTTAGTAATCAACAGGTCATGGGTTCAAGACCAATGTAGACCACTTGTTCAGTCCAAAAGCTAGAAATGTCTGTTCTAAATCATTTACTGCATATTATCATCTCTACTTTCCAAAATGGTCTTTCTCTGGACTAAACCCTGATATTGATAGGGAAGATATCCTAAACACAGCTCATTAGTTTAGTTTACTGAAATCTTAAATGACCCTTTCAAAAGATTTTTTTGTCTTCTGATTTCTAGGTGAGAGTTATACCTTGTTTAGTTTGTAGACTGCCATTGAGAGAAGAATATTTTAAATTATTAAAGTTTTGAACATTTTGATATTAGATTGATTGATTAATCTAATTAAATTTATTATTTTGTAAGATTTCAAGGATTACAGGGGAAAGAGGATTGAATATAATAATGAATTGGCTAACCCATTGCTTGGCTTAATGTTGGAAAAGTTTGTAATTATTGGTGGAAATGCAAACATTTTCTTTCCTTAGCAGTGCCAATAAGCATGGTGGGACATAATTGTGTTTAGGTAAATTATCTGCACAGCTTAATATCAGAGTCTTTGGTAAGAGAACTGGTAAGTGGAACAGATGCCCACTGTTGGTTATTATCACTGACAGTTTTATATAGTTTGAAAAAAGAAAGAACAGAAAGATTGATATAGACCCCCCCCAACCTCTGAAGTCCATGCCTACAGCTGGCTCTCAGCTTCCTTGTAGGAGATGTTTGTGTATGAGCTGTTCTGGTTTGTAATCTGATCTCACTGTTTGGCAGGCCTGGTTGATCTCATGGTGGTCAAATTCTCTGTCTGTCTGTCTCTGGATCAAGAATGGATCAAGGAACATGCAGAGATCCTATGCCATCCTTGCCTGAATCTGTAAAAAGATAGACAAATATTTTATCATTTAGTGGTATATATAAGAAGCTGCGACTGACTTGAGATTCTTTAGAATGGGTTTGGTAACCTTTTAATACCCAGGTAGCAATGATAGTCAGCTTGCTGCAAAATGATAACAGCAAATAACACACAGATCTATGTTGAAAAGATTAGTGAAAACAGAGATGAATAAAGTACAAAATAAATAACCTTGAAAGTGGTCACATAATGCATTGACATTGAATGCTAAAGCTTGCATTATTTACATCAGAGAATCTATTTAAAGGTCTTCTTTACCTAAAAAGTTTTTGTATCTTTGTTTTTTTTTTATGACTAAAATTATGAATGCATTTAATCGTAATGGTGATGTAATTTATCCTGAATTCTAATGTTGTGGAACAATTTTTAATATATAGCTTTTGTGATGATTCACAAGATTATTTTTTTATAGGGGATGCAGTAAATTGGGAAAGGGGCTCAAGGACATGATGATCTGTTAATAACTAGGAACTTCTCAGTAATTACTTGGAATTCAGAGAGTTTCCTTTTAGTATTTACCAAAATTTATTGAAGCACATAAAACAATTTCTAGACTGAAATTGTGATAACATTAGGGAAACTGATTCAGATGGTTGCATTTACTAATTACAGTGTGAGGAAAACACTGGCTTATTAGTATGCTTAAACCATTAAAAAAAAATTACTTATTTTGGACAAAGTACTGATCTTTCCGGATAATAGGTTTACATTAGTTAGTTGACTCTCTTTGAAAGAAATTAAATTAATTTAACAAAATGGAGTTTCATTTGGAAATGTTTGCGAAACTGTTAAAATGTTCACCACTGTCTGAAAGTAATGGAAAAATTAGTTCTGAAATTTTACTTTTCAATCACTTGAAGACATTAAGGAGTGGCTTCAAATTTTTGCAAATATTTCGTATAAATTTTACTATTTTTTTGCAGGATATTTAGTTGTATTTTGTTTGATTTAGTTGCCTCTTCTCTTTCCCTCCCTTTTTTTCTGTCCTCTCAAGATGAAACTCTAATGATATTGAAGTCTGGACTCTGAGAGAATCTTGCTATGTGAGTTAGCATCCCAGTTATTCACAACTGTTTCTCTGTTACTTTGCTGCATAATTCAGATAATTGTGTAGAAAAATGAAGTTCTGAGTTCTTCATCTCCTGGAGAGCACAGCATGATCCATTTGGATCTGATTGTACCTGCCTGAAATGTATTAATCTGGTAAATATCTCTCTCTCTCTCTCTCTTCATGGCAATCCCTCACCATACTAGAATGGTTTCTTGACCAAATTTTTCAGTTGTTTAGAGTTTCTCCCCACCCCATGAACTGGACATTTTGACTCTCACACTTTATAGTGAACAATAGTGTTTATGTTATGATTTCTCCATCATACCTTAATGGTACCTCAGCCAGCTAACCACATGATTTCATCCAGGCTCCATATTTTGCACATAAAAAACTTGATAATTTACTTTGAGTCCATTCTTTGAAGTTTTAACATTTTAGCAGGCTATTATTCTTCAAATAGAAATTTATTATGACTAAAAAAAAAGTATCAGGTCTTTGTGTTAGTAAACTATTTGAATTAGACTTTTCCTCTATTCTTTGTAATAGATATTCATTAGTTGAAGGTAGTATTACTATGGGTATTCAAAAGAAACCAGTTTAAAATGGCATTTGAATCCACTATCCTTAATGGCAACAGTCACTTGGATGTCTTCAAGGTGGAAGCAAAAGGGAACAACTGCCACCACCCCCATAGAAAGTTGATGGTGATAGTGTAATGGGATGGCATCATTTTTTACCCGATTCATCATGCTCAGTGATACCTGATGAATTGGGCAAGAAATAACAAGTCTGACCATAAGCAATGGTGGAGCATGCATATTCTCACTGTTATTTATACTACAGGAGGGGAATTTCTGCAGACATCCATGACCAGAGAGTACTGGTCTATGGAATACTCATTCTGCAGTATTTTATATTTCATGCAGATTTTTTTTTCCTTAATTTGTTGAAGGCTATTTGTATAGTAATCTGGTCATCAGGGAAAATGATGCAAATCAAAATCAAGTATGATGGACTTAAACATGGAAAACAAGCACAACCAGTCAGTACAAATACTCAATTTATTTCCTTTTTCTAAAACACTGATACACTAGTTTTTCTTGCTTAGTTTCAGTACTGAATTTGACCAGTTACATTTATCCTTTTTTAAAGCTTTGTAATGCATATTCATAAGTTGTTCACATTGCTGCTGATGGCTACATTTAATGAAATAAGATAAAGTTACTTTTGTTTTTTTTATTTTTAAAATTAGTTTTAAAGTGCATACTTTATCACTCAAATTTTGGTTCATTCACTTTGAGAAAGATTGCTTTGCTACCAGTAAAATGTCTTTCCCATGGAGCTTCTCTCTATTTTCTAAGGTTGTGTTTCAATTGACCAGTCTGTGAACAATTGAGTTGTTGCCACACTATTAGACTTTTATGTTTAATATCTTTCATAGACAACATTCTCAATCTGCTGGTTTAGTGCTGAAATGAAAACACATTCAGGTTGTAAAATTTGGGTCTGCAGACCCTAGTCTTTTGATGTTATTTCGATCCATTGTAGTTATTTCAGTACAAATTATTCCTTGTATGAATTCTGTCATTGATTATTAGGAATGCTGAAAAGATTCCATCTCATCTTTATTAGATTTTTTTGTTTGGCTGCAGAAAGCCTTGTGCTATAAATGTTATGGGTGATTTATTTTCATCGCTCTCATTGATACGTGTATGAAGTTTTTCTATGGCTGTGCATAGTAGCGCAATAGAGATTTGAAGTAACACAAATTACATGCCAAGATGTCTGGAACCACTATGATTTGTTGTTAAGCTTTTTTCTTAAAAAAAAAAATCCTGCCAAGCTAGATCACTTGTTGCTCAGTTAGTTAAGTGTTTTACAGAAATGTTAATTAATTAATTGTCATTAAACCTGCTGCTTAATGAGTATCAAAGGTGCCTTGTCTATTCTGGAATATTTTCATTTATTGGATCCTTATATTCATTGAGGTGAACAAAGATTAATTTCAGAGGATACCATCTGTGTATAAAAATTAACATTATGGTTAATAATACAGAGATTCTAGAAAGTAATCATGGCCTAATAATGCCACTGTTCAGTCATTAAGCAATTTTAAACCCTAGGCTATATAACTGCTTTCTTGCTTAGCGGTCTCTTGACAATTTAGAGTATTACTCTCATGGTCCTTGTAAGAAACTGCGAGTTAACCCTAGAAACTTCCTTATTGGTTTATTGTTTTTGAAAAGCAATTAAGGAGTTCTGGGAATAGTGCTAACCCAACAGATTTGTTTGTTTGTCAAGTATACTTTGGAAGTAAATGCCATCTTGACTGTCAACTTTGGCAATTTTGTAAACTTTTCGTCGCCAGGTAGGCCAATGTGTTTTGGTAGTCATTGCAATATAAATGTGTTGTCTTTCAGCACATTGTGTTGTTTGCACTTGTAACTCTAGACCAGTTGTTTTTCGTGATCTTCAGAGATTTTTGGAAAATCTCAGTAATTATTTTGAGGTGATCTCCTTTTATTTTTGACATAGAAAGTTTGTGTTTGTTGAATGGACGTGGCATTTACATCATCTTGAATAATCATGCTTTTCTCTTTTTTCTCAAATGCTTTGTTAAATATACAATTTTTTAATGGTTCTGATGTCCTTTTTGAAATTTCAGATAATCAGGGGTGTATTACTAGCTATGGAAGTTCTTTTGTCAGTTCTGTAGATTTAAATTTCTACCAAAGTTAAAGGCACTGAATATAAGATGGAAAAAGATGAAAACCTGCATTGTTTTGGTGTATGCTTTATGGATGAGACCTGGTGGCAGAGAGGTCAGATGGTCCATAAAGAGATAAAGCTAAATAGGCTGATTAGATGTGTGTGTCAAATGGCTTAGCATTCTGAATTCAGAAATGTTTTTTTTGCATGTATTATTTTATATTGAGAAAGAGTGAGAGAAAAAAGTACTACTACATAGTAAAGAAAAAAGATATGACATCAGTGTAAGTATTTTGAAGTTGTCAGACTAAAATCAAAATGCGAGTCCATGTCAAAGTTGGAAATGCTAAGCCCCAAGTGATGCAAGATTAGCAATGCCTTCTAGCAGGCACCTTTGGTACTATGGTTCATCATGGTTGTCTCCCTTGTTAGCAATGGTGTATGTATGTACAAAAAATATGCAAGTCTAATTATGAAAATATATCCACGGTTCAAATCAAAATTACTGAAAATTCAAAATACTAAAATATTTACAGAAGAGAAGATTAACTCCAGGGTTTTTGACATTCCATTATTAGTAATAGAAAACAAAGATGATAGCATACTTTCCCTGTGAGCATCTGTCAGTGCTAAATCTCTGAGTGTTTTGGTGCATCAGTAATGCTTTTGCAGTTATAGATTGTTTCCATTTTTGGAGTGTTCCAGTGGCTTGATGTGTGTTCATTTCTAACGTTTTTTTACTTGAGCCTTTTGTTATATTGAGAGTGTTGCTTGAATACCACTACCCAAGGCTGGTGGGAGGTTAATGAAAGTCATGCTCTTCTCTTGTGGAGGAGATGAAAAAAAAACAAAGAAAGCCTATTCATGTTTAGCTTTAGTGAAGACTGTAATCCCTGAAGCTTTTCTCAGTAAGAGGAATTTGTGTACTGTTAGGTGATATTACAGAATTTATCAGACTATAAGCTTTGGTCTTTATAGGAAATTTGTCTCTTGAATGAAATGAACACATTTTATGGTCATCAAGTTGAGGAAATTGTAGGGTGTTGATTTTTACTTACAAGAATCAGCTGAGGGTGGGTATTTTTTGCATCATCTCTCAAGTTAAAGTTTCTTCAAAATAATACAAGTCTCTCAGCATTAAAAAAAAAAAAAAACTTCCTTATTTAGTGGATACAAGCTTCACAAACTTTCATATAGGAACCAGGTTGTATCTCTCAAAACTGGACTGATTAGTCACTTGGCTAATACAACTGGAGTTTATTATTAGTGAAGTTGTAAACTCGTTGCCAATAAGATGTGGAACATGTCTGAGGTTTCAAGCTAAAAATTGAAGTGTGAAAGGTAGACTGTTTAACCTTAGAGGTAAATTTCTTTAATTAAATTTTATTATTTTTTTTTAAAAAAAAAAGAATTTATCAGAAATTTGAGGACTTGCTCTTTGTAAATAGATGTTTTGATAAATTTTCATTTGGGCATTGTGTAGTTTCTGGTAGTGAAAGTTATCAGAAGTGCCTTAAGGTTTTGTTTTTAGACCAGTAGTGAGAATGAAATGTCTTATATGTTGAAATCTTGTTTTATTGATATACAGGACTTATGCAAATGAAATAACTACGAATTTTCTAAGTTGGTGTCATTCAGTGATCAACACTGGTTTGGCACCAGAAATCGGACAATTATATCATGTGGTCAAAATCACTAGCAGTGCTTTAAATGAGCAAAGCAGAAAGGAATGGCCAGTGATTGAAATTATTGTGGATATAGTTGAATTCTGCATACAAGATAAATTGCCTGATACAAAATTTCCCCTAATTGTACAGCATGTGGTAAGTTACATTTAGCTATAAAATTAAAAACTTAAGACAAAAAAAAAAATACTGCAGATCTGTATCATGCTCTTTAATCCTTAATGTAAATCTTGTTGGACATGTATTGCTTCTTTATGCCTTTTGTTCCAGTTCAAAATGGGTATGGAAACCCTTGGATGTCAGATTTGTGTAAAACATTGACAGTAGCATTTTTGGCAAGAGGTGATTACAAAGATTATTCTCTAAAAATTGTCTTCCATTAAGAAAAAAAAGAAACAATGTAATTAATTTGTTAAACTGCCAAATCCATTTTTTTTTTAAAAAAATTATTGAAATTACCATAACAAAAATAAAATTAAAGGAACTATGCTTCCAAGAAATTTGTTTTTATTTTTTTTTGGACAGAAGAAATCTGGTGTCTTACATGTTTGAAAGGTACTGAAGGTTTGAATTTACTGAAATTAATTTTAAATTATTTATACAAGTAAGCTATTCCATAAAGTATATTTAGCTACGGATAGAGAACTCAGAAAACGGGCAACAACAATAAATGGAGTATCAACATATCAGCAAGTTTCTAGTGGTATGCCACAAGGCTCTGTTTGTGTCCACCACTGTTTTTGATTTACATATGAATACATGATATAATAGTGTTGTTTGTATTAAGGAGTTTACAGATGATACTGAAATATATGGTAGCGTTAATGCTGAAAAAAATAGAAATATTTTTTAGGTAAGTTTGAATGATTAGATTGATCAGCTACTTGAAAATAGAATTTACTGCCAAGGTAGTGTAAAGAAAAAAAAAAATCAGATTGTTTAGAAAATTATAATCATGATACATTTCCATGCTGTTTTTACTAAACTAATTTGGCCTTGGTGTCATTGTTCCTGTTGTTGATTTCTTGTAAAGTGGTCATCAGATTAGGTTAGAGAGTGAGGTGGTTTTATTTTGGTGATTTTTCTCTTGATTTTCTTGGTTAGTGATAACTCTGTATTGGCTTTACTAAATGACTTTCAAAAATACTTTGTTTATAGTTTTGGCTGTTGAGTTCATATATTTTTTTGTCACTCATGCACCACAGAAGGATGTTCATTAGGAATAAATACAATATACACTGGTTGAAATTTCTAATTTAATAAAAATGTGTTAATTATAATTAATCACATTTGGAAGCATGTTTTTTAGTCTGCTTATTCACTTTTATAAATCTCTCCTTTTTTTTGGTGGTTGGAAGGACGGTGGCAATAGATGCAGCATTTACATGCTTACCTTTTTTCTGTCTTTCTCACTCAGGCATGCATACTTCAAGTTTTTCACAGATGTATTCAGAGCTCTTGATAAATGGAGAAGTTAATCAAAAAAGGGATGGGAAATTTGTCAGCAGAAAGCCAGCAAAGACTTCGTGTTGTCATGACATTCATGTTTTTTATTTGGTAGTGGATGGATGGCATGGTAGCACACTAGACTGACTGATAATTTTTCAGGCCTGAGTTTGGATTCTGGTTGGGAATGGCTTGATTTGGGGTACTCTTAGTATGGTTTCTTCTCTCTCTCCTTCCACAGCTGGTTGTATGGTACTTTGATTTCCTGCCACATATAAAAATGATTTATGGTAGAGACTCTAGGTAGGTTTGTTAGGTAGGCTAAAGTCAGATTGCACTGGCACTTTCATGCTTGCCTTAGTTTCTAGTGCTATGCACCCACTTTTCCCTACCCAGATAGTGTTCTGGCTCCAAGCTTGCAATAATGGTTGGGTACATTATGGAATAAGAGGGCAACAGCACTGTTCTGGCTGTGTTTATTAGTTAAATATGCTGTATTTTTGGAAATCCATTGTACATGTAAATATTTGACATTTTCGATTACCTGATTTCTTGGAAACTGGATGATAAGGAAAAAAAGAATTTAATTTGACAGACATGACTGCAGACTTAGCAGTGAAATATTCCATATATCACAATGTAATCAATTTATTAATGTATATTAATATATTACAGTTAGAAGATGTACTCTTGGCAATAAGTTTGGAACTTTAATCACACATTGATGGTTAGTCTGTAATTATTGCTGCCAATATGTGCCTCCTATACTTATGTTTAAAAAAAAAAGTTTGGCATTGATTCATCATTAGATACAGTATGCACGTATTAGACACAGCAGACATCTTTAGTGTAAATATTTGGATAAAAGAATGGAATTAAAACTTTTTTTGTTAGCCTAATGTGGCTTAAATTTATGGTCACTCCTGCTGATATATTCTAATACTTAACATGTGTTAATTGCTATTTATAACATTTAAGTTGTACAGGTAAAATGATTTGATCCCAGTTGTGTAGCACATGTGACAGGACAGCATTTGCAGACGTGTTTCTGGAAACAGACTGGCTGTAGCAGCTACTTTGTATACTGTCTGTCTGACTAGCATCTTGTTTGGGAACAATCCCTGCCTCTCAATGATGTTTTGATAATGCAAGAAAGCTAAAAAATTTTAAGTGCAGTGATGATGAGCCTCACTGATTTGGAATTATTGTGTAGGTCAAGTTGTTAGGAAATTTTTTAAAGTATTACTTTAATGTTTAAAAAAAAAAAGAAATTAAATGCTTGTATATTCTTTTGATTTCCAATGAAGAAATTTTTCATTATTTCTTTGATTTATTCTGCATTTATTTTTTATGATTACTTTTACATTTTATATTTAGTATAAAGATCATTAATAATTTTCTTTTTCTGTCATTCTGTTTCATGTGTATTCAGTTGTTTTAGCAGCAGTTTAAGGACTGATGTTAATTATGCATCTTTTGATAAAGATTGCCTTTGTTTGTGGAATCTTAGGGAAAAGAAAACTAACTAATTGTATTATTAATGTTAATAAAAATTTAGCTAATCAGATAAACATTTGAAAGTCTAAGTATTGGTCGCTTGTAAATGACTCTTAACCTTGGGTTTATCAGACAAGCATAAAAAATAATTGTAGTTCCTTAAAGTATAGATTGCTCTAAGGCCCCTAAATATCACTAAAGTAAGGATACGGATCCTTCAACATTGGAGGTTTGGGGTCTCTTTTCCACCAAGTCCTTGGTAGTTTAGCCAAATTGAAATAAGTGTAATTATGTTTGTGTAGTTTCATTTTTCTAGAGCATTGTCAGTGTAATAAATATCTGGTATTGGATGATGGTAGTTCAGTACTATATCTATCCTTTTAACCCTTCACATACCATGTTTATTTTTAATTAACTTGCACCACCGCAGTTTAGAAGCACTAGTATTTGCATTAAATTTGCTAAATATTTAGTCAGCACATTCATTTCTCTTACTGGAGGTTCTCAAATATACAGATAATCAGCTTAATCCCTCCATTTTGAAAAAAAAAGAAAAATAATTTGCACTAAGGAATTATGCAGATCATAGAAACTGCTACCAAAATGTTTTTTTGCTTATTGTTTAAATTGACAATCAATTAGTTTTTAAAAATTTTTTTTAATAAGATCATTTATAGACATTGTCTGTGCTTCTAAGCTGTTTTGTCTTTGTATTGCTAACATTTAATAGCAGGACTTGAAATTACTGGTTCCCTGGTGCAGAGCAGACCTCTTGTTTCAGAAGGCATTCCAGTTTTCCAATACTAGTCCCCGGGTATGTATTTCTGTTTTATGAGCATAAACTATTTGAAAAATGTATTGTTGTGTTCAGACCCACATGGCATTTAAGAACTGTTTCTTCAGCACTTGCTGATCATCTCTAAAGGCTCTGACCATTCATCAGGCAAGTTGCCATTTCATAATTCCTATACAGACAGGGAATGGAAATGTTATGTTGATTTGCACGTGTCAGAAATAAGTGAGCAGTTTTGTGGGATTGTCTGACCTTTGTTTAATTTTGGACAGCTGCAGATGCTTCCATGTTTCATGATGCCAGGAAAAATAAAAGCAAGTTAATTTGAATTTTTTCTTCACTGAAACAAATGATTAAAGTTGTTGATATTACACACAAATACCTACATCAAGCAGTTGTATTTAGAATTATTCTGGTCATGAAAGCATGAACAATGAAAAGGATGGATGAAAAATTGATGTAAAAAATGAAAATGTATCAGTTTTGAAATTTTCAAGGTGATTTTCTTCTATTTAAAAAAAAAAAGGTATGGACATTTTCAGCTGTTCAGGGATACATCAGAATTCTAACTCTAGCACCCATACACTCTTCACCACCAGTCAGTCAAGTGAATTTTCTTCTAAAATTGGGGAATTCTAGTAGGAACATTTTTGTTTGATAGGAAAAAAACAAGGAATGTTGGTGATAATTACCATCAAAATCACCAACTTGGAAGAACCAGTCCCCCTCTATGTATTATTCTTGCCCCGGGGAGCAATACTAAAGCGATTCATGTGTTCATGATGGCTTAAAGTGAGATGCACAACTTAAAGACAATCAGGCAACCCATCATGTATCTTAAGAAATTTATTTCTGTAGAAAATTGATTTAGTATTGTTTAAAATTTTAATTTCAAATACACACTAAAGCATTTGCTTGCCTTGCCATTGTCAGGATGATTGATATTCAGTATGGCTTAGATGCTGATTGTATTGTGGAATTATAGCCTAGTTTCTGAAAACATCTCTAAGCTTTGTATATATGTTTTCAGTATCTCAAGATATGGTAGACGCTGATGCTGGGATTTGAACAAGAAATCTCTGGTAGCACAGGTGGATTAGCAAACGGAGATTCCTGGTCCACGTCAGCATCATTCGTCTACCTGTATCTTGAGATACTGAAAACATCACTCTACTTGTGGCAAAAGGTATAAACTCATTCACAGATACTGCGGTGAGTTCTGTAGCAAAACACCAAGAAATCTGTGTTTGTTTAAAATAAGACATTTAATCAAAACCATGAAATAGATGGAGAACTATCAGCAATTTGTTTACTTTGTAGTTACTAACATAAAGAAGTTAGATTAAATTGAGGTTGCCAGATGCTTGGCCAAATGAAATATCTAACTTGTTAATGAAGTTAAGCAAATAAAAATATGTATATTAATATTTTGACGGGCAATAAAGAACATTACCCCATGATTACTTTAAATATAATGAAAGAAAAATGAAAAAATAAAAAATTTACATTAATAAAAATGTTTCTTATAGAGAAATTAATTCTATCCTTGGAAGGTAAAAGCAAAAAGCTGCATTAAAACTTCAGTTTGTCTAGTTTATCTTAGAAATGGGAGAGAGAAAAATATAAAGTAATTAAGAAGCAGTAAACAGATACATTCATTTATATTTTGAACTAAAATAAAGGGAGAGTGAACTGCAGTCACCATTAACAGTAGTTTGAATGGAAGTCACAACTAGGCAGTCAATTTATAATTCATTCAGTGGAATCTCTATTAAGAATTTTAATGACATGGTTAGAATATTGAATTTTGAAAAACTGTTTTGTTTCGTATGCTTTTACCATGAAATACACTTATTCCCAGTTAGTTGCTTCCTTCCCCAATATCTCTGAGAAGGATTGGCTTAATCAGAATGAAAGCAAACCTCATTCTTTGTTTTCAATATCAATATTACTAGGTTCCAGTTTATTAGGAGTGGGGATGGTAAAACTTACAGTACACAAATTTGACTGAATCATACCAAAAGATGATTATATAGTGTTCTGTCATATTAATTTTACCATCCTATTAAAAGAGCAAAATTTACATATTTCAGGTATGCTTAATATTGGAAGTCTAGGTGGGCAGGTCCTATATTTCTCCATTTACTCAAATTTGTGCACCTATGGAAGCATTTGGATTATTAGCTAACAGAAACCTGTCCACGTCTTATCATTATGATGGAATTAAAGGGGGTTTCATTATGTAGATAAGAGGGAACCTGGACCAGACCATGATATGAAATCTCACTGACTTAATGCCAAACAGGATCAAGGCTGTACATGCTGTAAAAGGTGGCTTGACCAAGTGATAACATTTTAAAAATTTCATTTTGTTGCTTATTTTTCATACTTGGCTACCAACTTTTTTTTTTTGTCTTTAGTTTGTATGAATCATTGTTGGCTAATGCTAATGTTTAAATCCTAACAGAGCTGCCATCTTGATATAATAGTTGGCAAAATGTATTTCTGCTCATTGATTTTGTCTAGAATCTTTATTAAGTTCTGTTTTTTATTCTTGTTACCGCCCACAGAAATTTTAGGTCTTACTATATCATGTGCTTTCCAATTATTGAGAAATATATTTATCCGTTTATAAAATTTTTTATTTATGTATGTATTTCTTTTTCTTCTCTCAAATGTAATGATTTCTGTCAAATTATAGAACTCATTTTTGTCAGAAACCACATTAAGACCTAATGACTATAGTGTAGTGGTGAGTAGCAAAGAATACTCTTGAGATGCTGTTAATTTTTAACCTGATGAGATCTCTGCTGTAATTATGGGGAATCTGACAACATCTTTAAATCATGTGGAGAACTCTTAGAAAACCCAGGCACATGCAGTAGATCTTGGTTTCTCTATATCACCTGGGACAGACAGACACGATCAGATGTATGATTTGGTTTTTGCAACTTAATGCCTTTGCAGTGGACTTCCATTAGCATGGTCTACTAGAAGACAATGGAAGGAAGTTGTTCCATGCATGCAACTATGCTGGAATAGCAGATTTTTTTGTTTTTTTTCTTCTTGATGCTTATCATACATTTATTTCTAACATAAATCACATTGAATGTTGCTAAAAAGAAAAAAAAGTTAGATTCTTTGTGTCTTATTTGTTATTTGAAAGGAGGAAAAAAACTGTCAAGCAAACTCATGAAACAGGAAAATGTTTTTGACAACTTTCACTGCTAAATATAAGGGGCATTCATATAAATTCTGGAAGCCAGATAGTATTTATGAGGATGCTGCTTCAGCTGGGTTTCATTTGAACACCCTAGTAACTACACAAAAAGTGAAGGTTGGTACGATTGATTTAGATTTTCTAATAAATGTCTGTGTTGTCTTTGTCTTTCAGTTCTGTTGATGAAATTATCTCTTGCATTTAAGACACAAATGTTCAAATATCACCATCTTGTTTTTAAAATTATTTTAAAAAAAATAAAAGTAGAAAAAAGTAGTGTCAGAACTTGATACAATCACCATGCATGTTCAATAAGCATGGAACGCTGAAGCCAGTGTCATAGGAAGTTATGGCAAGTTATGAAATAAATTATGCATTCTTTAAAAAAACTCCAGCTGCTTGCTTGGCCATACCCATTGTAATATACAATTCAATTTTTTTATTATTTCATGCACTCTTAGTGTTGTTGTTGTTGTTTTTTAATTTTACAACATTTTAACTTTGTTGCAAGAGATTTCTATAAGTTTAAAGAAATGCTTTAGTTATGTTAGCTTTTTTTTTTAAATTTCTTTTTTAAAGCCAACTTTTAGATTTCCTAATGCTCTGGTGTACAAGATTACATGGTAGTATTGCTATCTAAGAGATCCGTGGCAATGCAGTCTCGACGGACAGTTGTTTTTGTGGTGGTGACTTCAGAAAAGTAAGACAAGATGAACATGGTTTTCTGCTTGCAGATTGTTTTCTATTAATGTTTTGTAAGTAGTTAAGGAAAAGAAAAAAAAAAGTGACAACTGATTGCATAATAAAAAGAAAAAATTTTCATTTAGATGCATTGTACTTTTCTATTTTACATTGTTACTCCTGATGAACATGCTGAACCATGCCTATAATGTTACATAACAATTGAGTAACACAAGAACAGAGAGAACTAACCACCAAGGTGTGTGTGTGCTTCAGTTTTGCCCAGATCCAAGATTTTTCTCCAGGCCTGAATTTATCTGTAGACAAAATATTCTGTACAAAGAAAAAAAATTAGAGTCAGTGGGCAGGTTATAACTATTTTTTTTGCATATGTAGATTATATTTACAAGTAATAAATAGTATATATGCAGTTGTGCAGTTGTTGTAAACCTAGTTCAAAGTACATCTGTAAGGAATAGCTGATAGTTTACTCCCCTTTAAAGTAATGGTCACAAATCTGATGTTAAGGATCTCATTAGAAAAATTATGTTAAATGCCATAGGTCTTCATGAAAATGCCTAAATTGATAACATTTTAGCTTGTAATCATAACTTGGTTCAAGAAATTAATAATATTGCTGCTTTAATCTTGTTATTGTGACCTATGAGTTTTTGGCTAATACCTGGTTTTAACTTTCTTGCGAAGCAACAGGCACACAGTTATCTGAAGCTAGATTATACTTGTTACATTAAATTACATTTTACTTTTTAAAAATATTCTACTAGCTCATTCAAGCCTACATATTTCATCTATTTGTGTTTTGTGAATGGTCATGTCATTTGACTATCTGTATTCAGTGCTCAGAACTATCTAGTACAGGTTTTTATTTAACATTTACCTACATGATACTAATTCTTGTTAGGTCTTCATGTGTTGTTTTTTTTTAACCATAATATGTTTAAAACTAAATGTTTGTAACTTACTCCTTAGTCATTGAAATTTTTACAGCAGGCTCTCAAGATTATGAAAATGTTTGTCTCTCTGGTTGTGTATGGGGAGGCTTTCTTGTAGAACTGATATTCTGGTTTCTCATAGTTAACCGTCTGCATATCGCATCAGTTTTTACCTCCCTTATATCATCAGCCTAAAAGCAGTGGTTAGTATTTGTGTTGAACTGACTCTACATTTAGTCAACACTTGTAATGCAAAACACGTGAGGTTAGCCTGTGCTGAGTAATACAGATTTGAAGGGTAGTCTGAGATACAAAGGGTTATTATCAGAGAATAGGACAAATGATGACCTGACAAAGGATCTTGAGTTTAATAGTGAAATGAAATATTCCTCCCACTCCTGATTTAGCTGGTGTTGACACATCTAGCAGTATTGTTGTAGTCTTGGCATAAAAATAAAATTAATGACTGTCCTTGATAAAGCCATCATGACACATGAAACCATGCTTTGGCTAGATGAGGTGTTGAGTATTCATTGTTTACATTTCCTAGGGATTCTGATAAAGCTGAAAACTAAACAAAAAACAACAAAAACTTGTATCTGTCTGTCAGTGCTGGCAGTGCTTGACAAGTTAATTTTTTTTCTGTTCAGATTATGTACTCTCAGAATGTCAGGGTTACCTACATAAGTGTGTGTGTCTCCTATATTTGTTTGCTCTCTCTCTCTCTGTTCTCTCTCTGTTTTTCAAAGATAAATCTCCCCAACTAAATTAAACTGATCTAAGATAAAGTGTGTTTATATAGACATTAAAGTGATGTGCCTATTGTTAAACTCATCCTATCTAAACAACATTTATTTTAGTGATGTAGAGGGCCTTTGGAAGTATTTAAGTTTTAGTGGTTTCCATGATGTGCACACTAATTTTAACATTATACAAAGTGAACATTTTGGGATATAGGTTTATAGACTGAGAAACAGCTTGAAACCTTTGTTTTAAACACATAGTATAGGATTTATTCTGTATCACCAATTATTTCAACTAATGTTGTAAACTAAATAGTTGTGGACTTCTTGAACTGGATCTCTGGTTTATACTAAAAGCTTTTATGCACTATGATCATGCCAATATTTTGATTCTTCATCTTATATTACATGAGAAATCACTGACGTAGTCTTTTATTTATTTTCATGTTGATCATTTAGAGAAAAAAGTGTGCTTTTTCCCCCTATTTTTTGACATTCTTATTTCTTTATATTCCTTTTTATAACATTTTCAAATTATTTGTCAGTGAGTTGGTTTAAGGGTAAGCTATTTGCTCATCACAGCAGACAGAGGGTGGCAGTCCATTTTGCTTTGTGAGCCCCACATGGTGTTTGGTGCCTGGCCAAGTTGGAGATTTTTTTCTTTTTTTTCCTGTGTAATATTAATTAACTCAATTAGATTCCTCTAGAGTGTAGACCTTCCAAATCAGAAGGCTACTCTCCTAGGGTCTGAAAGAACTTTTTATATCTTGAAATTCATGTAATTCAGTGGAAAATAGTGGTGAATAAAGCAGTTGACTTTAGAAATTTGAGAACTAAAAGGGAAGAAAATAATGATAGCTTCTTTTTTTTTATTTACCTAAAACTTATGGTGATTTATTCCATTTTAAAATTTAAAAAAAAAAAGTGTTTACGAATAGTGGGAAAAAACACTGCAGAAAATTGTTATAAATTTTAGGAAAGAAGATTATCCTTCCTTACCAAATGTTATCAGTTCTGATATTTCTGTTCATCACACTTTTATTACTTCTTTGGTTGGTTTTGTAAGTTGTGTTGGCTTCAGACCAATTTGGCATGTGATTATGGTTTAAAGCCAGCACATACAGATTGGAGAGTTTTTAATGTTTGGAAAATGTTAGAGATGAATGTAATTTTAGTGAGAATTTTTCTTTGAGGTAAAAAAAAAGGTATTATTTACCCCTTGTATGTTTGGAATTATTGCACCAGCACAAAGTCATAAAGAACTTAAGTAAATTTTCAAAGTAAAGTTTAGATCAGAAAAATGTTAAATGTTTTTTAACTTGTTTTATTATCTTCTATTCCACTGTTTATATATCATTACCTGCTGGTCCAGTGCATTTATTACATGTGAAAAGGAAATGTTTTTGTTTTATGTACAGAATAACCTTGTTCTATCTTGTCTGAAACTCAACCAAGAAGAAAAACTTGAACTATTCTGGAGTTGTGGTAGGATGCTTTAAAGCAACCACCAGATACTTCATCCACAGATCATAACAAAAACAAACAATTTAAATGTCAGTATAATACCTGCATTGCCATTTAACCCCACCACTTTTTAAAATCTCTATTATTCAGCACAACTTGAACCCCATGTTAGCATTACAAGTGTTTTAACTACAGCTAGTTTAACACTAAAACTAGTGATTCTGGGTGATATAACGGATATAAAAATGATATGGTATGCAGAGGATTAAAAGAAAGCAAGCAAATACTGTGAAGGTAGAAGAAAAGTCTTTCAAAATTCTAATGAATTTAATTCATACTTATATATTAAATTTGTTTATATATACACACACATGATAGATAGTAGGGTTCCTGTTATTCTTTTAAAATAAAATTTAAATTATGCAAAAGTTTCAAATACAGTTTTACAAAATGTCGCAGAATTAAAACCTTCCTGACTACATATAGCATAAAAATGAAAAAAAAAAATGATGCTAATGGAAATCTCCAATTAAAATGGTCATACCACCACAGGTATTAATGGATACTGTCCAATGTTGTTGCCATAGCACTCTGGTGTAACTATCCCCCCTCTCTCTCTCTCTAAACATGTAACCTTTAATATCTCTTTTTTAATCAGTAGTATTGGTTAGTCATTTCTGAAAGCCCAATTTTTTTTAAAAAATGGAAACACACAAAATCCTTTTGGTTTTGCAGCAGCTATCACTGGAAATTGATTGTGTGGCAACGCTACATCTGAGAAACCCTTGATCAGGTAAGAGCTGTAGGAGACGATTCACTTTGATGGCAAAAACCAGATGGGGCTAAGCAAAGCTCTGATGATAATATGCACGAATGTAGTATGTGTATGCATGAGGCCTTTATGATATAACAAAGAGGTTCCTTCTAGAAACTTTTGATTATTAATAAGAAAAAATATAATAGCACTTTTAACAGTTAGCCCTTGTGGGGCCACAAAGGAGAGGAGGAAACAGTGACATTGGCTACTCTACGGCATCCTTTTTCTACTTGAACACCAAGTGTAGTATTGAACACAATCTCATACTACCACCTACAAACTATCGTGGGGTTCTCTTGAGTTGGCTCATTTTGGGGGGGGGATTTACTGATTGTTGCACAACAGGCATTATTCTAAAATATATTCTCCATTAAAACTCTGCAACAAAGGATCTCAAAATTTTAAATGGAGGCATCAGGATTTTTTCCTATTTATTTCAGTATTTGTTTGGGAGATTTTTCATGTTTTTTAAAAAAATATAATATTTAAATAATACTGAAATATAAACATTCTTATATAACATCTTGGTTAGAAGAGAAACATTGATAAATAAACATTATGCATATTCCTTCGCATCCTAGCTGGCAGTTAAAATATAAAGTAATTAGAGTATTTTTACACTTATTTTTATGAAGATTAGATCAATTAAAATGTGTATGAATTTTGTAGCTGAACAAACATTTGTTTTCCACTAGGTAAAAATTGCTCCAGGATGAGAAATCATACATGCATGACAGACTTTTGTTAGTGTGCTTAACAAAGCTGGTTGTTCTGAATGTGAGATAGCTCGGCAAGTAGTTTAATTGCTAAAGGTCTTTGAGAATTGAGTTGATTTATCAGGTAGCTGCTTGCAAGTCTTTTCTCTTAATAAAAAAAAACAAAAACAAAAAAAAACTTATTGCGCAAGGGACCATGGCGATTATGCATTTCAGCAGTAAAAGGTATCTTGGTTTGATGAGAGACAATTTGAAATGTTTGGCTAGGGGAGAAGTTAGTACTTAAGAAGAAAGTCTGAAGAAAGATTCAGTGGGTGCTGCAATGTATTCAGTTAAACATAGAAGGGGAAATTTTAATGCATAATTTTTGGTTTTGGTGATTGCCAAGTTGGAATGTTAGTCAAAATTAATGGAATTCTTAAGAAAAAGTGCTATGCAATTTTTCAACATTATGTTCTATCTTTTGGCCATTGAATGATACAGTGCACCCTCATCATTACATATCAGATGGAATCCTAAAATTGATTGATTAGCTACCCCAGTCTCCATTATCTATCTTTGGTTTGAACTCCTCTGGAATGAACTCTAAAGAAAAGTTAATAGGATTCTTTTCTATCTCTCAATACTTGGTGAAATTAATAGAAACCAGCCATCAAGCAAAAGGAATGTTTTGATGTAATCCACTATTAACTGCTTAACACTTTTTTTGTTTTCAAACATATACCTGTAACTGTATATGCAAATAAATGAATGAATTTGTGAATAACAAGATATTTTATTGGTGAGCCCACAATTAGGAACTGAACTAAATCACCTGGCACACCTGGTATCAGATTCACAGATAGTATTTTCAGTGACTTTCAGAAAGGAAGAAAAAATCTCAAAAAAATTAAAATGTAGAAGAATTATATATTGCCCAGGGGAAAATGTGTTCTAGAACGTTGCCACTATAATATGGGAATGTCAAATTTTTAGAGAACACATGGTTGGTTGGTGGGGGTTTTTTTTTTTTTTGTGTACAATTAATTAGTGGTTGAAATAGTTAGTAGTTAATGCTTTGTTTCATGTAAATTAACTGTCAATAAGTTAGTATGTACATCAAACTACAACCATAAATGTAAGCCTTGCTTAACAGTTTAAAGCCAGGACATCATGATGATATTGTAAATGGTTACTCTAAGATGACATTTGGTTTTTACAAAGACTAACATATTACTCACAGTTAATTTTGCAAGCATATATTCTAAAAAGCCATGTAGTCTATCCTTACTTGCAAAATGAAAGTAGTTTTGGTATGACCACTTTGAAGTTATTAAGTAAATATGTTCTGATACAAAGTCACTATTGAGAGTACACACAATGTAACTTGATCTTAGCAAAAATTGTAAGCTTCTTAAAATTATTAAGATTATAACTAATAATTTTAAAATTATTTTTAAAAAAATTTTGCTGACCTCTTTTCTAATTCAAAATTTGCCTATTTTTGTCATGTTTGCCTTACACTCAGCTCCAAATCACGACATGTTGTTTGTGATGAGCAGTGATGCTCTACAGTAAACTACAGCAGAGTCTTTGACTTGTAAATAGAGCATACCATATTTATTTGTTTACATTATTTAGATATTTTCTAAATATTTCTTTTTATTCTTGTAATTCATTTATTAAATTGTCTAATTTATCAAGTTAATTTGTCTCTCAATGCAGAAAATCGATTTGCCAATTTTAACTTCACCATCAAATTAAAAAACTAAAATTAACAGATATGTACAAATACAAATTTCCTCATGTTATATTCATTTATTGGAAATCTTTTTAAGTTAGAATAGTACAGTGCTGGAAACTAGCGTGTGTGTTTGTGTGTGTGAATCTTTGGTTTTCTATGTACTGAAACTCAGAGTTGAATTTAGAAGATGAGAGATGACAAGTTGCATGTTTTTACTATCGATATTAAAGAAAATGAGACAGTCTATCTGACTGACTATTTGCGAAACTCAATTAAATTATTATTGTATTTTCTCATTGATATTTAAATTCATATTTGAGGTTTTCTATGTAGCTACAACCTTTTGTTTCTGCATTAACTGATTCTCATGACTACTTTCTTACTATAGAGGGCAGGTAAGCAGGTAAATTCAATTTACAGATGCTATTTATCAAACTAGTGCAAATAAAATTCTTATTTGACATGCATGACAATAATTCATCAAGAGATGACAGTTTAAACAATGTTATGTTTGTTTAAAAAATATGAGCAGTTTTGTTTTGTTTTTTTATAAACTAAATTCAGTAATCCATACAAAAGGAACAGGATTCATAAATTGCAAATTCATTCATACAAACAAAAAGTATTAATTTTCGTAGGATTATTAAATTAGACTCAATTATTAGTTTTTTTTTATTTTTCCATGTGTGGTGTTTAATTAGGAACTATGCAACCCAGTTGAAATAGCATCACCATAATGGTATTGGAGGGGGGGGATTCTTCTGAATTCAATCTAGTATTAATAAGATTATCATTAGCTATTAGATAATAGTGAGTGAACCACATTGGTCTAATAAAACTATTCTGGTAGCCTTTATTGTTTGGATGCATTCTAACCATGAAAGCTCTTGTCTGACCAGATGCTTCCATGGTCTGAAGCCTATCTTGCTACTTATCCCCATGACCAGGATACATTCAAACCTGCTTCCTTTAGATAGGTAAGCTAAAATGGGAATGTGACAAACACAGGATGCATGCAGTTCAAGATAAAAACAAAAAAAAAAAAACAAAAACCCAACTCAAACAGTCTGGTCCTTCAGAGGTTATGTGGGTCAAACCAACTCTGCCCACTTTTTGAGTGGTCCATTGTTTGAAAAGAGGATGTGAGTCAGTCCGGAAGTTAGTTTAAGCTGACATTAATTTTCTCCTAAACTTCTGTTTACTGCAGATATGTACCAGCCTTTGGAGTACTCGGAATGCATGATAAACTTTCCTCATGCATTATTTCTGCAGATGGAATGCATTACTAAAACTTTAAACAATTTTATTATTAATGGTACATACTTTGTTAATAAGTAGCTGTCGGTATTACTGTCATAATCCACAGTTTAAGTCTCATCTGTGAGGAGTTAACAAGTTAACTATTTGACTACCATGCCTCATAGTGGAAATCTGTGGATAAAATTCTTCTAATATTTCATTCCCATAATCCCTAATTTAAAAATATGCAGAGATTACTTTAAAAATTTTTTTTTCACTTATACCACTTAAGAGTGCATTTGCACCTATACCTAGAAGCATTAATATGTTCAACTGGCTATATATTTAGTCAAACAGTCACAATCCAAATGTGTGGGGTTGGGGTGGCTATGATTTACTGTTACAGAGGGTTATGTTAATGAGTAAGTTATGTATCACAGCCCCTATGGTTCACCTGTGTGGAGACATGGAGTGAAATACAGGTATGAAGGGTGTTTTGATGAGAATATAACTTAGGCGGTATATACAAAGGTTAATAATAGAAATAGGTATTTTTAAATTATATGAACTTTCAGTTTTGTTTTACTTTTAATCAAATCAGAAGAGGTTATAGATTTTTAAATTAGGGCTAGTGAAATCCAGTGCTATAACTTTCAATGTCATTCATCTTTCCATTTCCAGCTTGTGTTTTTGGTTCCCATCATCTGACTTATGCTTGTAAGGGTTATAAAGGGACTAAATAGGGGCACTTTGTATTGAAAAAATATTAAAGATCTGTGTCTCACATGCAATTGATAGTAGTAAAAAATAAGGCTTAGCTCACTTATGGCTTGTATGGATTTAAGTAGAAATTTTCCAAAAATGTTTTTTAAATGAAAATACACCCCGTTTTCAAAAATAACATAAGGGATTATTCAGCTATCCAGCAGGAGCCCCAGAACTTTGCTCTTGTTCAGAGATTGATAAATATATCATTCTGGATGTTTCTAAATGTAGGCCAGTTGAATGTCTCTGGATGATCCTCAGTAAGTCACCATCTGCATTTCACACCTGTGAAGTAAACAAACACCTTGCTGGTATAAACTTTGGCCTCACTTAGTCGACATACAGAACGTAGGAGGGAAATCACTAAAGAAACAAACTACCAGATGTGTTATATTTAACATGTTCAAAGCTTACAGTTTTAATACTGTATATATTTATTTTACTTGTCTATGGTTTTACTGCTGTAGAGTCTTTTCTAGCACTGAACTTTGAGCATTAATCTTTACTTCAATTCCTTATATTTGTGTGCCTGTAAGATATCTTTAACTGCTGAAACACTTTTTATAATTCTTACATTAATTTTCAAGGAATTTAAAATTTGGTACTTCTCAAAATTTTGGGGGGGTCTTAGCGTTCTGTCAAGACACTACAAGCATTTTCATGTGTCAAAGTGGTGCTTTCCATGTAGCAGAGCTTAGCAGTACTGTGCAGCATCTCACTTGTTTAGCTATACTCACTCACTAAGACTCTACTTTCTACATTGGAAGATGCTTCCACACTACAAAGGGCAAGGGAAATAATTTTTTAACCAGTTTTTGGATATTTACGAGTCAAGAATCAGTCGTGTTAATTGAAATTATGCTGTTTTGAGAATACAAGTTTAATTATATCACCAATTTTATTAGTTTGAACTATTAAACACCTGCTGATACCATCACTTAAAAGAACGGGGAATTGTTTATTTTTCACTTTTGTTTTGCAGTGCTTCATCACTTGTACATTTCTTTTGTTCGAGGTGGTTATGCAGTGGGTTAACATGAACTATCTGAGTTGGGGAAATTGGTTAAACAGTAGTTGCCTCTTCAGAAAATAATAATAAAAAAAAAAGAGGCCAAGTCTCCATGCCTGCTGCGGGGCTGATTCCAGAGACTGCCACTTTTGGTTTTAGCTCTGTTGAAGAATGATCAATCCCTAGTGAGGACAAATACATTCAGGTCTTAAAGCCTGTAGGTATGATAAATCACACTATCAGCAGTTCTAGTTTTTCTGTATTAATCTTTAGTTAGACTTTTTTTTTTTTTTTGAGTATGCAGATTAGGCATGGAGTCCTCATTTTGCAAAGGATAAATATTTTGGAGGAAGTTTAGTAGTAATCACCTAATCTTTTTTTTTGAAAGACCAAAGTAGTCTTTTGGTTGGCAAGTTTAGCCTCGAGAGGTTTCATGGTGATATGATTGAAGTTTTTCCTGATTATGAACATAAAGTTTTAGATTTTAAAAAAATCATTTTGCCCCTTTTGACTATTTATAATTTTGTTAGCAGAAAGCTGATAACATTAAATTTAGCTGATACCAACAAGATGATATGAATGGAATTGTGTGAATAATGGAGAGCCAGCAAACTAATAGAATTTCATGGATATTTTGTCTGTTCTTGGAATTGATGCATTATGTAAAGAATTGAATATATACAACATAGGTGAGCTGATCATTGTTCTCACTTTCATATAAAAGCTGCACTATAATGGGATTAAATTTCTTACACCATTGTTTTGAGCATCGCTCTTAGGCATTTCATTTGTTTTCACATGGCAGCTATGGCCATTCCTGATGTTTCTTTAACTCGTATATAACCATGGCCAGTCTCTTCATTTTACCTTAAAATCTACATTTTTCAACCTCCTATAGTTGTTATGGCATATATTTTGCAGAGAGGTTAAAATTGTCAAAGCAATCCTAAGGGGAGAGAATTCTCTGCAACAGTAACTACCTACATGGATATTAGTTGGGTGGCTGTTGGTCTGAGAGCCTTAGTTTGAATTCAGGTTGGGTTTACCTCGGTGGCATGATTGATTGATTGATTGATTAATAAATGTTTTTTCATTCTTCTTCACCAGTAGGCTGGTTAAATTTTCTGCAGGACATGTGCTGGAGGTTCCACAGGTAACTCTTGACAAGCTTGTTCCTTGACAAATATTCGAAAGCCCCCCCCCCAACCATACCTAAGTAATTACTTGCTTGGTTAGCCAGTCTAATGACTTTAAACATTCTTAAAACTTGAAAGTCAGGGTAGATATTCACCAAGGAGGTGATGTACAGCAGTTTATCATTGATCCAACTGCTCAAGTGAACTTGTATTTGATTTAAGGCCATAAAACAGCTTCTTTCATTTTTTTTTTTTTCACTTAATTTTTTCTAGTTTGTCATGTGAAACCAAAACCGTCTATAACTGTTAATAAACATTATTGTAAATGCCTTGTGGTTTTTATCTAGATATGTCAGCTAGTGGATTTTATTTTATTTTTTGGTAATAAAATTACAGGCATTTACCAAGATTTTGAATCTGTTTGTTTATACAGTGTTTTGAAAATCAATATTTAGTTATCTAATATCATTTATGAGATATTCCATGAAGCTAAAAAATCTTTAGTATCTATTATACTTTCCTTTCTTCTTCTTGCTTCATGCTGGCAGCTAGGGATTAGAGACTTTCTTTTTTTGTATAACTTTGAGCACAGTTTGGTTATCTTCAACTAAGGTTACAAAAATCTGCTTCTGTTTTGGTGTAGAAGCAGGCCATCTGCTGACTTTAGTGTCTTAGAAGAAGAAAGGAGAAATGAGCAAGATGAACCATCTGCAAAGACAAAGCACCATGCCAGCTAATTTTTTGGTCATTTTTGCTGCACTGAGAAGTGGTCAAGGGAAGATAACTCAAGCTAGTAATTTGTAAAATGTCATTCGAAAATGTCTATCTTCATAATAGTGTTTACTGCTTATAATATTTTGATAGCATAGTAATATGACTGTTTATTTTAGCATATGCATAACTCAATAATTCAGAATTATTATTGAGTTATGCATATGCTAAAATAAACAGTCTATCTCTGGCTCATTTTAAGAAACTTACGTGCACCTTATAGGAGAATCTGGTTTGCATTTTGTTCTTTTTAGAACATTAGAGATTCATGAAATCCTAAAAACTGTTTTCATTGATTGCTCTAATTAATAAATTTATCTATTTGATTTTAAATTAGGTAACGACATTTTAAAATCCTTGTTTATGCTCGCCAATCTTTCTTTATGAATTTTACACCTTATATAAGTAGTGGAAATAAAGCATAGTGATTTGCATACATACATTCATTCAGGGAAAACAATTAAATTTTAAAGGACTGTTGGAGGATTTGCATTTGACAATTCACTGTCACATTATCTGCTCATTTTTGTGTAGTAGTTAGGTGTTGTAATATTTCAATGCTACACTTCCTTCTGACTGACTTTCATTGCTAATTGATGTTAATTGTAAGGTGTGATGCTGAAGTTTACATAATGATGAGCTGAATACAAACCATGGTATGTGCAACTAAACTGATTTATTTCATATATATTCCAAACGTGTTTTGTAGAGTATTTCTTAAGGAGAGTAACATTTGTATTAGGGTTGCAATGATTAACCGATTATGGTTCGATTTTCTCTCTAACTGGTTTGAGTTTTTAGAAACCAGTTAATCAAACTAAGATGTCACTATCATATTTTCCAAACACCAAACTTTTATTGTGTAATGTGATCAGAAAACAATTGGATTGGGTAACCGAGAAGGTGGCTCTAATCGGAAGTCAAAATGGGTATGTACTGAACTGTTTGTGATTCTAAATCAGTTCTTCCTTGCTCTTAACACTGTGTTCTTAGCTATCAACATTTGCCTTGTTTCTTTGCCATTTACTTTTCCTCTGTGAAGTTTTCATTTTCCCTGCAGCTTACATATCTCCATTCAGGTAAGAAATACAAAAGCTTTTTCTAACACCATACATTGATCTAAACATGTATTTTCATGCATAGATGTTACTTTGTAGCTCATTCCGTTAACATGACATCAGATTTATTTACTTGACTCTAAAGCCACATGCTGATTTTGATCATTACTAGTGAATATTCCATCATCATTTTGATTATTTGGTGCCTTGTGCACGTGAGTTTCCTTAAATTAGCAGTACCTGCTATTTGTGTACCCACTTTCAGATTTGTAACCTGTTATATTTTACCTCGAAGAGAAAATACCCCAAAGAAATGGCATCAAAAGAGAACAAAATAAGTTTGATTTGGGATTATTTTAATTTAATGGAATGCTGAAAAAGACTAAATGCATGTTGTGGGGCATGGTCCTGTCCTACTCTGGTGGTGCTCAACTACACTATCTCAAACAAGAATAACACACTTTGTCTCTCAAAACCTTTCACCAACGAGAGAAGATTCCATAACATGAAAATTAGCCCTAATGCACACAATGAATTTGAGACCTATCAGTGTTATGAATGGCGAAGGATTTAGAAACTTTGTTACAGCTCTAAATCCAAACTACACCATCCCTAGTAGTAACCACGACAGCGAAACAGATTGGCTTAATGTATGGTGACATCAAGACCAATCTTAGAAGAACGATTGCCATTACCAGCATTTCCCTAACTGCAGATATTTGGACAAGCATTAATAATACTGCATATTTAAGCCTAACTGCTTGTTATCTAAGTAGTTTATGGGAAATGAAGAATTAGTTTTTGGCTTCACTTGCTATGGAGGATTGACATTGGGGAACGAATATTTAAAAAATAATTAAAGTTCCACCTCTCCAGTATCATGGCCATTGTGACTGCAAAGCCACCAATAGGAAGTTGACTGCCAGAGAGCTGAATATTATGAGTACTAGTTGTTTTCCCCACACTCATATTTAACCCATCAGATATGGCTAATTGTGGAGTACAATTAGTAGAACAGTTCTGGTAGCTAGAAGGCTTGTCACCCATTTTAACCACTCAGTTTTAGCCACACAGGCACTGAAAATGGCATAGAGGGACAAGTGTAAAAAACAAAACTAATCCCAGATGTAGCAGTTTAGTGGAATTCCACTTATTTTATGTTAAATCAGCTACTAGAGCTACAGATTTGAATGTACACTGTTTTATTTGATGATGGAATTAACCAAATTATTAGAGAGGCAGTCGCTAGACATCAAAGACAGTTTCTGGTGACTGATAGACGACTTAGTTCCCGTGCTACAACCTCTGGCAGAAACAACAGAATTTTTAGCCAAAGAAAGTTTGCTGTCATCTGGCTGCACTTTTGTTTTAGTCACAAACCTCATTCAGAAAGATTTATGTTTTTTAGAAAGCAATTCTGCTTCAATAGGCGAGTTTAAGGTGGCCGTACGTAATGGGCTGGTCAAATGGATGCCAGTCTGATCAACTGGCATCCCTAATGAAAATGTTTTTATGTCCCTGTTGATGGTGGTGATAGCTCTCGATCTGAGATGTAAATCTTTACGCTTTCTTCCTGAAAGTAAACAGGCCACAGTATGGGGCACCTACAAAGCCTTATGACACAGGTGAGACCAGCTGAGGAGCAAGCTGAAGTGCCTGTTACTAAAAGAAAGTAGAATCGCTGATTTCCTTTCTGGTGATGTAAATGAGGTTTGTGGCCATAATACCAAAGCTGAATTGATTGCATATAAGCTATCACTTGTCAGAGTATCTGATCCATTAGAGTGGTGGAAGGTACATGAAGCAACCTTCAAAAACATTGCCACCATAGTGAGGAAATTCCTCACTATTACCGCAACAACAGTCCCAACTGAGTGGATCTTTAGCACTGCAGGTCTTACAATCAACAAGCTTTGGCCTATTTAGATCCAGAGTTTGTTGATGAACTGCTATTTTAAAATCAAAATTATAATAAACTTTAGGTTAAAATATAATCTAAGCATTGTGACTTGTTTCCAATTTCAAAACTTTGACGACTTTTATGTTTGTTAGTGTATATTTTTTAGAATATTCACTATAAAATATTTACTAAGTTGTCTCCCTTCACTTTATTTATTTCAAACAAAGCTTAGTTTGGGTATATACATCACTTAGAAAAATTAAATAAAATCTTAAATGCTTCTCTTTATTGTCATTTACTGAGCATGTATTTGTTATATTTATTTTGCAAAGCAAATTTATTTCAGATTTGGAAATTTGTCATCTTAACAGCAAACTGGTGGTGTGATAGAAATTTTCCGATCAGTGAAAAGTTAAAATATAAAACAATTTTTGTTGTAAACTAATAAAAGTTTAGTTTATATTGAAGTAATTAAAAGGAGAAATGAGTATCTTTATTGTATATCAAACATTACATGATATATAGTCACTACATCATGTCAAATCAAAAATAAATTTTAGCAGTTACCCTTCCTTCCGGTTAACTGGTTCAGAAAAAAATGTAACCGTTACAACCATAATTTATATGTAAACAAAATTTTGTATTTGCAGAATCAATGAAATTAAGTGAAGTTTAGCTTTTACTTGACGAACACTTGAAATTTACTGAACAACAACACTTACAAATGAAAGATGATTTTCCGTCCAGTCTAGTAACTCGTTAACAAATTATTAAAAGTCCACATCTGATAATTAATACAAATAAAACATCTACCAATTGCACATTCAATGGTCTGATGAGCCAGTCATTATAATGAAATATTTCAGATTTGAATCTTAGTTTCTATAGTTGGATAATGTATACATGTAAAAAGAAAGTTATTTTCAAACTTTTGCCACAAGATTTTGTTTTATTAAAATATCACTCTTTTTGCTCAGTGAGTTTTTCATTGTTTTATCCGTGTTTATGGTCCCCATGGTCCCCATTGTATTTACCTGCACGCACATAATTTTATGCAAAAACAGTTAAAGCTTAATTCATGTTTCTATAGTGGAATTGTTTCTTGCTTGATTTTCTATTGGATGTTTAGTGTGGTAAGGAAAACCACCTCACTGATCATTCAGTGTAAGGGGGGTCCAAATATTTTGTTCAATGTGAGCCCCAATAAAATAGTGACAAATTCTTGAAACCCCAATGGCTAATGGTTTGAGGAGGTGTGTTCTTCCAAAATATTTTGAAGAAAGAATGGAAATTGGTGAAATGAAGAAGTTCCTGATTTCTTTGCCATGCAATGATTGCATCCGAATTACTTAAATGAATGGAACAATCCCTAGTCATCCTATTAACTATGCCTTTGATCAATAACAAGGTATTATTAATTTTTGTACTGTGAATAATAATTCTGATATTTTGTCTTGCTTACCTGAACTGAGGCAGAGCCTTGTGATGCTGGCTCCCAAAGTTTGGTTTTGTGGTGACAGCACATTTCTGAAGTGGCATCCAAAGTAGATTGATACTAGGACAATGGAAACCAGAATATGGAATCCTACTTCACTTAAGTTATCAAAAGAGGCACAAGTACCTTGAAAGTGCATATTGATAAGGATAGTAATTTTTTTTTTACAATGAACCAGAAGCCCTCAAGAGATTGCAGAGTAAATGAAGCTTGAAGACTGATCACATGAAAGTTGGTTGAGCTTCTCCACTTCATTTAATGGTAGGTTCATATCATCAGGCTGACTAAAATGCACTTTGCTCCTCATCACTTTTTAATATGTTCAAAACTTTTATGGCTGGTCAAAACTGATCTTCTAAATGATTGTTTTATTATTTGTATGGGGAGTTGTAAGTGGGGATTAAGAGATTAGGGAATGCTTTGTAGTTCATCTACATGAGGTTATTCTCCAGAAAGTAATTTTTTTCATGAATTCACTGGTGTGATCACTTAGCAGAAAAATGGCTGTTTTCTTCCCTTGTGTCCCATTCACATTTTGAAGATATCACCAAGGTAGGTCACAACACAACATTTGTTCAATGCAAAGGACATCAATAAATTCTGCAGTCTGTTGCATGCATGTGAAGCTTATCTTTGAGTTCAAAGAAGCATTCAGGTACTTCTCATTTTGAAAGCCACTGAATTTGGGGAACAACAATGCAATATGCTCAGATTACATTTCTTTTCACAGCTTACCAAAGATACAAGCTTGATATGGTTGAATTTTGATAACTTTCACTATAGAAGTGTCTGTATTGATTTGCTCATTTATATACTTGGATCCATTGACATCCACTGTTCTCAATCAGTACAGAATCCCACAATGTTATTCCATGTAGCCTTGTTGCACGTCAAACTTCCTTGTGCTATCTCATGTTCTGAAAGGGGACAAGACAGTATGTCCTCAAGAATATCTTTCTGCATTGAAGTGACTTAAAGAACAAAATGCATTTTTTTTTTGCAAACATTTAACCAATGTATCTTCCTGATTTCTAGTAAACCTCATCTCTCTGTTTCTGACCATATTGTTAGAGAGTGGTATAATAGCCTTAAGTTTGATTGCCTCATTTTCACTATACATAATCCTCACCATGTCAACTGAGCAGGAAAGACCAGTGTTTCAACATGTGTATGAAGTTTTTTGTTTTGACCAATGTGATAACACACCTTGAATGACATCTACCGTGCTTTCTCAGAAATGGAGATATCTTTTTTTTTTTAAACGCTACTTCTGGTACAACAGGTCATCCTTGCAATGCTAGAAGAATGACTGAGTTCCTTATGTATTCTTTGCTATGTTTTGAGGTTCTACTTAAATTGGATTTCATACCTTTTAAAGACAACACTGCATGCAGAACGCATTGCAATGTTTCCTTGCTGTCCACCTTAACACTTGTATTCCCAGATTCAATGAAGATTGTCATATTTCTGGACTTATTTCTTGCAGCTTTTTTGTTCATTGTTTTCACTCACATCATCACTACAAAAGCTTGAAGCAAAAAACAAACAAAAACAAATCAGTGTGTACACAAGCTGTGACAACCCATTTTTCTCTACAACTCACACAGCTGTAGGAAGTAGGCCTCTGTGAGATCAAATCCAACAGTGGATGACAAGAGCCATAGGTGAGGAGATATTACTTCTTACAGCCAACTTCAGATGTATTGCTTGGTGCCATGTGGGTATCTCTGATGGAGATCAAGAAGCTGGCTAGCTTTGTGATCTTATCTCTTTTAATGATCCCATTTTGGAACTGCTGATTTTACTGGCTATCTCATAGCAGTGATTTATATTATTAAACATACTTAAGATTTAATTCTGTCTTATTGATAAATAGCTTCACCACAAAAATTCCCCCCAAATAAAATATTTAGAGTGTTCTTAGTAGGAGCTGGATGCTTTATTTACTTTTCCAAAAATGAAGGAAAGAATAATTGTGACATCACTTTTTTCCCCTGTCTCTCTTTCTCTATAAATAGGACTGATGTTCAGGAAATGTTTTCACCTAAGTGGATACGTCATCTATTTTCCATGTAATTAATTTAAATTCCTTGAATGAAGACTACTTTTTGATGAACCTTATGAATGAAAAACAAAGAAATTACATAGTTTTAGCATCTGTTACCCTGACTACAAGCTGTGTAATAGTGTAGTTACAGTTTTTAAAAACTGTATTAAACAAAATTACCTTAGTTTAATGGATCACTGTTTTGGGTGATTCAACAGAAGGCTTATAGAATTTTGTTGTGCTAATGCTGAATCAGATTTATTTGAATTTTGCATTGGAATAATTTAAATATATGTTGGAAGTGTGTGTGCTTTGAAAGAGATGCTGCAAGCTGTACAACTTGTTGTTGAGCTCTTGTTTTGACTGTTGAGCTCATAAGGATGTCTCTCAGCTGTGAGCTAAAAGGTGGAGATGTTGGGTATCATCAGCCTTGGTGATTAAATAAGTTATTTTGGTGTGTTTGGGAGCTCTGTCAGGGTGCAAACAGCCAAGAGTTACTTGCAGAAACTCAACCACATGTATCAGGAAAACTCCTCCAGAACTTATCATTAATTCTAGATGTGGAAGTAAACTGGAGAGCATGAAGGCAACATGTACAGCTGGCTGGCTGGCAAAGAAGAGTAAGAAGAAACTGCATGCCAGGAAATTTTTGTCTAAATTATTAGTATAATATACTTTTTTGCTTTATGAAGTTAACATTCTGTCACAACATGTAGTAAATATATTTCAGCATTTTTATTTTCTGCCCCAAAATAGAGAGAGGTAGTGGTAGAAATTTACATATGTTTTACTGAGTTCAAAAGAGTATCTCTCCAGAACACAATAGTCAGAAAAGCATCCTTATTTGTAATATAGTAGGAGATTATAATAAAATTCAAGATTCCACCAGTTTTACTTAAATGTAGGTGAATTTATTAAGAAAGAAAATTTTCTAAAGCAGAGAGATAAAGGAGAAAAAATCTTCATATGATTTAGTGCTAATCCAATGATAAAGAAGATTAGTGACATCTTGAATTTCTTATTAGAAATACAAAAAATGAGTGAGTTTTAATATAAGAAATAAGGTAGTGTGTTAGAATAACATATAATAATGATGACATTTCCAAAGGATGAGAATGGTGGATACACATAATAGCTGTAGAAACAACATATATAAAAAGAATGCAAAGACTTAAATAATTTACATAGAACTCTCTCTATAGCATTACATTACTTGCTTGATTTGCAAAGACTGATTAAACAATGAATTAATAAAGTGAAAACAAAAAAGAATTTTTTTAAAAAGTGCAACTACTAAATTTGGCTTCATGTAGTTATGAGTTTGTCTTATCACATGCCCTCAAAATTAACTTTGAGAAGTCTCATTTAATTCTATATGAAAGTCTGTTGCACCTGTTTTCTTCAAATTGTGTTGAACGGGTTAAGACATGTTCCTGTTGAAATACATTGTTACATTTTTGTTTATGTGAGTATATTTAAAAAAAAAAAATTTTTTTAAGTTGTGTATATATTTAGATATATATATATATGAGGTGTAGTCAAAAAGTATCTGACCTTTGGCCAAAAAAACAAGTAATATTAAAAAACTCACCATTTTGATTTAGTCTCCTTCAAAGTATTTGCCTTGGGAGTTTACACATTTCTGCCAGCGTTCCTGCCACTGCTGGAAACATTTCTGGAAATCCCTTTTTGGAATGCTGTAGAGCTGTGCCATCGAATTTTGCTTAATGTCCTCTGTTGACTCAAATCTTCTCCCTTTGAGTGTGTTTTGAGCTTTGGGAATAGCCAAAAGTCACACGGAGCCAAGTCTGGGGAGTAGGAAGCCTGACGAACAAGTGGTGTGTTATGCTTGGCGAGGAATGCTTGGACGACGTGGATGGAATGAGCGTCTGCGTTGTCATGATGGAGTTGCCAGTTCTTTGCTGTCCACAGGTCGGGTCGTTTTCGCCGCATAGCTTCACGAACTGACCCATCACTAATTCCAACTTCGGCAACAATCTCCTCAATAGTCACACACGACGGTCTTCATAGACTATTCCTTGAACCTTTGCAATCATTTCGTCGTTTCTGCTAGTCGATGGTCTGCCACAACGTGCGGCCATCTTTGAACCGGTTGTACCACTCCTTTATTTGTGTTTTTCCCATAGCATCATCTCCAAAAGCCTTCTGAATCTTCTTGATAGTCTGGGCTTGTGTATCACCAAGTTTTTGACAAAATTTAATACAGTATCTTTGCTCAATGCTCTTGGTCATCTTGACTCAAAAAGAAAAATCGCACAACACACTCTTCACGTCTGTACTCAACGCGTTATTGCGGGCGACTGGCGAAACCTACAGACACGAAAATTTTTGCATATGCTCAGGAAGGACGCGGCCACCTAATACACATGCGGATTTTGCTCACACATTATTATTTTGTTCAAACAAATTCAAGGTCGGATAATTTTGGACTACACCTCGTATATATATATACATTCATTTTTAAGTTATAACTTTTTGTTTTGCATGCACTACTTTACTTTTTTTTCTTCCCTCCTCTCTTTTTTTTTTAGCTACCATGTCTTACATCAAAGACTATTGCTGACGGATCATTGGAGGGGTCATATTTGTTTACAAACACAGAGGTAGGTGAATTTTGTTGAGGGTTTGGAAGTTAACCATAAAAAATGCCTCTCACTGTCATGTCTGTTTTTGTATATAATAATAATAAAAATAACAACCCTATGTAATTGGGCTTTAAAAAAACTAAATTGCCCACCTGTTTGAGGATGGGAAATGAAAGTCTGTGGATGTCCCTCTAAGGTAAGGAAATGAAGAAGAGAATCCCTATTTTGGAGAGAGACAACATTTGGATGGAGGCTGATTAAAAAAATTAATATTTTTTGTTTTGTTTTTTAATTACTTAATGTAGCATTATTAAACAAAGAAACTTGAAGCATGTATAATATAAGTGAAGATTTAGAGAGCAACTGCATAGGTAAAATCGAAACTAACCTTTTTTCCCTATCTTAATAGTGACTGAACTAACTATTGAACCTCTTATTCCTCTCAGTTCCTTAGGGTTAAACCCTGAAGATGATGACAATGGAAGATCAACAAAATGTAGGTTCATCAGTTAGTTGCCTTACTACTGACAAGATGATGAGAATTGCTTACTTTCTGTAAATAGCATGACCAATAATTTTCCTTTCATAGCTTTACTTTAGTATTCAAAATTTAACTTTCCAAGAATGTTATTATAAAGAATATATTTTTGTGGGCAAGTTAAGTCAGTAATGGATTTTTTTGGAGGGTAAACTGCATGAAAAGGACATACAGTTCATAGTTTTTGGATGCTCTAGCAAAGAATGAATAGCATATTTTCTTTTGTTTATTTTAAAATTTCCATTATGGGTTTCTTTAAAAAATACAGTGTCTAACCTTTTAATATCCAAAATCAATAGTTCCTTGTAAAGGAGTTTAGGACCTGATAGGCTTAATGGCACTTGACATGCAGTGAATTTCAAAGTGACTATTAGTCTAGTTGAAGCAAGTAAATGGCTAATGACCTGGCTACAGTTATTTCTGATCAAAGCAATTTTATATTCATGCTTATTTATTTCTTATCTACTCAAAACTTGAAATATTTGTATAATTACTGAGTAAGCCTAAAGCTCAGATAAATAACTCAGCCATACAAAAGGTGCCTCTCTTTCCTCCCTCTGTCTGAAGTAGCACTAAAACGTAAAAAAGGAAAGTTTTTTTTTTTTTGGAGGGGTGGGAAGAAGGTGAAATTACTAGACAGGTTTTAATGCAAAGTGATTAACCTTACTGTAAAGATTTCAAATAGAAGTTTACCTGGAGGGTTGTAGAATGATTATCCAATTATTCTGTGGAAGGGTTTACTATGTAACACAATGGTTTATTGACCTCTATTGTTATTGTCTGGCAGAAAGATCTATAACTCCGAACCAAGGTTTATAACAGTCATCTCTAATCCACCGCTTAATTTTCTAGATCATTGTTTATTGACATCCAGCCAAGGATTATCCGGTCTCAAAGTTGGTTTGTTGTAGTGGGTCTTGCCAGTACTTAGTAAAAATTTAAAAGTTGTGTAAATAAATAAATAATAATTGTTGCTCTTCATAATCTAAGATGTTCAATTGCAAATTAGATATGAATATCCCAGTGCATCACTATTTATAGTGTAGGGCTTGCAGATTGCATAGCAACCACTTTAGATAGCAAGCATCATAACCTGGTGTCAAGGAATATCTAGAAGACCAGACAATTTACTACCAATACTAGATAAAAAAAAATAACTAGCAGCTAAAAGGAAGAAAAAAAATTTTAAAAAAAACCACACGTATTTGGAATAACTGTTTGTTGTAATTATTGCCAATGAACAGTGTTCTTATCTACTATAATTTTACTGTTTTCAGTGTCATTCAGCTAGGAGTTAATAGGTAAAAGTTCAGGTGATCCAGTGTATACACTGTGGACTTCTTGACTTGGACATTGCAGCTTCATCCAGTACAAAATAATCTAGTAGTATTTCAGATTACTAACAGCATTGACACCATTTCTATAGCAATTTAAATTAAAGATCATTTCCAGGTGATGCTAAAAGCTCCATAAAATTATCTAAGAATTCCCTCAAAATATTGCATGAAGCAAGATATTTATGATTATTAAATTAGTGTAAGCAAAATTCAGTTTGTGTTAGCATCTTTTTGTCACAAGAGGTCATTTTTGCTGTCTAATTAACACAGAGCTCTCTTTTTAAAGAAATGCTGCTCATTTCAGATGCTGGTGGTAGGAACAATGCATAGTCGTGGAATCTTGGACAAGGGCCTTATATATTCCTGTGTGTTTCCTCTTTTTAGCTGGGCTTTCTGTAGCATCAGGTGCCTGTTGGGTAGAGATAATCTCACCTGGTAAAGTGATGATTTATATTGCAATGGTTCTTTTAAGTGAGTGGCCTTGATGAGAAAACTTTCATTAATGTTCTCAGAAAATCATGATTTGTTCATGTTTGCTTGTAAGAACACATGCTAACAATCCCACACCCTCCTTTTGTTTTACTCTCCCTTCACAAAATTGTGCACACTGTCTTTTTCACATTTCTGTGAGCAAAAATAAATTAATGCATTTTTTTTTTTTAGATTAATTATTTTACAAATCAGTTCATAATGTCCTGCCAGTATTAGACCATCTTCCTTTAATAACACTGGTATGAGTGTTTTATAAACAGAATTATGTCTATACCTGTGTACTGATACTAAATGCAAATGTCAGATACCTTAGGGGAAGAGAAGAAAAATCAATTAAAATTTCCTGATGAATTTGGAAAATAAGAATCTTGTGATA
Source organism: Nautilus pompilius (assembly GCA_018389105.1). Taxonomy (NCBI): domain Eukaryota; kingdom Metazoa; phylum Mollusca; class Cephalopoda; order Nautilida; family Nautilidae; genus Nautilus; species Nautilus pompilius. The sequence continues at coordinate 748,524 of JACATO010001892.1, forward strand.
ACATTACCTATCAGTGGATATTATTTATTGCTGCTAATTAAGACCATCCTCTCCAGCCATATTGCAATATCAATTATGCAGATGCTCAGTGGTAGTCATGCCAACTTTACTGCTTAAGTTATTGCTGCAGTCTGACAGGTATGTTGGTTCTGTTTCTTTTTTTTTTTTTTTTGTTACCATTTTCCTTGATGTAAAAATGTTCCTGTTTCATTGCTTGAAAATAATTAGTTAAAGAATATTATGGCAATTTGAGACTAAAACTGGCATATATATTTTATTATTATTAATAATATGCTGGCCTAATTTACTAGTGTGTGCACATGAAACCTAATGTATAATGAAGAGTTACCTTATTCTTTTTCTTTTGCTTTACCTTTGTACACATTATTTTATATTAGGGCAGATCCTGTTTCTTTTCTTTCTTTTTTATTTTAATACAAAAAAGTATTTATTTAATATAAATGAACCCTTACGGCAAGTTAGACATATGACAAATGGTAATGTTTCTCTATTACAAATGGCAGGTGAGTATAATCAATAGTTGTGCATGGTACCTTTTATTTTTTTTTTGCCAAAAATAGAATGATTCAATGGCTGATACGCTTGCGTGCATGTGTACATGCACAGTCATACTGTGTGATTTATACACATTTGCTTGGTTCTTTAACTGTGATTATTGGCTTCTACATGGCTCTGTTTTAATAATGCTGTTATTCATGTGAAGCTAAGTAAATCATTGTTTTAAAAAAAAGCAGCACCACGTGCTTAGACATGATAGTTAGAATATCCATTTTAAATGGACATACAACTATCTAATTTTACAATTAGTATAATTTTATAAAACTACTGTAAATGTAATTTTTTGAATGAAGGAAAATCTTGATAAGTGCCTACACAGGGAAATCATTTATTAATTTTTCCTTTAATGCAAGGTGCCCTTTGATCATTCTGATGGAATGTTTAAGTTCTAGAAATTATATATAGCAAACCATTGCATTATTGTTTAACAAGATTGTTGGAAAAGTCAGTTTTAAATGGGTTAAAATAAAACCTGCCCAGCAAAATATTCCTTTACTTTCTATTTACCATATCAGCTTTTACCTTGCTTTGTCACCTAAAAGCATTTAGTATTTGCGTTGATCTGGCTGTATATTTAGTAAGGGTTAAAAAGATTAAATGTATTGACATTTTAATCTTCCTGTAACAACTATTTTTTCATGTAGACTGAAGAAGGAATATAACAGCACATCCTTAATGTATTAACTTTTAGTCATTTAGCTATATTTACAATATATTTTTTATTACTTTCTTTTTTTAAAAAAATATTTTGTTTGTTTTGTGTTTTAAAAAATTTAAAATACAGGGGTATAGTTAAAATTAAGGTTAATTAATTTTACTTTTTTAAAAAAAGTATTTTTTTGTTATGCAATGAAGGATTAAATGGAGTTATAAGAGATGCTGTCTAGTAGGTGGTAGAATACTCTTTGTTCCTCCCAACAATTTTATTTCTCCTGCCATTACTTAAATGTAATGTGCTAATCTTACATTACTTTTAAATCTATTGTAACTGATTATTTTATGTTTAGCATAGCCATGATAAAAGCATTGCTGTGACAAGCAAGTGTTTGATTCTGACTATTAAAGAAAATGAAATAAAGGGAGGAGAGGCGCAAATCAGTTAAAATGTTATGGAAATGAAATTATCTTTATTTTCTGGGCTTTATGTAACAACATCATTCCTTCATAGTTTTTGACCTCATGCCTATGCCAGATCCTGAAGCTTAATATTGAATAAAATCAATTTTTTATTATTATTCTTTATAATGTAGTCATTACCATCATGTTGTTATATGGTTGCGGAATTATTGATACTTCTGTGAATGTTTACTTCTAGCCATTAGCATTCTAGCTAATGTGTGGCACATGTTTTGGCTGTTAATGATTTCATTTGATGTTTTCAATGATGGAGATGAGATGAGTGGCATAGCCTCACATTTAAAGATAATTTGCTCCATGATTTCATTGTAATTATGACATACTGATTTTTCATAATTTGTTCTTTCCTGAAGCAGTGTAGATGCTGTTGATTTTGGTAGAGTCTTATATGAATACTGGATATTAGTATTCATTACTGTTTATTTTTTATTTCATATTGTAAAAATAGCATTTTTATTTTTGTTTTTGTAACCTGATATTCATTATAGGTCTTTCTTTTGTCATAATTTTCTTGCACAGGGCAGAACATATTGGTTGACTTTAGTGATAAATTGTAAAACCTTTCCATATCATCTTTCCCTCATATCCACATATATTTGGATTCACTTAAGTGGTATGCTTGTACTGAGAGCTGAGAAGAGAGTAAAGGCATGCGTGGGCTGCTTTTCAAAGCCATAGATATTTTACTTCCAGAATTTATGAAAGTTCTAGGCTAAGATCTTTGTTTTTTTTTTTGTGCCTCTTGAGTTGAATGATTTGGACAAAGGATTACTGTGCTAGAATTTTTTGTTTTTAAAGTTGATTATCTGTGTAGTGTCTTAGTGGTAAAATATTGAATTTATTTTTGAGGTCTTATATTGATGAGTTTTTTTTTTTTTTTTAAAGCACGTGCAATAATACGACAATGGCATTTTGTACGTCTAATATGAGGTCATTTTAGTTTTTGGAAAGTACAGGAGAACAACCTCAGTCATGCATTAAGCCATTTTGCTTTGCATGGCATAATACATTTTAGCATAGAAAATTCTGCTTTCACCCAAGGATTCAGATGTTTTTACTTTTAGGAGGCATACTCAAGAGCAACAGGTATCTGTGGACTTTCAAGCTTAGAACATTGAACATTGTGGGGTTATACTTTTTTTCTTTGTTTTTTCCAATTTTTTTTGGTTGATAAATGTGAAATATTTTCTATTGGACATCTTTAATCACTGTTTGTGTTGGTCCATTCAAAAGTATTTTCTTAAAGTTACTTAGAGCTCTGAAGATCGTTGTGCATACACTGGATAATTTCATCATCAGTCAAAGAAACTTGATGGGCATGGTTGTTTGTGTGCTTAATATACAGGGTGTCCGTAAAGTTACTATACAGTCTTACCAGTTTACGATCACGTCCCAATTGAACCAGCCTGGAATAACTGTCTGGGCAGGAATATCGTCTGATGGAATTGTGGGTCCACAGTTCTTCGACGGAACTGTTACAGGAGAAAGGTACCTGGACAAACTGAGAAATGTCATCGTACCGGCATTGAAACAACGACCAGTAACTTGTAAGACTGTATAGTAACTTTACGGACACCCTGTATATATATATAGCAGTGGGCATGTCTAATCAAACCTTGTAATATTCAAATCTTTTACTTATCCATTGTTAAAAATGTCATCGTAAAATTACAGTAGCACTGTTAGGTACATTAATTGGAATCTCAACTTTGGTAAATATATGAACAGGTGGATAATTGGATATTTGCAAGACAAAAAAATGGATGGATGTGGAAATATTAAACAATACAATATTAAAAAAGGAAGAAGAAACTAAATTTTACACTAAACAATGAGATAGTCTTGCTAGTTTTTTTAAAAAAAAATGTATATGTAACTATATTTATTTACGTATAAGTTGATACTTTTTTCCCCAGAACTTTGGGTTTTACTTATACTCCAAATCAAGTCATCCATAGATAGTAATTGAAATTGCTTTAATGAAAAAAATAGAAAGAAAATGACAAAGTCTGTTATTTTCTGAAATAAACTGTAAAATTGTTTATTTGGAACAGACTACAGAAATTACTGCCTGGAACGTTTGCCATTTGGTTGAGCAATTCACCGTTAATGTATTCACTCAAGCATGTGAAATTATCCAATCAATAACAAGTGATTGCTTACCAATTATGTTCAATCTATTCTTTTCAATCATAATTATATGTATAAATGACCCCAACAAATCCTCTACCTCATCTGAAAATTTCTCCTGTAAATTCTCACAGCAGCTTTTAAGCTGGAATTTGTTAGGTCCACTGAAGAAAATGGCAGTAATATGGCTGTGTACAGGAAATACAGAATCACTGAGAAATTTGTTAGGGACTGATGCAAAGAAAGGATAGGATATGTTACACACTATGAAAAAAAAAAAAAAAAAACAGGTGGAAAATAGCTGCTGCAAAGATAGGTGGACTACCATTGAGGATAAGTCAGAGGAATCTAACCAAATGTGTTTCATGTCATGGACTTAGCACTGTACAGCTGAGACTAAAGGCCAAACAAATCACAACTAATGATTGCTACTTCTACATTTCTTTACATTTTTCCCTATCTTTCTTCCACTGGTGTACAGTATAAAACCATGATTATTTCGCAGAGGTGTGCACCATATTATCCAATGAGAGAACAGTTGAATGTGCTGACCTAGTTGTGAATCCCAAATGTTGGACAAAACTTGGAGGAACCAAGCTGAATGTTGACTCATGCTATCATAGATAAATTTCTAAATTTTAGTGCTGTGTCATAGATAGATAGAACTGACACAGGATCACCTGATCACCACTGATACTGATGTCATGCAGCAACTATAAACAATGAGCTTTTGATATCAGAATCAACTGCAACATTTGCAGTTTCAAATATTTCTATCATTACAAACAATTTTGAAAAACTTTCAATACCCCATTTATCCGGAAGATCATTGCACACAGCAGTTCAATGATATGTACAGATAGCTCAATATTTATTAGCCTGGAAGTACTGTAGACAGCATTGCGATTCAACATTGTCCTGACTGGTTGAAAGTTTAGCTAAGTACCATAGTTGATCTATGGCAAAACAATATGCTGTTGAGTTTTACTTTCATAACCATATTCCAACAATTGTTAACCATGTAAGTGACAGTCATATATAACTGTAAACATAACAGCGACTGGGTAGTTTTAGTTTGCTTCTCATAATGTTATTGTAATTCATTATAAAGCAGAGGATTATCTACTCCAGGTGTTCAGAAACTATTGGAATCTCTTTAGCATCACAGGATAGTCATTTTGTAAACAAAGCAGCTGACAGTGTAGATTATCAAAAGCCCTTCTCTATGATATAGGACCAACTGCAGGGATTTCCCCAAAGTGCTGTAGCATGGTGCTACACTTTGACAGTGAAACTGGAATTTTGAGAAAGCAATTTACATGCCGACCTAGTAGCTTTTATTGGTCCTAAAATGCAGCTTTCCAATGAAAATTATGTAAATTTGATTTGCAAAGTCTAGAGTAATAGCTGCCCATTATTTTGAGCCATGTGTTAGGTTCTGTCCACTGAGAATGATTGATCTGTATGGCAATGTCTTGTGTGAGACGCTCCATATTGATATGACTGGTGTGTCCATGTGCGCTCATCCACAGTGCCATCTAAAATGGAACTTTCTGCTATCAGAGTTTGAGTTTGCTAGAAAAATAGAAGGAAGCCAACCTCTTACTATAGGTTGATTTTTTTGTCAGCATGCAACCATTCTGAATCCGATTTGGATCATATTCAAAACCCAAACATGGCTACTTAGGATCATGGGAAAAATTTGTAAATTTAAAATTATTTTTTTGTTTTTTTTGGAAGGGGAACTCTGGGGAAACCTTGAATTGTGTATTTTGGCTGAGACTAAGACAATTTTAAAATAGCTTTGTCAAAGAGTTTTTTTTTAGGAGGAGAATTGTAAGTGATGTCAGTGTAGACCATTTTATAAATTGGATTGGCAGATATTTCTTTTCTCTGGGATGGGACCTAATAGAAATCTCAATGGTCTTCTTGCTTGTAACCACTTTAAGTAAAAGTAAACTAAATATTAGAAACATTCAAATGAAACCTGGCTGAATTAGCATAACATTACCTTACTGGTATCCAGCCTACTTTCATTTAAATATTTCCAGTATAATAATTACAAAAAGAATTTGTTTTTATTGTTAAAACATATCACAATAAGATTATTATTATTATAAGGAAGAAAGGCATTTATTTCGCTGTTGATGCATTCATTGAAAAGTGATACTTGACTTTTATAGCATGCAACCACACCTCTGATAACACAAGTTGTGCTCCATGCTAACGTCAAAATGGCTAATTAATATGGTAGTAGTTAAAGTAACTTCTGTTTACCTAGGCAATAAATGACAGATCAATACTATATTAAATTTGGCATTTCAGTGCAGCATGGTAATTGAAGGTGTGTTGTGTCATCCACCGGTAATTGGTGGCTGGTGGCTTAATGGTTAGTTTACTAGGACTGCTGAGGTTGAGGGCCAAATTTGATTCTCTGTTTATACTACCTTCCTAGCATGGTTCCTTCTCCTTCACCAGCCAGTTTGGGTTATTTTTTCTGTGCTCTTTCTCCAATTTTCTCTCAAATTTAAAAATGAAGAGTTTGGTAATGAAAGTGCGAAGTCCCTTGATGGCACAGGATAGGCAACTTCATTTGTAGCACTACACTTCCCCGTCAAGGCTCTCTCTCTTATTGAGACTAGTATATGACATGACACCAGCATCTGTGGATAACCCTTTAGCAAAATATGGAGAATCAGCATGATATTCTAAGCAATTTTATGAGTAAACAAAAAAAAAAGTATGAACTTACAAGTTTTACTTCTAAAGAAATTGAAAAAAAAAAGTAACTCAGATGAATTTTCCACATGTCAGGCTTAAATGAAGCCCTTTATCTCTGCCAACCTTACCAGTCCACAATTACAAACACTTTTTGCTGAAACATTTTATGTATAATTAATTTTGACAAATTATTTACTCCATTTATCAAAATCAGTTGCTTATGTTGAATGATTTTCTACTCTGTCCTCTAGATTCTTTTTTCTTTCTTTAAAAAAGCATCTTTGTGCTTATTTATCTTTTTAGTTTTTTAAAATCTTTAAAAGAATATAATTCACATGCATAGTATGTATGCAATTAGCTTCCACAAAAGAAATTGCATTAATTAGAAAAAGCAACCATTAATCTCAAATTAAGCTTAAGTGAGGCTGCTGAGTTGGAAAAATGTTGTTTTCTTTAGTTTTTTTTTTTTTTTAAAGGACTGATATATTGCTTATTCAAGACATTTCCTGACAGCCTGTTCCAGATACCCAAAGGCCTCATTATAGAGTAGTTGGTAGGAACTCTCTGGTTATTTCCTTGTGGGCTCACTTTGTTTTTAAATGGGAACAAATTTGTCTCAGTTTAAAAGGCCTGAAGATCTAATAACCTCAAACCACTCAACAATTTTTCTCTGACATCTATAAGTTAACTGCTAGATGCTTTTTATTTTTTTAATGGCCTCGAAGCTTTAAAGTGTTATAAATGTTAAAGTTGAGAATTATTTAACTGTTTATTTTTCAAAATCCTATTTGGCAGAAATTATGCTAATCATTAGTTTTCTTTACTACTGAAATGGCAATAGATTTCTTTTCTCTTCATTTACACAAATTTGTTGATTTATATGCTAATAGCAAAGTTTATTCATTTTCTTTTTTTCTAGTTGATTTATTCTGAATCTATATACGATACGCTTTGCCCCAAAGGTATAAAATTCCGTGAGTATAGTTGTTGATTAGCATATTTATCCAGAACGGTGAAACATTAGATTATCTCCTAATTTAGTCTCAGCTTGATTACTGATAGAATAGCCAATCATTATTCAGCACGTCAGTCTGTGTTTTATTTAAACTTATTAACAGTTTATCTGGGAATAGGTTAAATTTTTTTTTTTTTAGTATTTAGCCAGTAGCATGGATTTCTATCACTTCTCTACTAGCCAGTTTTCTGTGTAACCTTTCTTTGGGTACTCTAAATTTCTCTTGTTGCTGATCAGAAGCATTCCAATAGATTTCTCACCCTTATTGAAGTTGGCAGTGTGATCTAAATGCTGTAACCAAGATCTTTGACCACCACCTGTCTGGGGTCAGCAGGGTTAATACCTGCCATCATCCTTCATGTGAATTTCATAAAATGAAGATTGGGAAGGGCGAACAGAAATTTTTTTTTTACAAAATTAGCCTCTTTAATGTCATAATCAAAATGTTTTACTTGGTTTCATTAAAATGCAAAAATAATTATTTAAAATGATTTCTTAATTAATCCTAATATTTTTTCTTTATAAATATAGATAACCTGATTATTATAATCTAAAATGGCTTCATAGGACATTGTAAAAAAAAATAATGAAGAATGGTAGTGTAAGCCAGCTATGACTTGCTTACAGTTATTTGTAAGAAGTCTTTCAATGTACATAAAGTTAACACTCTTTCATCCCTTTTAGTCCAGTGTATTTTAAAATAAATTAATGTTCATCAGCTTATCTCTGGAAAGCCATTATTTGTCTGCTTTCTGTGATGTTTACAAAGATTTAAATCATAAACTTGTAGGCCAAGAGTCTGAAATACCAAAAAAAAAAAAACTCAGATGTTTTAACTTTGATTGATTTACATAGTATGGCACAATCTCAGGAGATGTTGATGTAGAGAGGCTGCCACATTGTAGGTTTATTACTGAGTTCTGTCACTACTCAAAGAGCAATGCAAGGTGGTGGTGTTGTTTTTTGTATCGCTTTAGCAGTTTGGCTCTTAAATCAATTTAGCCAAACTGTTTGATCATCAACCAATTTTGGTTTATACCCAGTTTCCTGCCTAAATTTTCATAGTGAATGACCACGGTATCGTTTTATATTTTTTGTGATATACAATATCCTTCATTATAATGAAAATTTTATTCATGTAATGCAACAGTTTAATTTTGGTAGTTGGTTTGTTTCTTTGTTGTTTTTGCAATATTGTTGCTGGTTTTTCAGGCGACTGCAGCATGGAAATCAATGTTTGTTTTTTTTTGTTTTTTTTTTCTGAGAGGGCTTCCATTGTTGAGGATCTGTTCAAATGTTTAACAGTCAGTCTCTTATTCATTATGCTGAAGTCATGTTCATATACCGTTTCATCATCCAAAAATTTATCAAGCTCAGGAAGTGACACATTTCTGAATCTTGAATGCTGCAGTTTTTGCATAGCTTTCGTTCACAAGTCACATCTAGATTGCCTAGATCATGATCTACAAAATGTTTTGATCTATTGTGTTCTGCCAGAAGAAAATAGGCACCCTTGAAGTATAAGTACTCTTTATTATGATGTGTACTTAAGAGTCATACAAGATAACAGAAAACATGAAATTAAGATGATCTACCACATTCCTTAAGTTTATCCTCTTTAAATTGCCTATATTGTGTGCCTGTTTTTAATACCTACTGAAACATTCATTTTATCTTTGAAAGGTCAGACCCAACTCATTTAGTGCAAACAAAATCTTTTTAAAAAATGAAATAGTTACAAAAAATTGTTGTTTTAAAATCCCTTAAATACCCTACAATGTACATTGGACACCATTTTGAAGAATAACATCTACTGGACAAAAACCAGTGTATTAAAAATGTTTATGCAAATTTCTTTTCTAAAACATTAAAATATTTTTTGAACAGGGGGAGGATTCTTCTGGCACTATATTCAGAGATCTTATTTAGTCTATCTGGAAATTATTGCACTGTTTTAGCAATATGAGATCTAGGTGAACAGTACAGTTTATGCTAATCAGACGAGGAGCATGTGCTTAGAATTGGGTAACTGCTGCTTTCTCTACACCAGTTAATACAGAAGTCTCATCTGTACCTAGATTTGAAATTTGGTAGAGAGTATGTCTAGTTCTCAAACTGCAAGTTCTCTACATAAACATTGCAGAGCAGTTTTCCAAAGCTTGCAATCCAAGAAAACTTGTTTCAGTCACATTTCTGTCAACTGCTTTTACATAAATAATTACAAATATATAAGCTGAAGCAACATCCTGGCTGCTGTTGTAGCTGTCACATTAGTATGACCACTACACTTAAAATCCTTCCAAAAGTTTGCACCAGAATTTTCTCTCAACCTTTCCAACTAATGTCTTGAGTATATAAATACAAAGTTGTTAATAAATGATTAGGCATTTCATTTGACTAAATCTTTAAAATAGAGCATGTTTAATTAATTTTCTAAGTATGTAATGTAGTTGTTTCTCCAGGAAGTGTTTCTTTAAATAAATAAAATGTCTAAATAGATTTCATTTAACAAGGAGAAAAAAACATTTTTAGACATTCTGTTAATATACTCTTTTTTATTGTTTTAGGCTCACCAAATCCAGGTTAATACTGCTTTGTGATAATTTCTTTTGCTTTCACCATCAGGTATTATCTGAAGCCACTTGTATTTGTTTCTCTGTTGGTGGTTGCTCTTTGATTTTTTTGTCATATTTAGGAACTCTGAGACCAGTACCTTTTTTTTGTGACTGCAGATTACCCACAGTCAAGTTTGTAGTTAGTTGGATTTATTTATGCCAAACTGCCAGACATTCTCAATTGGAAATTTGATAAATGCTGACCAAAACATTTAAGGAAAACATCCAAACTAATTCTCTATTTTCGGTGTTTGTAACCTCTTTGGGCATCAGCAAAGGACTTCTATTTGCATTGAAATGTCAGGCAGAGTTTTCCTTGGATTATTTTAAAAAAGCTATTAAACAGAAAAAAAAAAACAAACTTCCAACAAGAAGGATCTGTGTTATCATGTGGATTGATTTTTGTTTATGTTCATATGAGGATACCAAAGAATTTAATGTCTATACCAAATGTTTGAATCTGTGTTTATAAAAAAATAAAATAATTCCAGATGAAAAATGAAAGGAGAAAGAAATTGTTAGTGCCAAAAACTGAATGATGCCAAGGTTAGCGTGGTGACAGATGGTGTCTTGTAGCTACAGGTGAATGGACTTAATATTGGTGATTCCAACAGGAAATAGAACCTTGAGAAGATTCTGTCTGTCAGTTGTCTGTAAGTGAAAGCTCAGAATTTGGATTGCCTTAAATGTTCTGAAGATTGAAGCATCTTAGATGACTAGCATGTAACCATTAAGGGTTGATGGAATTTTTCAGTTTGCAATATTATTTTTTTTTTTAAATTCCAATATTTAGGTTTACAATTTTTCTTTAAAATAATCACAAATTAGAAATTCCCTTTGTTTTATTGGAATTGTATTTACTTATTTATTTTCACTGTCACATATCTATAAAATAATTCTTTGAGCTCTGCTTAACATAGTAAGGTTAAAAGTTACTCTATTGTTGTCATTGTTGGTGCGTGAACTCCCAGCAACTGAGAACTGGTGACTCTGCATGCTTGCTGTTGCCTGTTAAAATAAAAATTCATGTGAATGATTTGTAGCCAATCTTCCAGATGTTCATTGCTTTTATACAATTCTAAAGTATTGTTATCTTGCTGTTTGATAATTTGGCACTTGAACACTACTATGATTTCTCCCTGCTGAAGCTTGAGTGTGCCAATGTTGAACAATTCAGTGGCACAAGAAAGTCTTGCACTTAATTGTCAACAACTGCCAGTTATAAGTTTTTCTTAATTATTTACTCAGGTTTTCTTTGATCACCAAGGTTTAACAAAACTATAAACTCTTCCTTTAGCCATCCCAGTAGAAATGAATTCCTGTCAACAGTGTTGTTTTTGGTTTTTGTATGTGTCAAGATGGATGTCTTTTCACTTTCATCAAAATACTCTGTTTTAGAGCCTATTGAGGTGACAGTTTATTTAGTTTCTTGAAACAGGTGAGTAGTTAGTCCTTCATTGAGGGTACTTAAACTGGCTTGAAGATCCATTACCACAGCAGCTGTTCTCTTGAAATACCTAACCTTCTATCGTATCTTTTGAAACCCCATTCTGACCTATGCACATACCATTTACCTTTTATTTACTTTCCACTGGCACTTTAATAAGTGTATATTGCAGAAAATATTACAATGTTTTAATGAAACCTGACCAGATGCCATTATAGCAATGCTGTTTTAGCCTTATTTGATTTAAATGTCCTTAGTAGTAAATCTGTTGTGGGAGAGTCTTAAAACAGATTCCATTCTGGTGTACAGCCTTACTAGAACTGCTGTAAGTGTGACAACAGATCTTCCTCTTTTAAAACAAATGAACTTTTCCGTTTATGCTGTTTTATCTCAAATATCTGCAGAGTAACAGAAAAGCAGCCTTTATTTAATACTTTCTGGTGTTAATCACATTTGCATAAAAATTCTCTGGAAACACTGACTTTAAGAGTAGCCACGAAGATTCTGAATTTCGTGATAATTACTGTCTAAACAAAATGTAAACAGACCTCAGTTCATCCATTTTAGACACAACCAAAGGTTTTTCTTATTTGATGACAGTAAGGTAGGATAAAGTGGATGAGGCACAGCAAATAATTTTAATCTTTGAAGAGAAATTTTGAGGCAGTTTTCAGTCAGTGATGCATTACTATTGATTTATCAGTGCTTTAGGCTTTAATTATGGATGGTGCCTATAGAATTATTTTGAGCCTTAAGGGAAATGCTGTTTATAAGCAGAGCATAGTGTTACTTACCTATAGTGATTTTGCATCAGGACATGGTATTTTGGAAATTATTTCTGCAACATTTACTGTAATTCACAATAAAGAAATGGAACTGAATTCAGATCTGATGAGATATTTGTTTATGTGAATTCTAGATAATAGCAAGTTATCAACGGTTCATTTTAAACATTTTTGTCAATGTAGGTTGGTGATTTTCTTCAATTTAATAGCAACAAATAGCACCTCAGCCTGGTAGAAAAAATGAGTTCTCTGCCCATCATATGCCATTGTTTGTTACACATGCTCAGTTGTAGAAGGCTCGCTCCACAGAATATTGATTTGCAGTGGTTGTAACATGATACATAGTGCTAACTGAAAACATGTTTTGTTGTATAGAAATCTGTGTAGGTGCATATTGGGGTTTTTTGTCCTTTTTGACCATCCCTTGTCTTGATTCTGGTTTCTCTAACCATGGCAATGAGCTATTTTGAGATCGGATCTACAAGGAAGATAACCACATCACTAAGCTTCCTCCTCACCAGAGTTATCTACTAGAGTGTTATCCATCCTATTGCCATGAGGGGCCTGGCTTTTTTGATTCGGCAAATGAAATAGTAAAAAATACATGTTTGTTTGGAAATCTATATAACAGTATACAAAACTATGTATTAATCTATATGTTCCGTTTTTGAATTTTACTTATTTGGTCCTTTATTTAAAAAAAATGAGCATCAGTATTCTTGGTCCAGTGTAGTAAATTTATATATTTGACTTTGTTAAAAAAAAAAATTATCAGAAAAAAACAAACAGATTAAATCATTTAAATGAAAGTTTATTTATGCACCTTTAACTTTAGGAAACATTGCATTCTTCTCATATATGTATACACTAGGAACATTCAAATGAAATCCAGCTAAAATAGCATCACCTAAATGGTATCTGGCCAGGTTTTATTTATACACCCCTAGTACTTATACTATATATACATAAGCATTTGGCCATAATTGTGTATACATTGATAAAATAATCCGCCAGGCATAAAGTAGGATGTATGAATGATGGAAGTCTTGTATAATAAAAATTTGAAATACCCTCCCCCACTATATTTTTCTGCATGTATGGTTTATTACCTGAGAGAAATATGCTAATCCATATATAAGTGTACTGTATATGAGATTGACAAATGTTTTATAAGTAATTTGGTAACATTGATGTGGTTTTTTTTTTAAGAATAAGAATATAAACTAATTGTCTGTAAAAGTCAATTTACAACAAACCTTGTTTACATCTTGCAGGACTGGGCAACTGATTGTTTGTTTGTTTGTCTGCCTGAGGAAGGAGGTGCCATTTTGAAATTACTCAAACATGATTTAAATAGAGTTTATTATTATTATTAATTTCTTTTTATTATTATCACTATTGCTGCCTGTTATTTAACATTAATACATTTTTTAAGTATGTAAAATATAAATGCTTCAAGGCTAATTTTAAAAAAAAGAAAAAATATTTGGTTATACTAAAATTTGTTTTAAATTAGGAATGCATTTAAGCAGACTTGGGTAAATGTATATCAGAAAAATGCAACAAGTGATGTGTGACAACTTAAACATAAATGGGAGAAATTTAAAATTGTTGATTTTAATTTGTTCGTTGTATAGTTTATAGCAATTTGCATGTTTGTATCACTGTAAACATCCAAATTTAGATTTGGATTGGTTGGTCAGATCAGGCCAGGGGGCAGGTGGAGACTCATTCCTGGAGATCTTGTGCTATTCCAGAGAGAAAACACTTGCAGACTTTATTCCATTTGCAACGTCTGAGGGCGCTATCTAGTCCCAGTGCTGCTGGGATATACTTTTAAGAAAAAACATTAAACCAAAAAATAGAGTTTCTATGGTTGAATTATTGTCTCTTTTGAGAATCATGAGAGTAATTCACTGAAACATTTTGGGCTGCTAAACGAGCACAAAAACAACTGTCTTTAAAACTCTGTGCCTCTTGTTTTTTCAGACAATGTGTGTAATGCATTTTAAAAGTGTATTGATTGTTACACTGGTCAGCTTTACTAGACACACTTAGGTTTATTAGTCACTCTGATGTTAACTCTATGCCAGCCTATTAAGATGATTATTTGATTTAAAGTAATGATCCCTTATAACTTTAGATCCCATTGCAGAAGTCTTTATCTTTTACCTCCTCTTCATCTATAAGACTAAAATCTACATTCCCACGTAATCTTTGGTATGCAAGACTAGGAACTTTGTTTTACTCATTGTTACCATTACCTAAAATTCTTCGTTTTCCAAGTCATTCTGGTGGAAAACCATTTGCTATAGCAGAATGTTTTTTAGAAAACTTTCTTGTGATTTGATGTGGAGGTTGATAGAAAATTTTCTCTACCCTTGCCTTACATTTTCAAAATTTGAAACGTCTTAGTAATCTCTAACAATAATATGGACATTAAAATGAAACCTGGTTAGATACATTTACAGTGATTCTGTTTCAGCTGGGATTCATTTGAATGTCACTGATAATCTCTCTGTCCCTGTCTGTCTCTGTCTATCTCTGTGTATTTCTGTCTCTGTCTGTCTATTTCTGTGTCTGTCTCTGTCTGTCTATTTCTGTCTGTTTGTCTATTTCTGTCTCTCTGTTTGTCTATTTCTTTCTGTCTATGTCTGTCTGTCTGTTTGTCTGTCTGTCTATCTCTGTCTGTTTCTGTTTGTCTGTCTGTCTATCTCTGTCTGTTTCTGTTTGTCTGTCTGTCTATCTCTGTCTGTTTCTGTTTGTCTGTCTGTCTATCTCTGTCTGTTTCTGTTTGTCTGTCTGTCTATCTCTGTCTGTTTCTGTTTGTCTGTCTGTCTATCTCTGTCTGTTTCTGTTTGTCTGTCTGTCTATCTCTGTTTGTTTCTGTTTGTCTGTCTGTCTATCTCTGTCTGTTTCTGTTTGTCTGTCTGTCTATCTCTGTCTGTTTCTGTTTGTCTGTCTGTCTATCTCTGTCTGTTTCTGTTTGTCTGTCTGTCTATCTCTGTCTGTTTCTGTTTGTCTGTCTGTCTATCTCTGTTTCTGTTTGTCTGTCTGTCTATCTCTGTCTGTTTCTGTTTGTCTGTCTGTCTATCTCTGTCTGTTTCTGTTTGTCTGTCTGTCTATCTCTGTCTGTTTCTGTTTGTCTGTCTGTCTATCTCTGTCTGTTTCTGTTTGTCTGTCTGTCTATCTCTGTCTGTTTCTGTTTGTCTGTCTGTCTATCTCTGTCTGTCTGTTTGTCTGTCTGTCTATCTCTGTCTGTTTCTGTTTGTCTGTCTGTCTATCTCTGTCTGTTTCTGTTTGTCTGTCTGTCTATCTCTGTCTGTTTCTGTTTGTCTGTCTGTCTATCTCTGTCTGTTTCTGTTTGTCTGTCTGTCTATCTCTGTCTGTTTCTGTTTGTCTGTCTGTCTATCTCTGTCTGTTTCTGTTTGTCTGTCTGTCTATCTCTGTCTGTTTCTGTTTGGCTGTCTGTCTATCTCTGTCTGTTTCTGTTTGTCTGTCTGTCTATCTCTGTCTGTTTCTGTTTGTCTGTCTGTCTATCTCTGTCTGTTTCTGTTTGTCTGTCTGTCTATCTCTGTCTGTTTCTGTTTGTCTGTCTGTCTGTCTATCTCTGTCTGTTTCTGTTTGTCTGTCTGTTTGTCTATTTCTGTCTATCTCTGTTTGTCTGTGTGTTTCTGTCCGTCTGTCTCTGGTTTAATCTAATAAAAAGGGAATAAATGGGTTTTGGTTTACAAGACTACTTTTTATAGTAAAAGGGTCTCCCTGTTTTGTTGTTACAAAGAGGCAGGAAGCCTTTATGATTCCTGCAATCTGACTAGGAATGAGAAATGACCATAAATCCAATTGTTAACTTAGTGAATGTTATCACTATTAGCCATCATACTGACCAGTGATTTATTCTAGTTAGTATCAATTAAACATTTTTTTTCATTTTCTAATATTTAACTTTTTTTTCTTAATACTTTAGGCTGATACTTTTGAGTTGGGTGACACTTTGAATGTGTTATGTTTTGGAAAATGTTTCATCAGAATATGAAATGAAACCATATCTATGGTTTAGCCTTATCTGTTGCAGCAATGGAACTTCGACATTTTCATGTAATTAGCTACATTTATGAGCAGGGGTGTGTGTGTGGGAGGGATGGGGTGATTGCATTTAGCTGAAAACTAAGATGAGCTGGAGAAAAAACCAGAATATCACAAGGTTAATGCAGTTAAAAAGAATGAGAGAAAATGCAGAAGTGAAAATCTGATTTCATTTTAGCTAATCATCTTTCTTAAAGTGAGTAGGTATGTTAGTTTGTTGTATTAAAAACATCTGAAGTAAAGAGAACTTAATAATACAATGAGTTCTCTTAGGATCACATTTTACTGAATATTACATGAATGTTTTTAAAATTCTGACTCAGTTGTCTGGTTTGGCTTTGGGCAGGGATTCCTGGGGGAGGGGGTGTTACATATATTCTAGGAATGATGATTCACCTTTAATCTCATGACTGACTGGGCATGCGTTTAGATTGGATAACTGGTCAGGATTTCAGTGAGGTTCTGTGCAGATTACAAATTTAAAAAAATTATGGAATCATCATTTATCAGATCCCTTAAACTTGATCTTAATGATTGGAATGTATCTCTGCACTCTATTGTTATTTTAATATCTGTACACTTTATGTAGAAATGTACATGTACTTCAGACATTTCTTTTCTTTTTTTTTGCATCAATTTACAATGAATGGATTTTTGCTTATGGTCTGAAAGTTTTCTACTTTTTGTTCAAATATCTTTTGTTTACCACTTTTTAAAAAATAAATAAACAAAACTATGGCAATATTTATACGGGGAGATATTTTCATTTATCCAAATGTTATTTTTTCAGGTAGACAGAAACTATTTGGAATTATTATTAGTAAGTATTGTTTGCAGCACGCTCTTAACCTGCACGGAATGGGCAGGGTTTTTCTAATCCTCTGATATGTAACCAGGAGATTTCATCACAATATTTCAGCAGTTGCAGCAGCATCCTTTCTAATCAAGCTTTCCTCTTACAATCCATGATTTGCTTGTTTGTTTGTTAATTATGTGGTAGATATTCGTTTATCTGTAAAATTAACCAGTTCACCTTTAGCTTTGTTCAAATACTTGCCACTTATCCTTTGTACTAATGTCCATGTGCCTGCAATCAGTAGTTTGTTTTTCTCTGATGACAAAAATGGGATAAGTTTGGATTTCATTTAAGAATGTAGCAACAAAGTATCAATAACAATAGCAGACAGAAAAAAGCTAACTCTTGATTCTTTGCTTAATGTATTTTTAAATAGAAAAGTTGGTTTGAGTGCATGATTTTGTTCTTTTTAAAATCTTACCTTTGACAATGTGTGTAATAATTATTATTCAAATAGAGCCAACAACTGAAGAGATTTCTAAGATAGCTTCTAACCAATATGTTGCAGCTCTGCTTGATTTTTGTTTTTATAGCATTTAGAACAAAACTGACAATGTAACAAATTATCTTCTCCCATTTTTCTGAATAAAGACTCCTTATGAACTCTCAAGGACTGTGGAAGCTTCAATGTACCACAGAATTTGTTGTCATTAGACTGCTCATTACTGTCAACTAAGATGAAAATAAATAAGAGGGTATTTTTTTTTTTTTTTTTTGTAATTGTCTGAATAAGCTATTGATGCTTTGTAGAACCTTAAATGAGGTCCAGTGTCAGTTGTTCATCACTTTGGTCCACTAATTCATTGTGGTTCAGATTTTGGTGCCATATTTTTTTTTTCTTTTAATTTTCTCACTTTTCTGTTGTTTTGCTCATGCAGTCTTCCATGTGAGAGAATATTCCATAGCTATGCAATTCACCAGTCCATATCATTAATCCTTTTTGTCCAGGTCATTTATAGAAGAATCCTGTTTTTGTTGGTGCCATGGCAATGGATCAGCCTGTAAAATAATTAGTTTTTTTTTTTTCTTTCCTTGAAGAGAGTACTTATAACTTTGGTGAAATCAATTTATATTAAGACTAATAGAATGGTTATGATAAGTATTGTACATCAGAGTATGAAGTACATGCAAAATCCCAAAGATGAACTAGGTATTTGCAGAACTTAAACTTTATGCTTAATACTCTGCTTAATGAATACTCTTTTCATTAAGCCTCTCTGGCATTTGATTTTTATATTAAGCAGTAAGCCCCCCCCCATCTTTTAAAATTATGGCAGTTTTTATGGTTTGGGGGTTATGATTTATGCAAATGGATTTTTTCATGTATTAGATGTCTCTCTCTCTCCCTCTATTTCTCTTTATCTGGAGACAGGGATTGTGAAAGTTATTTGTTCATTAATATACATTGTTGAGCATTATGGTGTTGTTTGAAGTATTATTAGTATTATTATTAAAATACTTATTTTGGTGGTTGGTGGTCAGAATTATAGAATAGATTTTGCATAGCATTGTACAGGATAGCATTTCTGCTTTAGAAGATGATGGATAATTCAGAAATAAATGAGCCTGTGCAATTATATTGTGTAACATTCTTTTAAACTTAACAAAGAATTGTTTGACTTATGGAAAACGTCCATTAAAGTGCTTTTTTCTCAGATAGCAAACCATTTTTGAAGATCTGTGTGTATCAGCATTTATTCCTGGATGTGAAATTTTAAAATACAGTTCTTCCATTGTTGGGTAATTTATTAAAATTATCAACAATTGGTGGGTGCCTTTGTGAAGAGCATCACACACACAAATCTCCTATAGAAATAATTCATTTGATTTATCTTCCCAAGTCTGTTTTGATAAATTGGTATTTTCAAATAATTGATGGGTGTGATTATTTACAGTGAAATCCTAATAACATGTAATCGGGGGAGGATGGAACCAGGGAAATACCTTCTTGTTAATAAAATTTTTTTGTGTTGATCATGGTCTATATGCTGCTATGCTTTATCACCACATCCAAGGAAGATGAAATATGTTGTAGAAACAGACAAATTGATTTCACAGAAAAAAAAATAAGCCATAGTTTCAAAACTGAAGTAATGTGAATAAAATTTACAAATTCTGTTAAAATTAGTCCTTAGATTTTTTTCTCAGAGAGCTCCAAAATAGATTTTTGTCCTTTGTTTCTTAGAGTCCACATTTCTCAACAGTTGTTCATTCACAATGATCTTACTGTACGTGAAGCGGCCCTCATCTGGCTGTGCTGCAGAAAGTATTGGTGTCAGAACTGCTGCACTTACTTCCTAGCAGTCTTTCCCATCTGATTTTGCACTATTTATCTCTGATGAAACTGTAGCAGCTATTCTCCAGACTGACAATACTACTGCAGTGCATATGCAGTTGTTGTTGTGTAAGTAGGATGACAGTGCCATATTATCTGTTTTCTTGTCTTTAGCAACTCCTGGCAAAGCTGATGTGATTCTTTATTTGTCTCACAGACTGCAGTGCATTATATCTGGTTATCATTGTTAAAGCCAGCACCACAGAAATGGATGATGATGGCCTCTGGTCACCTCTTTCTATGATATGCACATAATTTAGACCTCATCTAATTCACTGATCTGAAACTGCTTAGACCAGTGGTTCTCAAACTTTTCAAAATTTTTTAAATGTCGGTCCCCTTACAATTTTTTCAATGTTTCGCGGTCCCTTATAAAATGAAGGATAATAAGCACAGTAAAAATATTGTTTTCAACACTCATTTATTGCAAAAATTACAGAACTCAGCCATAAACTTTACAGAGCATTTCAGTGAGATGGATGCACCTGCTTTGCCTTCAACAAATCCTCCACGTTAGGCTGAGTTTTTGATAGAGCCACTCTTATGTCATGACCCACATCTAGTCTGTTTCGAGACTTTGTTTTGATGGCAAGTAGAGTTGAAAACGCAGTCTCGCACTCATAAGTGGTTGCGAATGGAATCATTCTAAGAGCCATCTTTGCGACATCGGGATATGACTGCGCCATTTCAATCCAAAAGTCGCTGCAGCACATCTCAAGGTAAATCTGCTTTGCATTCCCATCATGCACCAAATCAATAAATTGTTTCTGGATCAAGTTGTCCTCTGAAGGCAGATCTCTGACTGTGAGTGCAAATGGGTTGTTGACGAAATGATAGTACTTATCTAATTCCTGCAGATCGGGAAAGTATCGAGAAATTTCTTCACCAAGAATTGAAATGTGGTTTTTCATCACCTCAATGATATCATCATTGATGTGAAGTGCGTTTTCATCAAGAAATGTGTTTAGCTGTGGAAATGATGCAAAGTTCTTGCTTTCCAACTTCGAATGCCATAATACGAGCTTCATTTTGAAAGCAGTCAATTTTTCATGACAATGGAGCGTGGTGATCTCTTTACCTTGCAGCGCAACATTGACGCTGTTCACGGATTTGAATATGTCCACCAAATATGACAGGCACGTCAGAAAACGGTTATCAAAGAAATTTTTATGCATGCCTGGTCTAGCGTCTTGTAGAAAATCGTGTATTTATTTTCGTAGTACTAAAACTCTCTTCAGAACTTTCCCCCTTGAAAGCCACCTTACGTTTGAGTGCAACAAAACAGTTTCAAATTCCAAATCATTTTCTTTGCATAACTCAGCAAACAGGCGCGAGTTAAGAGCGTTCACTTTTATGAAATTCACCGCTTTGATCACGTCATTCAGAACATTTTAAAACTCATCAGGCATGGTTTTCACCATCAGTGCTTGACGATGAATAGTGCAGTGAGTACCAATAGCCTCCGGGGACTTTTCCTTCACCAAAGTCTGAAAACCGGAACGGCAACCAAGCATCGCCGGAGCACCATCGGTGCACACCCCATTAGTATGCTCCCACTTAATACCATGCGCTTTGAAAAATCGGTCAACTTTGAAAAATATTTTCTTTGCAGTTGTATTGGTTCTTAGGCTTTCACAAAACAAGAATTCGTCTTCAAGGTGCTTGTCATGCGCATATAACGAACATAGACGCAAAGTTGGGCTAAGTTAGCGGCATCCGTTGTTTCATCAAGTTGGATTGCAAAAAAGTTAAACATTGAATTCTGAATCTTCGGGACCACTTGCGACAGAATGTTATCGGACATTTCAGTTATTCGCCGACTAACAGTATCGTTTGACAGGGAGATACACCTCAGCTTCTGTAGTTCAGAACTTCCCCGCAAAATCAATATAATATCTTTGCAGCAGGGCAATATCAACGTTTCTCCAATGTTATGGGATTTTTTGGCGGCAGCAATTTTCCTTGAAACCTCATAAGAAGCCTTCAGACCAGCCGTAATGTCCTGCGAAAACATTCCCGAGTTATCAAGTCTGGATTCGATCAATCCTTCGGCTTTTCGTTTGAAGAAGTCTGCATCTTTGTTAGTTGAACTGGGATGCTTAGTTTCCAGGTGTCTCTTTAACTTGATGGTCTTTAGTGAAGTAGATGTCAACACTTCGGAGCACAAAACGCACTGCAGTTTCTCTTCACCACCAGAATTTATCACAGTAAAGCCAAATTTCAAATACGATTCGTCATATCTCCTGTTTTTGGAGGCATTCTGAAAGCGAAAACAAAATGTAATGTAGCGATAACCTCAAGAAGGACCTTTTTAACGTACGTTACCTGTTTGGTATTTTTAAGATAATTGAACAAACAACAAACATGAAAATATGCGTCAGTTAAATATCATATTCGGCACAATAATTTTTCAATATTTTTTGCGGATAATATCCTTATAAAATACTAACTGAAACCCGATCTTTGGTCACCTCAATCAAATAATACTAAAAGAAAAAGGACTCAGCGGAACGATTGGGGAAACAGCGTACATCAAAGAGATGTAAAGAGAGAAAGACACGTCCACAAAATGGAGGACAGACAGATAGATTGCCTGCATTCTCAAGGCAACTTTCCACCTCTTAATGTACTTTAGGGCTACAGTGAGCTACCCACACAATTGTGAGAGGTTGACCTCACTTGTCTAGCCAACGCTTGCATGCAGCTTCCGTTGTTGTGTCCACAAGTTTGCTGGTTTACGCAGACAACCCACCACCTACCCGCATGTCGTTCATGTGATTGCACGTGTCCCTTTGCATACCTTGTCTGAGTCTAACTCTTAGACTGCAATCTGAAGTCTTCAGTAAAGATGGTTCTGTGACAACTCGCCTTCTTACAGTCAGGTGAACACACGAGTCACCGCTAGCGGATTTGACCAACATTTTCGGTAAAACAATGGCTACAAAATGGCCAAGAACCACAACTAAAATCAATAAAGAAAGCGTCACCTTCGCGGTCCCCTTAAAATCGCTTGGTGGCCCCCTAGGGGACCGCGGACCCCAGTTTGAGAACCACTGGCTTAGACTGACTTGAAATGATATGGATTAAATATTTCTGTATCAACACCTGTCAGTTCTGATTACATAGTTGGAATATGCTGCTGGTGTCAGGTGGCAAAAACACAAGTTGAAGTGCCTATAACTGAGAAAAATGGTGCATAGGCAGGACAGTTATTCACAATGAGTGCAGTCTGTCTTTATCTTTGTCACACACTTAGAAGCCCACTCATCAAAGATGGAATGACATCTAAGCCTTTATATGCAAGGTGAAACTGGTTGTTAGTGTTGTTGTTTCTCTAAAACATTGTGGGTTTTTCTAATTTTCTGTTTGCTAATTGAGGCAGTTTATTAGTGTTGTCCATATTGGCACCAAAGTATGACATTCTCTCTACTTTTTTGCTGCTTACACAATTTTCATCCCCCCACCCCAAGTTAAAGTTGTTGTACAAGTCGTTAGGTTGGTGTTTTTGCAGAAGAACTGACTGATACTTGCTTTTTTTAAACTGTCCATTATTTCAGCAGAGCTAGGCATAAAATCCGCAATTCTCAGTTTTTGTGCTAGTTAGTTAGCTTGCAGGGCCTGTTATTGGTACTTTGAATGCCAAAGGCCTCTACTCAGCAGGCACTCAAACAGTGCTAGTGCATGTAGCTGTTGTCTGTTTTATACTTGGGAAGTTTCTGGCTGGATACATCTATGGTGCATTTATTTTAGCTGGGTTTCATTTGAACATTCTTTTATACATGGTACACCAATTCTCAAAAGTATTTAAACACATTAGGAAATGGGATTTCGTGGGCCTACAATGATGTTTCTCAGATGTTGATGGTTTGCATGTGACAAAAAAGGAAAAGAAGAAAAATGATTAGATTTTGGCATGGTTCTTCATCAGTTCTACGATTAATCTGATTTCTTTTATTATCTGTAATGTAAATCAGAAACTAACTTTTTAACCAAGGTTTTATTAAACTTAATAGGTGAGTTTTTTTGCATACATTGCACATGTTGATTATGTATATTTTATTTTAGCATTAAATGGCTTTTATTTTTCTTAAAACAGTAATAATTTCTCGTGATATTTGAATGTGGTCATTTCCCCAACTTACGCAGTTTCTGTGATGCTATTACGTGATCTCTCTCTCTCTCTCTCACTCACATTGCGCACACATTCTCTCATTAGACACAACTCATAATGCATCTCGTGCATCACTTGTAGTTTTTCTTCGAAAGTTTTCATTTTCTAGTGTAGTGATTTATTCGCCTAATTATGACTGAAAAAAGGCAAAGTGGTGTTAAAAGTGCTGAGCCTGTGCGTCAATGCACTAAAATAGATTTAGAAATGATGATAAAGAAATATAAAGGTGGACAATCTTTATCAGCCATTGCACGTGAACTAGATTTTTCAGTGTCAACAGTGAATACTACAGGAATACCCAGACCTACATAAGCGTTGACTTACGTAAATTTAACTTTACACAAGATATGAATTCCAAAAAAAAAATTCTGGATACAGCAAAAATGTTACGTAGCAATATGTATGGGTACCTGGGTATGAGCGAGCATTACTTTGAGCCGTGGAGTAATGCACTGCGGTCTGAGCATTAGTCAGCTAGCATCTCTCCCATGCTCTGTTCTGCATAAATTTTTCCATTGCAAGCCATGGCGCCAAAGCGTAAAAGTGATGCTAGTGCTGGTGGTTCTGCAAAGCAGCACAAGGTGAGCAAAATAAAGAAATACAAAGACTGGCAAAATTTGTCTTCCATTGCGTGTTGACTGTTAACACGATAGTAAGAGAAAAAGACCATATTAAAGAACACGTGAAAGAACCTTCCACCATGAAATCTACGGTGATAACGAAACAAAGGACTGGTGTAATTGTTGAGGTGGAGAAATTGTTGTCAGCATGGATGCAAGATAATAATCAGAAGCGTACGAGTTTGACTTACGTATAGCCAACTGGAACGTAACCCTTACGTAAGTCGTGATCTTCCTGTATATATGTATATATATATATATTTTTTTTTTCAAACATTTAAAAACTACACTTGTCATTTTATAAAGTGTGACATAAGATACTGATAAATTTATATATTTTCTTTCACTTCTGTTAATAGTATTTTACATAAACATCATTAGGTATTCAGAGAACATCACATGCATATTGTACTCATTCTTTTGTTTTGTGAAGCATGACCAATAGCTACAGATTCTGCATATAGAAAATGTGGTTGAGTGCACATGAAATGAATGTTTTAAGCATAAAGTTGCCACGAATGTGATAAGCAGGTAGAGGGGACCTCGTCTTAGGTGTTTTATCCATGTGTTTACCATAGGTCGCCGCCATGAAGGCTACACCAGAGATAGCTAGTTCTGGCCAGCTTCATGCTACTGAGTTACAGTGCAGCATCAAGATGGACAGATTTGGTTACTATGAAACTGCTACTTAATAGTGATTTAGAGTTTATTAGCACTTGCAACTGGTACAGTGAAGCATGATTTAATTGAGCTAGAATGTTGTCTTTGTCATAGACCTGTCAGTAGGTTGCCATAGCCAGAGTGGAACAGCATTTCTTTAGTCAGGATATGGCACATTTCCCAGTTCTGCCATAAAATTTACGTTTGCACTTTAGGGTTCTAACAATTCATTGTATGTTAGGGTCATGTAGAACACCAAACGATGAGACATTCTTGTGTATGGTCAGTGTTGTTCACACTATTTTTCTGCCAGTTTTCATGTGTGGCTCACTATTTTAGCATAACCATCATAACTAGGTTTTTCATTTTTAAATTGCTTTGAGTGTCTAGAGAATAAGAACACTTCTGGCACTTAGCCTTTGCAAGAATAACTCATTGTTTATGAGAGTCATCATCCAAAATCAGTCTCCCAGTTCATTTCACACCAGCTAAAGGACAAGCTGGTGTCTGTCAAGCAAATTTGAACAAGTAGATTAGAAGGTGACAGAATTTTATTAAAATAAAAATAATAAAATAAGTGTGGGCATGCACAAATTTGAACCCAAAAGGCTTTTTGCAACTGTTGGCATATCTGGATGGAGATGGGTTAATTCACAAGTGGCTTTGTGTTACTTCCATCTTAGCTGTCAGAGTAAAAACTAATAGGATGGGTGGTGGCTGATGTCCCAGTGGTTAGCCCCACTGCACTGCTAAAGTTGAGGGCTCAAGTTTGATCCTGGATCTGCTTGGTTTGGCCTGCTTGCCTCCCTCCATGATGGTGGTGTTTCTTGCTTTCTTTCATCAACCAGTTAAGTGGGTTTTCTCCCACATTTATAAATGAAGAATTCCAGTAGGACTTTCCAATGGAAATTGGATACGGTCTCTAGCAGATAGCTATGCCTGTACGCTTCCTCCTCCAGGGGAAAAAAATAAAAACGCAAACTTGGATTTCATGAAATTTTCCATTTATATTTTAAAAAATCAAATCATTTACATAATAATGCAGTCTTTGGATAATTTTATATACATTTTTAACCCTTAAGCTGCAGCAATCACAATCTCCAACACCTACTATATTCTCAAAAGGAAATTTTTAAAAAAAATGTTTGTAAAAACAGCTGGACACAGGTGCTCTGCTTTGCCACCTGACTCCCACAAATGATAATGATGCACTTGCAGGAAACTCAAATACTGGCAGGAAAAATACTATGAATTTATGTACACTGCATCTTAAGGGTTAAAACTTATTATGTTAATTAATGATGCATTTTGCTGTTTCAAACTCAGCTGGAATATATTTTCTGATGTATTTGCAAAGCCATCAAATAAGAACCAAATTACAGATATCCAGAAAATAAAGTATTAGGGCATTAAACCCCTTGATGGATTGTTACTTTTTGGTAATTTAGTGTTAGAAAAAGTTTAACTAAATTTAAATGTTTTTTAATGTTTGTAACATTATCTGGAAACTTCAGGATAAGGCAATAGTGGATAGGGGACAACACAAGTTATTTTTCCTTTTGTTTTGAGTTAACAGTTTGAGTAATGTTACAAGCACCACTAATTTATCTTTCACTTTCTAGCAGAGTCTAGCATATATGGAAACAGTTGGCTCTAGTAGAATCTGCCATGTAATTTCAACACTTGACAGAATTTAAAGCAGCATTGGCAGTCTGTTTTGTTGTCTTAATGTTGTTGTTCTTGTTGTCATGTCATATGGCATCTGTAATATTGAATGTTATTATTTTTATCATTCCTTAAAATATGGCAGTAAGATTTGCTTTCCTTGAACTTATTATAAATTTGCATTTTTATTTTACCCTAATATCTTCTCATAGCTGCAGCATCCTTCCTGTTTATGGACTTTGAAAATGGAGAAATTTGGGAGTTCTGTGGACACTAGAAATGGCACTAGAATAATATTGAAATTTTGATTGACTGGATGCATTTGATGAAGGAAAAAAAAATAATTTCATTTTTTTTTCTTTTTTTTTTTAACAATTGGTGGACAAGCTGGTGAAGTTTGGAAGAAAATCAGTCTGACCCCTTCACTGTAAAACTCCATCCTTCAGCTTCAGGTAACAGGGGGAGAAAAAATGTTTGGATTCGAGAAAATTTACCAAAAATGAAATGGCAAAAGTGCCACTCGTTTTCCTTCCAAGAAAACAAAATTAGCTGGTACTAGGCTTGTAGGACACAATTGTGACTGATAGAAGATATTCCCTTTTCCTCCCCAACCTGACTTTTCCATAAAGCTCAAAATTTGATATTATCTACATTTTTGTTTTAATTCACCCCAGTCACAATTATCTTTAAGTATATACTTAATAAAAACAACTCAAGGTTTTGAGAAATTAGATGATGCTGAAAGATTAAATATAACAGATTTACTTGTTTTGGATATTATAAGCATCCCTACTCCCTTCTCTGGCTATGTATGAATCAATTTTCCATCTCAGTAGTATGACGATGCTACATAGACCGTCTTGTGGCTGCTGCCAATCCATAACCACAGTAGTTATCCAGTTCTTACCAGTTATCTCCCTTAAATGTGTCACATTGTGAGTTTAGAACAAACAATCTTTTTGAAAACCATCCTGTTCAGTGTACACACAAAAAAAAAGTAATAAAATTCTTTTACAGTACTGATTCTGAATAAAAGCAGATTGGAAAGTTTCTTTCAAAAAATTCATTAGCCTTGTGCAGTTCAAATAAAGGACAATCCATTTCTGTATACAAATTTTAAAACTTTGATTTTTGTGTTTTGTGAGTGTATTAAAATCATATTTTATCTCTATTGCATGGCTGAAAAGGGAAATTTTGTATTGTGTAATCAAGGTGATTATGATTCAAGGGAAATAGCTTTGTATTTTGTAAGTTGGATAAATTGGAAATTTAAAAAAAGAAATATATAATTTTTTGATGATAAAATAATCCACCTCGATAAAAAACCCCCAATTATAAAAAAAACTTATCTATCCATTTTTCTTCTTGGTGGCAGGATAACAACACATTGATAAATAGTGTTATGTGATCAGTGATCCAGTGTAAACTAAATGCATCAATAAATTGATTGGTTATTTTATTAGTGGTTCTCAGTTCCGATGGCCAGCGTAGCTCTGATAGATGCATTTTCTTTTTCTAAATGCAGGAGCATGAAATATTTGATGATGATGATAAACTATAAACTGCTGATTTGTTTTTAAAATGGTGTTTAAAATATTATTATTGTTGATGGTGCTTTTCAGAAGCTGCTGACATTAAGGAGTAAATAACAAACTGCATCATTTATATAGTTTGCATTCAATGGTTAATTTTTCTTTATTTTAAGTTAAGGTTAAAAAATATGTATATATTTTTCAAAATACAGACATTAACAACCTTGAGATGTTTGTTTACTTGCTGCTGTTTATTGCAAACAGTTTTCTTGGATGGGAGCTGTCATTTATTTAACTCTGTGTTTAAAATTGCTTAATATTTCAGTATTTTTGTTTTTTTTACACTTCTATACAAAATGTATATGTATTAATTTAAGAAACAGTACTAATAAGTAATCTGTTCTAGTAGTTAGTATGTTGCTGTAGCTTGAAAATATATACAATTTTTCAAGGGACCATACTATTATGAAAGGTACAGCCTCAGTAAATTTGTAGTTATCCTTTTTAAGGGATTATATTTAAATTTAAACATGTACAACGCTTCCATTCTATTAGTATTGAATATGCAGTCACTTTTTGTGGTTTTTTGCTTTAGGTTAATAACTGAAAATATCAACTGTTTCTATTATTAATAATAAATGTGCCAGTTGTCCTAATGGCAGAATAGTATTATTTTCTAAATGGACTTGTATATTTAAGTTATGACTTGTAATCTACTCATTTGGAATTGTCATCTCCCCAAAACAGCATTTGTGCTCTTATGTTAACAACAAACTTTCTGTACGATGGAGTTGAACATTGTGCCAAGTGACTTTTCTCTCTTTTGATGATCAGCTGTAACAATGTGACAAGCTGGAGTATAGATGAAAACCAGCCAACTCTCTCATATTCTGAAAATGCAAAGTAGCAAACAAATGTAAAAGAGAAGGATGATCCCTGTCATTTTTGTTGTCATAATCTCTTTCTGACCATGTTTACCACCTTTATTGATGATTGTTGAAGTGTACACAACTTTCCCATGTCTATAGAAACATCAGATGAAGTTAATGACACCTTTGGAGCGTTGATGTCTTTTTCAAAAACAATCTCTGCTTTAAAAGAAAAAAAAGTTTTGATTTGTTTTGGCAAGTACTGCAGGCATGCTGTCTAATAATATGGTCGGAAAATCCTGGTGATTTTTAGACAACTAAGTTGCTGCAAGCGCTATGGTTAGATTGAAGTTGACCTCATGTTAGGCTTCATTTGAATGTCCTTAGTAATAGAAATTCTAACTGGAATGCCACTGTTGTAGTGGTATCTGGACCCAGGTTTTAATTTTAACATCCCTAGTACTTGGATAATGCTATAGGTACATTTAGTGATTGATCCTTTTTTTAAAAGACTTAGAGATTTAATCTATTGCCTCCACAGAAAACTCAAGAATTTATAAATGAGGTTTGTTTAAGCTAAGTGCATGAGATCGAGCAAGCACCTTTTCTATTTAGGTGGCAGCAAGTGAACCAGCCAGTGCTAGATATACCATTCTTAAGAAACGACAAGCAGATTGGAAAGAAAGGAATGTTTTTATCAATCAAATGATATATTTTACTACTGTGCTCATATTAAAAAAATATAGTAGTAAATTTTCGGATGTACACTAGAAAGGATTTAGTTGGTGATTTTTCTTTTCTTAAAATTATCTTTGTTATTGCTAAAAATTAGTTATTTCCCTTGGACTTTTTCAAAGGTCTTAATTATTTCCACTACTATTAGTTTTTCAAAAACGTTTTATTTTTTTAACTGAAAAATATTTAAAAGATATGTGTTACTAAAATGTGAATGATTACTTTTTATCCAATAAGAAACCGCAGAATATTATTTTTATTTTTTAAAACTTTGCATTTTTAAAATTTTACTGTGTGAAAAGGAGTGAGTGGTCTCCCTTGAAATCAGATAATGTTAAATAGTATATATTTCTTTACGAGGTAAAAATTGTTTTTGCACATTTTGCCTGTATAATCGCTTTAAAAATATTTTTAACACTTTCAAACATTCTTTTCATTTTTCTATTATAAATTACTCGTGCTTGTCATTTCCACTGCCATTGCTACCAACATTTAGTTTTCATTTATTTATAAATTAGAGTATGAATGTTCATTGGAATATTTTTATACTAATAGAATAAGAGACTTGTTATTGTTACTACTACATTTTTTTAAAAAGTTTTCTTCTTCCCACATGAATTTTTGAAAAATTTCTTTGAAACACCATCTGATTTCATGTCTAAAATATAGAATATGAAGTATTAGAGATCATGTGCATGCTGACATGTGCCAGGCAAACAAATCAAAGTATCAGCTATTAATTAGAAAGAAAAAAGAACTTACTTATTCACCATATTTTTAGTGCTTATATATATATATATATTTTATTTGCTAATTTTTGATTTCTTAATGAAAAAAATTGTGGCATTTGCAATGTAACTAAAAATTTGTGAATGTATTTATCCATTTCGCACAAATTTATATGCTGATGTAGAAAGTGATGCCTGATTAAGGAAGATGGGTATGAAGAAAAAGCCAGACAAATTGTACTAGTTATCTAAGAGTTTATAGGTTCACTATTACAAATAAAGCAACACCCTCAACAAGACTGATCTTTTGAGATTGGCAGTTCCTTGTTCTCCACAATATAATTAATACTGCTAGGGATATATGTAATGTAATTATAATTAACTGACAGTAAGTACAACCTTTTTATCTGATGGGGAAACTCTGCCACCTTACTTAGTAATTACTATGTATAATTAGGTACCTGTATACTGCTATTTACAATTTAGTTTCATTGCTAAAGATACCAATAAGATTGGATAAATTCTATCTGAGAAATAATTGAAAAATCTCGTATCAGTATGCTGGAAGCTGTTCTCTTAATGTGAGAGTAAGAAAATGGCCAAACCTATACAACTGCCATAGAGTGTTGTGGACTTCCAGAATGCATACATAGTTATTTGTGTTTGTCTTTACAGGAGAGCTATGCTGTGAAAAGGTATCATGAGTTTAAATTTATTGGATTTCTTTTGTGCAGGTAAGTTATTCCAAAGTAAAAGAAAGTGATTTTCATTAGGGAGTAAATTAAACTAGGTTATTAGAGACTGCAGTTTCTTTTTCACATGGTCAATCACAGTTGTATGTCAAAAGTACAAAAAAAAGAGAGAGAGAGAAACTAATAAAACTAGAATTTTTTAGTTTTTGGTTGCAAAACATTAGATTTGAATTGGCCATAGGTGCAATCTTTATGATGGTAATGAAGCTAATAAAAGAATCACCTGGACACCCAATTATTTTTTTGAAATCACTATTAGTAATGGGAATGTGTGGTTACTATACTATTTATGCACACACATTTTTGATAGTCAAACCTACTTAGCAGCTGCTGTTTTTTTCTGTTGTTAGAAAATGCCTATTGCTATGGTTTCAGAAATGTCCTAGTAACCATTACACCCTGACCTTATTCCCACCACTACCCATTTTGTACTACAGGCTTTGGTCAGGGTGATTCTGTTTTTGTTTTCATTCATCTCCAGCATTAAATTAAAATTCATGTAAGTTTCATGCTGTACATAGCTGGATGAAGCCAGGTTATATGGAAGTTTGAAATGCCAACTTGCATCTGAAAAAGATGAATTGTATGAAGGTGGTGTTGATCATTTGAACGTTAAAATGGTCATCAGTTAATTTTCTTTACTACTATAGCAATTTGATTTAGGAAAGAGAAAAACAAAATCAAACATTGAAAATGGGTAATGGACTTGTCATTACCTTATAATGTACATACAATTCCTTTTGAAATACATTAGGGATCTTATTTCTTTATTTTATTATTTTTTTTTTTACAAATCAGTTATTACAAGGGAGACAACTTTGCTGACAGAGTATAGTGCCATGAAGGCCCAGTATTGCTGACTTCAGGGAACTAAATCTCTTTTAGAACTCTGACTGTCCAATTAACCAGCGGCCCCTCAGCTTCCTTTGTAATTTAATTTCCCCCTCACAAACAGGTTGTAAATTTATGTGACTACAGTATGGACTTTATCTGGAACTTCAGAAACCAGAATTTGTAAAAGATCTCTCTATAATTCTACATTTTAGAAACTAATGGCATCCAAAATGCTAGTAGCTGACACACATACTGGAGCTTGTCACTCAGCATCCCAGACATTAACTCTCCCATACTTGCAGATTGTGGCTGTGAACCAAACTTTAAATTCTTTTAACCAGCACCTGCCTGGTTCTATGGTTGCCAGTTAATAAGGACTTTACTGTATTTAATTTATTGTAACTGTCACATGTACTTGTATTGTTGCTACACTATGTCTTTTATTTTCTTCATGTTGGAATTCAGAAGTAAAATTCTTTAGCCTGGGTTGTTGCTAAACTGTCTTTTACTTTTTTTATTTACTTGGGCATCAACTGCATTTGAGAATGATCAGTAGTGTGGTATGTTACCATTGCACCTTTGTAGTTTCATCTATTCCTTTCCACTACCCCTCCATGCAGCTCTTGGCCCTGTTGCTATGTTAGGTCAGACAGAGAGAGTGAGATAAATTATACTACAAGAAAGCCAGCCAACTATTTTTAGATGGACTGTGATTAATAATCTAGTATCTAACAGTGACCCCATTATTTATTTTAATGAGATTTAAAAAAAAACAAAGCAAACTAGAACACTACCTTTTCAGTGAATGTGGCGTTTTTCCTTTAGGCAGATAGAACTGGTGCATGTATCCTAAGGGATTGTACCCCTGCTGTTGAGCACAAGTACAATGTATCCGGATCCATAAATTTACTTGTAAAGGTGAAAGAAGAACATGCCAGGATGTGAAACTCCCCATTGTACTTGACTGAAATAGATACTCATCCTATGTTGCAAAAGAAAGAAAGGTGGTGGTGGTTATTATTTAGGTCTATATGTTGGCTAACCATAGTCAGTTGCCAGTAATTAGGCCAAACAGAATAGGATACATTTTCAGTAGGATTTCTGTTAAAAGTACAGTGGATTTGATACTAGTATAAAATAAAGCTGAATTTTATACAAATGGCTGGAAGCACTTTCCCACAGATAGATTAAAAAATAAAGATCTATTATTGTACTACTTAGTTGATTAATACCCAGTACCATACCAACAACAAGCTACAAGTTGTTAAAATAAAATAATTAACATAAAGCATTTAATTTGTTTGGCATTTCTCTCTCTCTCATATATATGAATAAAAATTTGCCTGTAATTAGTCCTGGTAGAATAAACAGTCCAGTTCTAATTATGGTGAAATGCTTAGTTTAGACATTGAGAGGAATGCCTTTGTGTGGAAATGCCAGCCAGTCATCTATACATACCATCATCCAGTATGCATACATAAGCTCTGATTATCAAAACATCTTTAATTGTGGTAAAAGAATATTAAGATTGATTGGAATGACAATATTTAATGTTTTTTTTCTAATCACAGATAACCAGTCAACCTTTGAACTGTTAGAATAATAAATCAACATTAACTACATTTTGTAGCAATTTGTGGAAGGTAACAAGCTCATGACAGATTGTTGGTAAATAAGACTATGTACTAGAGAGTTCAAATGAACTTCTGCTAAAAATAGCACCATCGTCATGGTATTTGGTTGCATAGTTTAGTTTTTTGGCATATGCTATTTTGCAGGAGAAGTATGGGATAAACCCAGCAATAGCACATTATTTTATTTTTTTTAATTTTTATATTATAAATAAAAAATTACAATATTTTTTTATTTTTATGATTCAAAATAATGTGCTTATGAATCACACATCATTTTTTTTTTTTAAATCCTGAAAAATAGAGATCAAATGCTTTGCATATAAATGTCAAGATCTAAATATAAATAATGCATATTTCTCTTCAGTATATCAAGGAATGGTTCAAAATTGCTTGATGCAAGTTTTCTGGGATGGAATCTCTCTGCTGAGCCAGTTAATATATTTTTAGATGCCATTTCTCTCACAGCTGTCACCACCATTATCCTACATAACCTTTCAGTACAGTTTGAGCAAACAGAGCATTTATGGATTTGTAATGTGGCATAAAATGTCAATGGTTGCGTTGAATGACCTAAATATGTATGCTGTCTGACAAAACTTCATGAATGTTAATGATAGCTAGGATACATAGTCAGCAACATGGAATTGTATGCATGTCAAGAGAGAGGGAGTGGGCGTATCTAAGCAATTTTCTTCAAGGGGATCTTATCTGGGCAGTGTTTTTAGGGAGACTTGCATTTTGCAGTGATCTTGAAAGCTAAAGCTGGATGTTTATAAGTGGCAAAGAGAGATTGGTCAAGTGACAGCCAATTTATAGATTTGTTGTTTCATTTATTTGAAAACTGATTTTGCAAAGATGTCAAAATAATTAATTAAAGCTGAGGCAGTTTATATTGTGTACATGTGTAAGAGCCAATTGTAAAATGTTTGCTTTAGACTAAATACAAAAAATAGATTATTAATAATTAGCTCTGAGTGATCTTTCATCCATGATAGAATCAAACCAATGCATTGTGCATCAGTATGCACTTATACTACAATAATAGCAACTACTTTTGGTGCATAACTTTAGAGTAGGGGGTATATGGCAGTTTGGTGGATTGCTATTGAGGGCTTGAGATCAGTGTACCTTCCTGGCATGGGTAAAGATTATGCTGCCAAAGTTGGAAATGGTGAGACTCATGACGTGGAATTGGCAATGCTTTTTACATAGAACTACTCTTTTTTTACGTTTGTCTCCCTTGTAGATGTCAATGTGCATAAAAAAACAAACTTAAGTCAAAAGAAAAGGAATACCATGTGTGCCCAACAAACTCAGCAGTTCAGATAGTTTTGTTTTGTTGCATAAACTGTTCTAAAAGAGTTAGAAATTTTATGCACTATTTTCATAAAAAGTAATAATTGTAGTAGATAGAAACTTAGCCTTTGACTGTCTTTACCATTAGTGGCTTTTGATTAACTTCACAGCAAAAATGCAAGCAAAATTTAAAGAAACAAAATATGCTTTGTTTTTATTCTTAGTGTTTATTTAATACATTTTTACTCTCATTTTTTTGTTTTGTTTCTTTAGTTTTACAGATTATAATTGCTGGTATGATCTTCTAGTCTGTGTTTGTGGATATAAATTATTTTTTTTTCTTTTGTCAAACTTGTTACCAGTTTTGACTTAAAGAGCCCATCACAGTTAACTTGAAAACCAAGACAACAGTTGCTGCCACTAGCATTGTTATTGTCTGTCCATATTTATTTGAATGCTTGTTTAACATTCAAGAATCTCTTGAAAACATGGTTGTTTTGTTAGTGAGCTTAAGAAAGCCATTTTGGATATTAAAATCAATTTATTTACAGTTGCCAAGCATTTTGTCTTAAATGATTGATTGATTTTTAAATTTTGAATAGTAATATTAAATATATGTAGTATTGGAAATAATTAAGGAAAAACAAATTATTTGTGCATATCTCGTAAAATATGTTGTACAGTGTATTAGTATTTGTTATGTGGGCTCTTTGCTTTATATAGAGCATGACACCTTGTTATACTTCTGTACAGGTTACTAAATATTTTATAGTATAGCACTTTTCACATATCATCCAGGGTGTATGGTTACTAGCTGACTTTCTCACTTTGAACAAACTGCCATTGATTATTGCAAAACAGTTCAAAGTTGGACTCATTGGTAAAGATTACTTTTCCAGGTTTGGTCATTTGTTTTTTTTCCCCCTTTTTTTATTTGCCAATTTCAACCTCTCTGTTTGGTTTGCTTTACCTTGGCAAAGATTTTCAGGTAGCTACACATCTATTGAAATCACTTCACACCAGCATTTTTCTCATTGGGTTTTCTTCCTTAACTGCATTTTTTATCATCAGAACCAGTTTTGCGAGTCTCCTTCAATTTTGCATATACAGCGGTGTGCAAAAGTCTTGCATAAAAATTACTAGACTTAGAAAATGGGTTCTTATTTTGTAGAAATTAGTAACTATTGTATGTTTTCTGTTTTAGTTGAAAGGTATCGGTGTCTTTAAACGATTTATAACAATAAGATTCATTTTGTAATTGCACAGTCAAAATTTATATATTAATAAAATAATTTGCATGAAATCGGCGTGTGCAAAAGTGTTGCATAAACTACAAAACATTAGAATATATATTTTGTGCTATAATAGTTTAGGATAGTAGAATATAAATATGAACTGTCATTTTCCACTATTCTGATTCATTTTTGTTCAATATAGTGATGCCGATAGCCCGATATTTGATCCCTGAACAGTGGGCCACAATTGTTTGCATGAAAGAAGATGGTGAAACTGAGTAGGTCATTGCGGATCGTATTGGTTGAAATTAGTTGACGATATCTCGCACCCTGAAATATTGGAAAGCCGATGGGAGCCTAATTTTGAAACGTATAGCTGGCAGACCACGGAAAACGACAGCTCGACAGGTTCATTTGATCACCCACATGTCGAACTCTGACTAATTCTGCACTTCTACTGACATCCAGACCGCCTTGTCAAGGCACCATTGGATCCAGTTGGCCACGTGCACCATCAGATGGCGTTTGATCTACATGGGACTGTTTGGACGATCGGCACAGAAGAAGCCGTTCATCAGTCTGGACAATTGTTGAAAGCGACTGCAGTGGGCTCGTGACCATATCTACTGGACCGTAGCCCAATGGTCCCGAGTGTTGTTTTCTGATGAAAGCAAACTCGTGAGGGTCCACTCAGCAGGTCAGATGTAGGTTTAGCGATTGGTGTCCGAGAAATACCATCCTAGTTGCACTCGACCGACACTAGCAGGCAGGGAGAGATTCGACCATGGTTTGGGGCTGTTTTCAGTCGTCCGGCGTCGGTCCATTGCATCACATGGAGGGTTGAATGAATGCTCATGACTATGCTAAGATTGTCTCGGACATTGTCAAACGGTATATGTGTGACCACATGCCCCTGACGGCCATCTATCAGCAGGACAATGCCCCCATCCACACAGCTAGGAGTGTCAAGGCCTTGATGGCAGAATTGTGAATCCCTCTCCTTGACTGGCCGGCTCAAAGCCCGTATCCCAATCCCATCGAAAACATTTGGCACTCGTTTAAACTTAGCATTAGTGCCAAAAAACTGATTTGAAACGGAAAATCGAGGAAGCCTGGTCCGAGTTCAGTAGTGACAATTGTCATTGTTTGGTAGCCAGCATGCCGCCTCGTTGTGAACAAGTTATCAAGAATTCCGGATATTCTACTCATTATTGATAGATCTGATCACTTTCTGCACAATTGGAATTGAATCTGGATTAGATAGCTGTCTAGATTTTATGCAACACTTTTGCACACGTTGATTTGATGCAAATGATTTTCTAAAAATTATAACTTTTCTTACAATGAAAGAATGCTTGATATTATTGGAATAGATGCACAACAGTACCTTAATGAACAAGATTTGATAACAACGGCTTTCAACAAAATATGAGCTAATTTACAGGAAAAATTATTTTTATGCAAGACTTTTGCACACTGCTGTAGCTCCTCCTGAAATATGAAGTCGGGCTGCAGTACACTTTTCATGTAATATTTTCTTCTCAGGAGCCATAGTATTCACCATACTACAATGATATCACTGCCTTTACTTTTACAGTCCTGCGGGTGTCCTACTTTCTGATTGCTTGTATACATAACTGTTCTATACAGCATCTAATTTTAACACTAGCTTTGATTCTATCATGTGTTGTTTTCATTTTATATCCAGTTTTTCTCTCTCTCTAATTATTTCTGAAAGAGAGTGTGTGTGGTTAATATGACCTACTTAGTATCTAAGAATACAATCCCTGATTTCATAACCAAGATCAGGATCTACAATTTCAGGAAAGCATTCAGTGAAGGAATACGTATATCATTTGTTGTTCAGGAGGAGAGCATATACCTGCTAATTAGATTTAAAGATATAGTATTAGTGACTTTGGGAAATTAAACTTTTTCCTGTGATACTTTAATTTCCTCTTGGGGTTTTTGTCTTTTTGATAGTTTTTATTTAACACTTCCTCAAAACACAGGTACTTTCTAAAACATTGGCTAAACCCGAGGAAAGATTTTGTATTAACATTATTTAAAGAAAGCTCCACTCGGCATTGTTAGTATTAAGGATGTCCAAATAAAACCTGGCCAGGTATGAATATGGCAATTATATTTTCAGCCAAGTTTTGTTTGAACACCTTATATAGCTTTTCATTACATCACCAATTCCTAGTATCAGCAAGAGTATTTTTGATTTTATAATTATTGTGTACCACTTATAATTTTATTTTGGTGTTTTATTAATATTAAACTTGTGCACAATTTAGATGGGTCTAAAACAGCTTGGAGGAACTTAGTGG
The DNA here is from genome assembly GCA_018389105.1 of Nautilus pompilius. NCBI lineage: Eukaryota > Metazoa > Mollusca > Cephalopoda > Nautilida > Nautilidae > Nautilus > Nautilus pompilius. Next base: position 787,294 of record JACATO010001892.1, read on the forward strand.
AGATTTTTCAGAGAACTACTGACTTTTGTAACCCATCTGAACGTTTATAGGATGACCACCTGGCATCTAAAATCCTGTTTGATTTGCTGTACAGTTGAGAAAGTGGTGGGTTGTACCAAAGGTAACAAACAAAGGTTACGAGCAAAATAAGAGACAAGGATTCTGGCCTTTATATGCCATATGTTACTTTTGAAATCCTGTGTAAGAGACAATAAATTGAGAGCAGATTTGCTAATCAGCTTGAAGCTAATACTAGGATATAATGTTGCAGACAGATGGGGTAGGTGGGTGTTGTGTTTAACCCTGTGCATACCATGTCAGTTTTGACTTGACTTAAACTACCTAGTGTCCCAGCCTAAAAGCTGGCAAAATACAAAATGCATGGGGTTGGCCCAATATGGATTTGTCATTAAAAAGGGTTATATTAATGAGGAAGATACTAGAAGGATATTCCACTGCAGGTAGTATATAAAGATGTAAACATCTCTTCAGACTTTTTTTTTTTTTTTTGAAGCTTATACATCTGTATTTTCATTGTCATTTTTTTTTATCTTATATTTCCACTGAAGCAGGTGCATGGGAGTCCAGGTAAGCTATTCTTATCAGGTGTGAACTACAAGCTTTTGATCTTTAGTGTTGGGCCTTTATCTCCATTCAGGCAGTGTGTTCAGTGTTGGCTGCCAGTCTTGTAACAGATGGCATGGGTGACACAGGCAGACAGGTGGATACATTTACAGTTGGTTGGATTGTATCATATTGAATATTTTCTTCTGTCCTCATATCTCTGGATAGAGTCTTCTGTTGTACATACTGAGTGAATTTCAAAGTAAGTTGTAGTTTTGTTTGTCTCTGTTTTCTTTTTGTACATTTGCATCCAACCTGTTAAGAATAGATCTTAGTTTAAAAAATGGGCTGTGCAGTATGGTGAATTGGTCTTTAAGTTTGAGCTGTTACACTTGTGCACCAACACAGAATATAAAGACTGGTTTCAGAGGCACCAAGAATGTGCAGCCTAACACCATCCCTCGAGTGTTGATGCTAAAAGCAGTCAGCACCATGCAAATGGATTTTTTTTTTTTTTTTAACTAGAGATGCTTGAAACTGAAAGTAAAACTGAACTGCTTTAATAATGTGCTGCACAAAGTTACTTTGTGTAACTACTCCAGACAAAAGACATTTTAGTAAGGTACATTTGGATCATCTGAAATTAATTAATTTTTTATTAATAAAAACCATCTTGCTTATGCTATAATAATTTTAATAGTAAATGGAGGGTTCAGATTTCTGAAAAAGAAAACAAATTTAAGTGTATACTGTATGCAGAATTTAATAAAACGAGTACCATTATCATTTATTAAACTATATATGTATGTATATATATTAATGAGATCTCTCTCTGAGATCAGAATTTAAAAACCCAATCTTTCAGGAAAATTTGACTAGTGAAGCTAACAGCTCATGACATCCTCACTACATCCATCTCTTTCTGCTCCTCCTGTTTGACTCTTTAATTAGAATTTGATAATCATTTCTGCCACATTGACAACAAGGAAAAAACATTTCATTTTAGAATCTATAATGAATGAGCTCATGACTCGTGGTATGGAGAAAGTACTGACCGATGATGATACTTAATTTTATTTTTTTTGATAAGGTTTATGAATTTATCAATTCCAGTAAGCTTGAAAAATGTTAATTGCATGAAAATCATTTTATAAAAAAAATATATCTGATTACTTAACCAAAACTGACACCACCAACATGAAAATATTAACTATTTTAATTTGCTTGCTCTTTAGATGAAGATAAGAGTAAGTTTCTGTGATAAATAAAACCTCCAGACATAGTAATAACACACATGGCCTATTTATCTATTCTATTAAAATAATTTCACAGTTAATCAATTCCTGTGAAATGATCAATGGGTAGTAACCTAGTATCTTATCAAACTATGAAAGCAAAAAAAAAAAATAAATAAATAACAATTGGCAAATTTATAATAAAATTTGGTTGTCATGATGCAGTTGCATAAATGCACATTTATATTAAATTGAAGTGTGGTAAATGAGGTGGTGCTGCAATTTTTAGCATATGAAAATTGAAGTCATGTTTGATGGTTACTAGCTAAAAATATTAAAATAAAACAGTCTGAAATGCTTATAAAATGATTTTTACTTGTAAAGGTAGTAAACTGGGCTTTCAAGTGGGGTAAATCTTTAAACCCTTTTTGGTATATTTTCATCTCACTATCCTTCAAATCTGTATCACTAAACACAGGTTAACCTTTATGGGCTGTTTCACACAGAACTTTCCCCATTAATATGACCCTTTGCAATGACAAATCTGTATATTGCTCTAACCCATTGTGTTTGCATTATGAGTGCTGAGTAAATACTGTATATGTTGAACTGGTTAACTAGCATTTCTGGGCTTAGATGCAAATGTACTTTGGGTGGTACAAGTACTGATGTGGTAGGAGGGTTAATGCTTCTACATGATTTATTTGTCTCTTTTTTAAGAAGTTTGTTTATTTCACAGGTCTGCTGTCTAGTTTAGTAGTCTTTGAATTCCCATCACTTCAGAGCTACATCAGGTGATTAATGGATGGCTATAGAGCTTTAACCCCCCCCTCTCCCTCTATCACCTTTAGCATTTTTAGGATATTTTTTCTTGTTTGTGAAAGTGGGTTTTATTTCAGTAAAAGGGTGCAATTCTTTCTTGCATTCCTTTCTCAAAGAGAAAAGGTAATGGAATGTCATTAGATCTTTGTTGCCAGCATACACCCAACTTAAGACTGAAACCTTATCTCTTTCCAGCTGTCTTCATCTTTGCAGGCTATTCACCATCATTTTAAGAACTAAAAAAAGAGAGAGTGATCAAGTTTTTTGGAGGCATCTTAAACTAGTAAAAACCTGGTGTTTGCAGTGGCAACACCAAAGGAACCTTTATGGCAAAGATCACCAATGGTTAGCATAAGGAGAACCTGGATGTATGTTTCTTTGTCCATAGTCTCCAACACCACCCTTTATACCTTTCATGAAAATATATTTGTTATTGTTGCTGGTAGAAAGATGCTTGATAAGATATAAGATATTCCAACCATCCCCCAACACAAAAACTGTTTACAGGAACCCTTTTCTGAATACTGCTTCCCTCCTCTCGTTTCTTGCTCTGGCCTGTTAAGATCATCATCACAGGTATATTATTACATTGAAAATAGGTCCCTGCCTTTTAGCAGTTCTTTATAGAATGTGTTTTCTTCTTTATTGTGTAATGAAAAGAAAGTATGGCAGCACTGACAGAGATGAAGGCTCCTGTTATACGTCTAAATCTATAAATTTTCTCTTTTTCTTTCTTGAACTTTTAAATGATGAAAAAATTATAGGAAAAGACAATGGCAGGAATATTTAAAATTTAATTCATATTAAAATAAAATCATTGAGCATCTAACAGTAAAAGAACACACACACACACACACATTAAACTAAATGGAAATCTATAGTGGTGGAGTTAAAAATTTTTGAAAGCCCATAGAAATATTGCCTGCTACTGTTAAAAATACATTATTTATACATGAAAATGAGATCAAATATTTATTTAATGATTGCAGACATTGTAATTTGTACCTTAGAATTGGGTCTGTGATAGCCACACATTGGTTAAGACAGAACTTGGATTAGAACATCATAATAATCATCTTTTGTGTGATGATGTTGTGTAACCTGATTGATTTATTGACTGCATCTTGTAGTCTGAAAATCTATTTGAAGCTGGCTGGCTGGCTTATATTTCTAGTTTTCGGATAGTTTTTGTATATTATTATTATTATTATTATTATTATTTTAAGTGAAATATTTTCTTCTGTACATATTTTTTTTTTTGTTTGTTTTTAGTCTATGTAGAATGCCTGCTTTCTGCACCTTGATATGTAGTTCTGGTAATAACATACAAATAGAATTTAGGTTGAAAAAGGAGAATGATGTACCACAAAGAAATGGAATCAAGACTAGATTAATTCCAATTATGGATTACTATTATGCAAGCAAGAAATTACTAAAAATATAAGAAAAAAAAACTTTTCATTTAAAATTCAAATTATTTTAGAAGTATACTATAATCTAAGGATCAAGGGATTCAACAGTGATGCCATAACTTTTGTTAGGTGCTATAAGGGAAACAAAGTTGGAATCTGTATAAACTATGTTTTACTAAGACATTAATGCTGATAAATGTCAAAAATACTATTAAAAATGATGACAATGGATCAAGTAGAGGCAACTGCTCAAGTTATTGAAAGAGTGCCGAATCTGAAATTTTGTTTCAATGTGGTAAACTCATATTTAGAAATTCATTCAGTTTTTTGTGAGAGAGTCTCAAGCATGAGATGCTAACTGAGCACCAGCATCTCATGCTCTTGATGAATTTTTGATTGACTGATCTATGCCAGATAATCCCATTTTTCTACAAGGGCATTACCAAACTTCTGATAATCTGAGACATCTTCAAATGGTAGCATGAAGCATGTTCCAAATGTAGTTAACTGAATTAAGGTCTGGAGAACAAGCTGGCCATTCCATATGGATGATTGTTTCCTGTACCAGGTACTGGTTGACTATCTGGGTATGATGTGGATGAACATTATTGTTCATGTAAATAAACTTACCTCTAATAGCACTAAAAAATATGACCTCATGTAAAGATCAAAGATCTCATCTGTGTACTTGAAACCTGTCATGGTGCCATTCTGGAAAACATGGAGATCACTCTTGCCATCCTTGCTAATTGACAAGTCACCTCCATGTTCAGCAAAAGTTGGCATTTTTAAATGTCTCTTTTACATCACTAAGTCTGTTAGTAAAATTAAAGCAAAATCTGCACTTGGCCATAAAAAGTCTAGTCTCATGTCAATCCTGCATGTCTATTGCCAAATCCTGCTATGCTGTGCAATGGTCCATAGTTAGTGGTTTTTGGAAAAGTTTTCTTTACTGCATGCCACTTGCAAAACCAATTATGAAAGTTTGTTCAAACACTGATGATACGATACCTCTTTCATTCAGAAAGTCAAATTTCAACTAAGTTTCTTTTTAGAAATAGTTTCTCATGTGCAACACCAAAAATGGATCCTCCATACCATTTAAAAGCTTACAAAAAGTTTTGGTGCAAAGTCCAGGCCCTAGAAATGATGCTATGGTTTTCATCTGCCACATGAAAACTGAGTTTCTCCAGTCTCTGCTGTACTAACTTTTCTGGCTAGTTGTGTGACCATCACACATTGTCTCTGTCACTGTTGTGCAAACCTGTAACAACCAACATTAAAAATGACCAATTTTGCAATGAAGTATTAATACTACTAAAATAATAGTGTGTGGCACATGGACATCTATGTGAAAATCATGGTCTGTATATTCATGGGAATCTCAAACTCTGATACACTGGAGGATATTTGGTCACACTCGGGGTAAGGGTCCCAAAGATTTATAGAGAATGAAAATAAATTGTACTAGAATTAGATGTAATATTCATCATTTGATCCTTACAGATATATAGTTTCAAAAGTGTTGTATTACTTTAAATCTAACTTTTTTGTAAAGTATAATTATCCAGCAACTAATGCAATGTTTAGGTATTTGTTTTGTTTCTAATTTATCAAAATATTTTTTAATTAGTAATGGGGTCGTTTGAATAAAAAATAAAGCAAAAGTTTAATTGGCTTTGTTTTAAATGTATTTTTTACATGCACACCAGTGAATACTTAATATTTGGTTTAAAAAGCTATGCAGCACTTTTAGCTGCCACCACTAGCTAGTGATACTGTTTACTTCTGTATCCATTTTGAAGCTTTTAAAAAGCAACAGCAAAAAAAAAAGATTAACACATTTCACACTATGAGGTGGTTTGGGGCTCATGACTTCCAGCCTCTTATCAGAATGCTTTAATATTTTGTCAGCCCCCATCATTCCAAAATGTGATAGAGTGAAAACTGGAATTACATCAAGAAATAATTTCTAGGTTATTTTTTTTACAGCTGGTAAGACCTTGAACAGTTAAATTGGTTGGCTAGCAATTCTTGTTGAGAGCCCTGTACATCTGTTTGTGGGACTTGTGAGCATGACGTGGTTTGAAGGAACTGTCTAGTGTATCAATCAAAATGCTACTCTTTCTTTAAATACAATATGCACAATTTTTGCTAACCATTGTATACTTCAATTCTCATACAAATGCCTCCAGAAAATACTTTTATACCTTTGTAAACCAGGTTTCCGTTCAGTTTTTTGTTTTTTTTTTTTTTCTTTAAGGGATTCTTTGCCTGCGTGTTCCAGTGTATAACCTCCCAGGAACTGCTACATCAGAATATGCAGTCTCTTTAATTTGTGTGTGTATCTGTTAAAATGTAGAAGTTTCTGGTAGTTACAAAATCATAATATTTTTTTTTAGATGTACAAATAGCTCAAGAAGTTAAGTTATGAATCCTTTGATATTTACTGCCTTTAATAAAATTATTAATAACATATGAAAATAAATTCCACTCTAAGTAGTAATATGGAGAAATTATTTTTTCAAGTAGAACTTGCATAATCTTGTGGACTCTCAGTAATTTGAACTTGTAAGTACGTTCAGGATTAACAAATAGTTTATGGTAAGTGGTAGGTGCCATGTTTATAGTTCAAAGAATGGAAAGTACAGAAAATTGATTACCCCCTCTCAATAGAGCTGTTGTCTTCAAATGTAATGTTTCTAATTATATCTATTGAAGTTGTGGAGACCTTTGGAAACAACAACAACAATTTTCACAGCAGTTCTTTGCTTTGCTTTAACTCAGAGTATATAGAAATAAGTTTCTTTCCACATCTAAAAAGTGATGAATTCTAGTAGGCACTTCTACTTTACATATTAGATCTCCAGAATTATTGGATAGTTTTGACTTAGCTCAATTGTTACTCATTTGTCAACCTTCTGGTTTCAGTTGTGTATTCCCTAGAACATTCCAAAGCAGCAGGGGTGTTTAGGGGATATGATGGAGGAGTAGCATTTACAAAGTAGGTCAGCCTAGGGCCTACTGGAAGACTACAAAAGATTACTTCAAAATGCTATTTTTAATGCCTTCTTGTGTATTATATAACTACTTAAAAACTTAAGTATTATTACACATGTTTACTTGGGGAAAACAAAATTTTGGTTTATCTCCAGAATCCCCAAAATACTCTAGTCTTCAATTAACTTTTGTGGATACTTGATTCCAGTATTCTAAAAAAATTTTTAAAATTAAGCAGGAAATTGTTCAAACCTCTCCCCCTGTTTTCTTACATCTGTCTTCACTTATTATGAAGTTACTGCATAAGAAAATCATCAGGTTATCTGGAACTGCCTGTAGACATCCAAGTTATGATGTAAGGAAGGCAAAATGCCTACAGATACTTTAATTTATGGATTATGGAATGAACTTGTCACTACTGCCATTAAAATTTAAAAAAAAAAAACATTTCTAACATTTTTTCCTTTAATTATTTTGCTGAAAATTAGTCATATTGCATGAATCATCTTTAAGAAGCTATTCTCCCTAACAAAATAATATTAGGACAGACAGGCTCTTGTGATAAGCACAGTGTATGCTGTACACATGAATTAATTTTTCCGACTCTTTACAGTGCAATCTGATTTGTACACAACTGTAATGGCAGCAAGAACCTACTAATGTTACTTGAGTGACACAGCATGCCTATAGTGTAATTTGAATAGCATGCTCTTTGGACTGTTTTTAAGATCTGATTTCTAAATTAACAGTAGGGAACTGGTGGTGCACTGGTAGACTACTGGACAGCTCATGCTACCACCTCAGTTTAGTTTCTTATCATTCTTCACCAGCTGGCCACATGGATTTCCTTCAGGCACTTTAGTTTCCTCCCATATCTAAAAATGAGAGAGTTCTCTAAAACAATATTAGGTTCCTCAGATAACTCTTGACAGGTTTGCACCTTGACCATAGCTAGAAGCCCACAACTATACCTAGATAACTTGCTTGGTCACCAAAGTTGATGTCCCCCACCTTTTTTTTCTAGCCCACTGCTTAGAGATGTTTGTAGACCTCAAAAGTCAGAACAGGAGCTAGACAACATGAAGAAATCATAAGCAAAAAATAACTAACTACAAAAGTAGCATTCACTATAATTAATCAGTACAATTTTCCACTTGATAATTTAATTTTAGGAAGTGGATATTTTATTTATTGAAGTATGAATATTGAATGCATATATCATGATACACAAAATCAAATAGTGTAAAACCTTTTGCTCTCTCTCTGGATAGACTGTACCTAGGTATTCTATTCTTTCTTTATGATATTTGGGAATTCCCTAATCCTGAACATAGAGAAATAAGTACAAAGTTTCTCAATAAAAAAGCAGACAGGTTTTTTGATATTTAAATATAAGCTGAATTATTTCTTTGTCACCTTGTTTCAAAATGAAATAACATTACAATCCTGTCCATTTTTTAAAAGAAATAGATAAATTAAGATCATTATTGTATGATTAATCACATTGCAAAGTTTCATAGCAGTTGTATTACACTGACTTGTTATTACATTAAGCTTTTGAACAAAATTATTTTTTATGCATTCATAACACTGGTCAACAAGTATTTTTCATCAAGCATATGCCGAGGTGTACTTAGTTTAGTTTTCAAATGCTGATTTCAAATATACAATTAGTTTTTTGACATCACGTACAGTTTTCAAGATGAGAAAGTTTTTTTGGTTTTAGCTCATGCATTATATAGAAATTCCAATTAATGACGTGTATGCATGTATTTCATTTACATCATGGAAACATACCTTTAAAATAAACTACATTATTCATTGCTGCATAGTTCAGATGCAATATTTCATCATCTTAAATTAACCAATCAAGATTTGTCTGATGAAATAGGTATTTCAACATCTCAAATTATCCAGTCATAATTGGTCTGATGAAATATTTCATCATCTTAAATTCAATATAAGTATAACCGTTTGTATCTATTTCCTTACTTGTTTTACAGTGTTAACAATGTCAAGACAGTGTAGAAATCATCCTGATGTGTTTTGTTATGTCTGTGGACAATTTATTGTGAAAGCTCAAAAACATACAATAACACCAGAGATCAAGAAGATTTATAAGCTATATTTTGACTGTCCTCTTGGAGATCAGGTCAAGTTATGGGCATCACATTTTATCTGCTCAGCTTACTTAAATGGCTTACTTGACTGGTTCAATAAGAGGAAGAAGTCCATGCCTTTTGCCATTAACCCTAATCCTGCAGAGTGGCGTTTGTTTATTGACTCTTCAAAACGAAGTTTAAAGGCTGTACTTCTCCATAATGGTAATTTGAAGCCCTCCATTCCTATTGCACACTCCGTTCACCTTCATGAATCATATGAGAATATGGAACTTTTACTTCATGCCATTGCCTATGAAAGATACTCATGAAAAATATGTGGAGATTTAAAAGTCATTGGAATGTTAATGGGAATGCAGTCAGGTTTCACAAAATACTGTTGTTTCTTGTGTCTATGGGATAGTCGGGCACCTGACAGACATTATTTGAAATCAAACTGGCAGACAAGAACATCATACCAGCCAGGACTGTCTAGCGTCAAGAATACACCTCTTGTAGATCCATGTAATTTCCTATTGCCTCCTTTGCACATAAAGCTTGGAGTGATGAAACAGTTTGTAAAGACACTAAGGAAGAAAAATGCCAGAGGGTTTGAGTATATTGTAGAAAAGTTTCCCAAAATCACACAGGCGAAGTTGAAAGAGGGTATCTTTGTCGGACCCCAAATTAGAGAAGTACTCAAAGATGTCAACTTCAAGACAACACAGGATGAACTGGAACTGCCTGCCTGGAATGCTTTCAATTGGATCTGTGAGAATTTCTTGGGCAACAAGAAGGCAATGGACTACAAGGATGACATCAAGAATCTTCTGAAATGTTACTCAGCAATGGGTTGTCGCATGTCACTGAAAGTTCACTTCTTGGACTCTCATCTGGATTTCTTCGCAGATAACCTTTGAGCAGTGTCTGATGAACATGGTGAAAGATTTCACCAGGACATTAGTGCTATGGAGAAATGGTACCAAGGCTTCTGGAATGAGAGTATGCTGGCTGACTACTGCTGGACACTTTACCATGATCAACCAGATCAGGAACACCGCAGGAAATCCAAATCACAATGTTTCTAACTCTGTTGTTCTAACTTTGTCTGTTTTGTCTGACCCATTTTTTGTGTATTCACTCTTTGTAGAATGATAGTGATGATTTTTAACTCAATAAACTCATTTACTTTCTAAAAATAATATGTCCTTATTTATTACGTTAATGATTTCATATATACAAATATGTAAATATTTGCATGTATCTACTGAAAAACTGATAGTGCTGCATACAAATGGAGTGAAAATTTGAAACCAGCATGAAAAATTAGTCTGAAAAAGTTGGTTTGCATTCATAATGAGTATAATACATTTAATTTTGTCGAACAGTATAATAGATAAATGTTTCTTTTCATAACCTGATAAATCAATTGTGGAAAGTCAGCTTAAAAATATTCATAGATGGCCATAGTGTAGATTTGCTAATGAAATATCCATATTTTGTACATAGATTATTTTACTGATGCACATGCACATAAGAATGTTTCTTTAAAATAAATTTATTTTTAGACTTCTGCCTAACAGGATTTCTCATCAACCTATCTTTTTTTATGGTTGGTAGACTAATTTATAGGTAAGTTTGTTCATCTGAGAGAGAGAGAGAGACTGAAATGTACTGTGATTGAGAAGAAATTAATTATTGTATGGGAGTGACTGTCTATCTTCAATACTATAGTCTGTGTTATGATATATAGCTAGGGAATCTATTTTTAGTAAAGAGTGTTAGAAATATCTGAGTTAAATACAATGGAAAAGTAAGTTTTTAATACTAAAAGAAATTAAATAAAATCTGTAATTGCTATTTTCAGAACAAGAATAGTACAGGAAACTTTTGACTTTTAAATCCTATTGCTAATAAGAGAAAACATGGAGAATTTAGAAAATCTGAAAGAATTAAAAATATTTTCATCATTGTTTTTCAGATTGTTAACTCTTGATTATCTGCTGATGTTAAATGACTGACTGCTTTTATGTGACTTTGGGAGGAAAATGTATATTGAAAAATTGAAGTCTGATTTAAAAAGCTTTTTTTTTTTTGAAAAAAAAAAAAACTAACTATATTTACTGTTATTTTCCTTAAGGGTAGAAAATGAGTTTGTTTAAGAAACTAATAATGTTAGGTTTGCTGTGGGCAAAGAAAGGAAAATGAAATACTTAATTTGTCTCCTTGTAAAGTTAATGTTGGCTGTAGAAAGCTGTTTCTTTAGTTATTGCTTTTTAATAATATTCTCCTTGCTTGGTTTTCTTTTCCTATGGTTTCCTAATGGCAACCTTTCATGTAACTTTGTTTGTTTGTTTTTTTGATATTTTGATATTTTGTTGTCAGGACTGTGATGTTTTTTGATTAATCATTTCACTGTTGTCTTCATTCTTTTGTTTTTGGTTCTTAATTAATATACAGTTGAACATTTAAGCTGTGTCAGTTACTTAGCTGAGAACATTACTTTGGCTGCTGTTGGACAGATGCTAATAAAAGAGCAACTGGAGTAATTTCTTTAACATCTGAAACTTCTGAGTAGTATACTGCTGAAATGGATAGTATATTCTGAAAAATCATTAAAATGTAGCAAGATATTTCTTTTCTCCATTTTCTTCTTTCTTTTGTTATTTTTATAGCTAGTTTAATAATTGTTTTCTTTATGGTGAAGATTTACTGGATGACATCTGTTGGTTCTCTCATGAATTCTTTATATTCTAGTTGTCTACTGTAATTGGGAGAGACCTCTGATTTGAAGAATCTCCCATCATTTGCTGTCCAGTTGTGTGTGGCCTCCTGGTTCAGCATGATTTGAGAGAATAACCTTCCACCTAGATCGAAGTTTATTTTAACCAGCTTGGTTATGGGATGGCTAATTTTTCTTGAGACATAGGCCTTTGTATAAAATTTTCTTAATTTTTCCATTCTTCCCTCTATCCTGTGACCCCAGCTTCAGTTTTTGATGCATGTTGGATGGGAGGAATAGATCCTCAGATATTTTCTTTTTTTGAAATCTTGTGGATGGGACCCTCTGAGACTTCGTTGGTTACATCAGCTGATGCTTATTCACCCTCTGTCCTCAGTGATATCATCATGGCTAAGAATCTACTTATTGAGGAGATTCAGTGCTTACCTTGAATTGGACTAATTAGTCTAAAGTACTTTGAACCTCTGGGCATGCTTATGGATACAGCTGTGATGACTAGAAATACTGGGGGCCTGGATGCTGCCTGTCTTCTGATTCATAGTATGTATTCCTTAGTAGAGTTTTACTTGCTGCTTTATCCTGCAGAAAAGACCAAGTTTTTGCTGGCTGCACTAAGGACATCCTTAATTTATTTAGATAAAAGAAATAAAAACAACTTTTTGAGTTTTATAACCATTGCTATGTAAGACATGGTTTGTGGAGCTTCTTATGCTTCTACCATAGAAATGAAGTCTTTATTAGTAACATTTCATTTCAGGCTCATCATAGTTTTTTTTACAGGTGGTTGATTCTATAGCAGGAATCTATTGAAGCCCTAGAGGATGTGTAATGGGTTCAGAAGAATTCTGTTGAGTTTGTGTTTTAGTTGTTTACTATAGCTTCATTTGAAAACCAGCTTGCTAAGTTGTGAAGCTTTCTTTTTTATAAAATTTCTAACATTAAAATTGGTAATTATCTTCCGATGATATTGTAATCCTCAGAAACATTGTGACAACCCTTTGCTCTTATCGGGAGGCAGAGGCTCCCCGTCTGCACACCACATTTTTGTGTGTATATGCTGTTTTAAAGCTTTAATTTAAACTCTCTTGAAAAAGATCACCAGGCAGTTCTGTGTAATGGTGTCTGTTTGATCCATTAATCGTTATCCGCTTCTTAAGGGATTGTGGTAGAGTGCACTGTCAGTCCTGCAGTGCATTTGGGGGGGTTAATGTGGACCTGAATATTTATATCCACATTGCTGGCCAGTTCTAAACATTCCCAGTATAATTAGTGACATTAAAAAAAAAAAAAAAAAAAAAAAAAAAAAAAATTGTTGGCAAAAGCTGAGTAGGTGTTCTAGAATTTTTAAAACTCAGCGACATTAGACTTTAGCAAGCTGAGTTTGCATAATGATCTATTGAAGTGGCTACCACTTTGTATTTTTTCACATTCTTAATGGTGCAGAGGATCAGAATTGGAAAAAATGTTGCAATTCAAAATTTAACGTGTAAATGGATGATTTCTGAAGAGACCTCATAAATTGAGACGACAAGTGTGACTTCTTTAGAAGTGTTCAAAAGCACACATTTAGGTGTTCGTTGGTATAATGTTTAGCTGTGGCTGTGATTTAAAAATGGTTACTGTTATTTCTAGAGTGATTAAAATTAAATAAACTGTTGGCCTTGGCTGTTTTTTTTTCTTTCTTCTCTTCTCTTCTCAAGTTTACTCTAATGCCTGTTACAGACATTACCCACTAAGCATACTTCTTCATCAGTGCATTTGTTTTTTTCTTTCATTCTTTCTTTTATAGTTGGTAAAGTCAATATCATTTTAAATCCTGATTTTGTCTATACCACATTCCATACTTTAGCTGTGGTAGCTGCCAAGGTCTAGTCTCCAATGCATCTGGACTTTTTCCTTGGTTAATCCAGAGGTGTGGTGCATTTGTTCTATTTTTTTTTTCACTGTACCAGCCCTTCTCATTTTTGGTACTGTTGCTTCTTTCCATTGCTAATCAGAAGACTTCCCTAAATCCTCACATTTCTCGTATGTAATCACTAGGTGCCTTAGACTGCAAAAACATCCTCATTCTATGCAAAAAAAAATGGACGACTTTCAACTTTCTTCTCTCAGTCCTTCTGTCCTCACATCTCAAGGTTTTCTCAGCCTTCATCATACATCTCCAGTCTTGTGAAGGCCTCTGTAAAGTGGCCTATTACTGGTGTAAGACCTGTTTCTAGGTATTTCCCTCAGGTAGAAATGCATTATGCACTGGTACTGCTGACTACCAAATTTTGATTTAGTAATCTTGTTTTTTTTTTTTAATTAAACTTAAAAAAAGAAACAATTGATAATTTTGTGCCTATTCATTTGTTTCTTTAAATTATAGCCTTAAGTTTATTTTGAACATTGTATTTAGACTTTAAACTACAGATTTAAGGATCTTCACTTACTAAAAATCACAATTCTTTTTATTGAATAGATAAAATATAACTTGCTTTTCTTTAAATTTGCATATAAAATTTTTTTCTTATTTTAATGTAACTCCTATTCAAACAATGCATGATTTTCTGTTATTGTACTGTTTTGTGTTGCCTTGTGAGAATGAAGTAAGTTATGGTTTGATACTTGTTTGCTTCTATTACATATCATTCCATCATGTTTATTACCAATATCTTGTTTTTTTAAAAAAAAAATATATATATATATATATACAGGGTGTCCCTAAAGTCTGGACACATAGGAAATATCACTAACTATAATTTTTGGGGTATCACAGATACAAGACACTTGAGGGAATGCATAATAAATGAATGTGTTCAAATTGATGGCAATTTGGAGTTACTGCATCGTGTTCACATGCATTTTGCAAAGCACATCAAACTTTGCATCACAAATGGTGGAAATCATTGAAGATGATATTTATTAATATTGTAATTGAATAAAATGTTGAAAATTTTATTTATTTAAAATATGAATTTTGCCTATGTGTCCAGACTTTAGGGACACCCTGTATATGTGTGTGTGTGTGTGTGTGTGTATAAATTGTTTGTTTTTTTTTTTTTTTTACATGTTCTGAAATTTATAATTTTTAATTAATTTTTTTCTTACAGTTTTAAATGGTAGTTCCCAAGAGGTGGTGAATATTTAAAATAATTGTGCAGTATAGTTCTTGTATAACTGTTTCATAACAGGGTATTTTAACCTTTGTGCTGGGTAAGATAAGCAGTAACTAAGATTATCAGTAGGTAAATTATAGGGATGGAGTTAGCTTTTTAGATGGTGTGGGGATGTTGGTGATAATTTCATTTTGTTTTGGTACTGTAGACTTGAATATTTTCCTGCTTGTCTCTGTTTGCAAACAACTGAATATAGTTACTAACTGATGAAGATCTCTCTTGGTATCATGATTTGCCTATATCCACTCTTTGCTATGGACAGGTATGTTAACAGTTGTGGTAAGAATCTTTTTAAAAAATGCAACAGAATTAAGGGGTGTTTCTTAATCTAAAAGTCAGTATAAGCCAAAATGCCTTTTTGTCTGAATTTACTCTATACTGATTTTGTACACTGCCCTGTATTAGCCTGCCTTAACATTAATGTATGCAAATGCGCCTGCTCCTGTTTGGATCAATACTTATGTAATAAACTGATTCTGTACAAGCTCTAAACACTGGAGTATTGACTCAAAATCCCATGCTAGGATAGCATTTTCTAGGTACTCCTGAGCCTTCCAGTCACCCTCCCCACAAAAGCATGGCCAAGACTGACAAAGAAGTCTAAGTCCTGTTCTGCTTTCTCATCTCTTATATGCTTGACTGTTTTCTCTCTATCCAAGCTGTGGGAAGTCCATATACTTTGGTGGTGATTCATCACCCTGAGTTCTGATGTCAGCACTACCAGGGAAGCAAAGACAATGAGAGGACAGGCTTACTAGAACCTGCACATGCTCCAAGTACATATCATAGCTTTAGTTCCAGGCATTGATTTGCTTTCTTCCCTTTTTCTGTTTTTTTTTTTATTCATTTTTTTTCTCAATTTTGCCAGCTTATCAGTAGTGTACATAGCAGCTGTGAACCACCTTACAAGGTAGGTGAGAATTTTACATCACCTATATAGGTTTTTCATTGTTTTGTCCCCCCACTTTCATCAGCAGATATGACCATTGTCTTTCTCCCATTGTTGTCAAGCTGTTTTGTTTCATTGTTTCTTCCTCCTCCTCCTTGCTTTTAAGTCCAAAACTCATCCCCATGAGAATGTAGGTCATGTCAGCATCAGGAAGGATGAGCAAGTATGTATTTATGGTGGTTACAGGATTAGCAAAAAGCACTTGCCTGCTGCTAGTTCCCTCCCAATATGTGAAACATGGGAGGTTTAATCCTCTCGCCTGCACTTCCCACTGTGAGCAACTACCTCATCCAGGCTTAGGCACTGTGAATCCAGTTCAGGTTTGTTGTTCAGGTTAATTACACACACAGCCTGCTGGAGCCTGGGGAAGGGACAAAAACAAAGCAGTCCAGCTGGTACATCAAGTGCAAAGCAGCATATCCCATCCCCCCTTCTATTCTTTAGCGTTTTTTAACCCTTATGTTCTGATCACTTAGTTTTGCAGCTTTGCATGTTTGCAGATGATTTTGGAAATTCCACTTTTGTGTAAAGGGAATGGAGAAAAAAACACATCTGTTAGATTTGGTATGTACAAACCTACCATTGTTTACTCAGGTGCCTGCCTTTGTGCTGTTTAAATATTAATATGAATAATTTTCTTTATCAAGGAGAATAACATTGTAAACTTCCTGTAAATTATAATTCTGTATGCCTTAATTTTATTGTTATTGTTGTCATTATAGTGGATAATTTAACAGTGCACAATAAAAAAAGTTCTTTGTCCAAAGGAAATGAAATTTTGCTGTTGTAGAATGTCCAGTGGACCGCTAAGGTTGAGGGCTAGAGTTCGAATCCTAGTCTGGACCATCTGGGTTTAGTGCACGTTATTATTTCTTCTTCTTCACTAGCTGGCCTCATGGGTTTCTTCCTACATCTGAAAAATGAAGAGTTCTAGTAAGGACTTTTATTAGTTTGGCCAAAGTTGGACTATGCCTCTCACTTTCTGCTGGCCATGGTTTCTGGTGTTATACTCACCTCTTCAAATAGGGGACAGAACAACAACCAAGATACCTAATGGGTTTTCCAAACAATTAAAGGTTTTGATGGTGTGGATGAGCAAATTGTTTTTTTGTTGTTTTTATTTCCAGTTCTTCACAACTGCTGATGTTCTAAGACTTATAATTAGATTCTGGCACAGTTATCAGAAAGTACATTTTAGTAATGGAATTGTAAACAGGTGGAATAAATTATTGGTAAGTTCAGTTATTAGTGATAGTTCAACTTTCAAAAAAATCATATCGATATATATTTCTCTTTTCTCTGCAGACCCTTGTATAAGTTGTAATGACTAACTTAACCAAAACAGTTTTATTGGATAACCAAGGAAAGGTAACTCACCAATGTTTTCTTTATTTACACACACAGGGAGTACAAATGGAAAACTTAACACTTAATTGTTCAAAGATGCATCTTCTAAAGGAAAAAATTGCATAGTAAACAGTATTTTCACATTTATCTCTTAACAATTTAACTATACCATTCAAATTTTCTCACTTTAGTAAATTTTCTCTTAGATTTAGGGGTGTAATATTATCAATGAATTAATTTATTTTCCTTTAAAATCCTGAGAGTTTTTTGAAGTTACCTAAAGCTTCTCTGAATAAACTTTCATGTTTAGAGATTCCTGCTCTTCAAAATGTAAATTCATGGAGTTAGGGAAAACCAAGATTAACTTTCTTCTTTTTACACTCATGTTTAGTTATAAAGATTATTTGATTGGTTCAAATTTGGGTTAGTTGAACTCACTATTTACTCTTTTCTATCAACATTGGAGATAACCCCTGATGCTATTTTATTTTCTTTTTCTTCAGTTCTTCATGAGGCTAAAAGCAAATGATCAGTATTGTCTCTCTTGATGGATAATTATCTTTACATGGTGCTTTGGTTCTTTATGGCAGTCATTAAAGGTGATGTGAATATTGCTCTCAACTGGAATAGCGCAGTGATTATGTGGTTGGTCTACTGAACTGCTGAAGTTGAGGTGCCCTGAGTTTGGCACATCTTCCTGGCATGGTTTCTGGTTTCTTTTTACTCTTACTCTTGTTCCCTCCAGCTGCATGGGTTTCCTCCAATATCTAAAAGATGAGCAGCTTTAGTGTGGACTAGGCATTGCTTTCTAATGGAAAACTAAAGCACTATGCACTCTTTCACAAGGGTTGTCTCCCTTGTAGACATCTGTGTACACAGTTGGGGGGGGGGCGTCTCTTGTCTAGTGGTCACCCTGCTATTGTTTTCATTTGAGCATAGTTTTTTTTTAACAAACAACTGACTGATTTTAAATTCAGATGTGGCAAGAGGAGGTGATTGAAAGGGTAAAAAAAACAAAAAGAATCATCTAAATGCACAATGGGGGGTTACCAGGTGCCTATGATGGCCTAGCTTTTGCGGCAACATTTAAATCTTTCTTGCATAACCACTCCAGGGTTGGGTGCAGGAGGACTTGCATTATGTCAGAAAACATGACAGCTTTCAACTTTTGCATGTAATGACAATTATTTACTTACTTTTTGTTAAGTATTTATTTTTTTTAGTTTTCTGATTCCAAACTCAAATGTGTTGTTTGTTTGTAGCTGCTATTTTATACCCTCAAAAGTACAAATGACTTTGGCATTGCTAACTTCCATTTCTTTTTTTAAAAATTCAGAACAAAGTGGTATTTGTTTTGTTTTGTTTGCTTTTCATATTTTATTTTATTTTTATTGGAAAGTTACAGATATTTCTCAGCTGGTTGGACAGCGATCTGTTGTGAGCTTTCTTTTAGCCTTCCTGCTATTGATTGATTGACACAAATGTTAGCATTTATGAATGACTCTGAACTGTTTCTTTTTTGGATTATTTTTGATTTCTTATTGGGGGTGTAGCTGGCATCCACATGGATTTCGGCTTCAGCAGTTGAAGTCTTGTTTATGCATATCTACTTGACTGCCATCTGGCACATGTAGACCATTTAGATTTTTAAGTATTTAAAACTATGAAGCAAGAAGTCTCTGTTATGAGGACTGTCAATTTGTCGTCATTGGTGCACACCAACATTTATGAAGGAGACAACTCTGGCAAAGGATTGTACTGCCATGATTATTTGCCAGGAAGTGTTGCCAATTCTGTGCCATGCAGGGCCTGGCATTTCTTAACTTTGGCTGGGAGATCTTTATTAGAGATCTTAATTTTTTAGGTGTGGGGGGAAATTTTGAGTGCTTGGAGGAAACTCTTAATGGTTGGCCAGTGAAGGAAAGAGAGAAGAAACCATACCAGGAGGGAGGTAGCCAGTTCTGACCAGGATTTAAACTCTGTCCCTCAACATAGCGGTTTACCACTGGACCACTGTGGTGTGGCTAGGTTTTATTTGAATGTCCCTAGTATGTTTACATCAGTGCAGACTTGTGCACTTGTTGGTTTGGCAGTGGTAGCAATTTGGTGAGAAAGGCAAAGTTGAAATTTGTGAAATGGAATCAGAAATTTTTCTGCCTCATAGACTTGTTGGCTTACTGTGGTGAACTCTAATCTAGACTACTTGCTGAACCTTGATTTTCCATTTTAAAGTTATCTAAATATGTGTTGATTTTTTTTTTTAAATTTTGACAAGCTTACTGATATGACAAATTAATAGCACAAGAATTAAATTTAAAAAAAAAAACACATTGCAAAGAGTTTAGCTAGCTGCCCAACTTAGTTTCATCCACCATCTTGATAGCTTACAGTCATGAACAGATTTGATGTGTATCCTGGTCTCTGGAGAATTGAGACAGCAGCTATGATAAGATATACAAAAAACATCTGTAAACTTCATTTTCTGGAAGGGGGACAAGTGGGCTGCTTAGATTAGTTGATTTGTATGATTAAAGGAACCTAGTGATGTGGAAAATTCAAACACTACATTTATACAGGGTGCATTATAGCCTATTTACTTTATAACATACAGAGAGGAAAAACCTCCAATGTTAGAAGGAAGTTGTCTTGTCTTTGTTTGCATGTTCTCTTGTACTTGTTACTTAAGGAACTGCATTTCAACAAATCTTGTTTCTACAAATCATTCTGAAAATGACCAAGTATTCTAGAATGCTTCCAAGTGTTCTATGTAAGCTTTCCTTTTAAAAAGGAAGACTAAAAAGGGTAAATTTTATGTTAATTTGTTTTGTCTTACTATGCTACGAATTTCAAGAAGAAAAGGGTTTTATTTAAGCATAAATAATGGCTATTTCATATCTATTTTTTACAATATTCTCAGTTTTATTCTTTCAGTTTTAAATTTTTAACAGGTGGGAGGGAAAATTTAGGTAATTAAGTGATGTTATAATGAATAGACGAGTGGTACATCTAATAATGGTAAGTATTGTTTGATTCTTGCTGTCATGTAATGTAGAAATCTTGAGAGTTTTTGATTATCTCCTATTTGTTGGTGCAGTGGATTGTTAATGGTTCATTTCCTGAAATGGCCAATTGACAGAGGGTTTTCAAAGGTAAATGGAATTATGCGCATATCAGATTAATAGTTGTTTCTTTGCTTCTTAGAAAACCTGCTGCTTCGACTGAAAAAAAATTTTTTTTGTATTGCTTGAAAAAATAAAAATTAGATTTAAAAATGAAAAAAGAGATGATTGTAAATGGTGTAAGCAGCGATAAATGACTCCATCAAAATATGGATTTTGTCTGACTTGCATGTTACATTTAGTCATTGTAGCAGAGCAGGAAATATTGAGGTTTTGTCAGTGATGGAATTTAAAAAAATAAGATATGATGCTAAATCCTGATGCTTCTGTTTTTTCGAAAAATATTGATACTTTAAAGTTCACAAAGATCTTAAATGACATTGCAGTGTTTAAGGAGACAATTCCATTTTCTTTTTTTTTATTGTACAAATTTATAATAAAGCTTGTAGTTTTGTTCCTAAATGAGGTAGTGTGTTTTGTTTTTGTTTTTTCATTCAATTAATATTTTTTACTGGGACTAGTCGTTAACTCTTGGTTCTGTTGAAATGAAACTTGTGAACATCTGAATTTTGAATGCTTACTACAGACAAAACAACAACATTTATTTAAAGCTTGAAGATAACTAAACTGTCAATGATGAATCATACTTTAGAATCTTATGTTCTTTGGCAGAGCTCACATGCAACTTATGGTAGAGAACAGGTTTCTAGAGTTCATAAATAAAATGAAGGTTTGTTGTTTGCAATTTTGTTTTCTCTGAAATAGTGAATGAGCAATGGTTGGCCCCTCAGTGTTGAAGCTTTTCTTGCTGTTAGTGATTGACTATTCTCATCTATTGGGAAAACCTCTCTTCTACACTTTACAAGAATTTCATTTTCCTTCCTTTTTTTTTTTTGGGTCAGCATTTGTTAGAAATATTAGGGGCATTCAAATGAGATCCTGCTATACCAGCATTATTGTACTGCTGGGTTTTGTTTGAATGTCAGTAGGAGGTATTACCAACTCCCTTCTCCACTGAAACAAATTAGTTATCACTATGTTGTGTTTTTCAAATATTGCTTTAAGTTTTCCTGATCCCCTGATTCAGGTTTTTTTAACTTGGTTAATCATTTTTTGTTTTCTTAAAACTTGGTGAGAGGAAGGGGGATAATTTTGGAGAGCGATTTGAAAGTTACACCATTGTATGAAATTTCAGCGACATGCTGCATAATGGTGATTCACTATTAGAGAATAAAAACGAAAATGTTTATTAACTAATGCTGTTTGTACCAAAGGGGTTAAAAAAAAAAAAAAACCCTTCTGAGGAGCATAGTGCTATTTGTCCAGCAGGGGGGGGGGGGGTTGCATCAAACAAGGCCTGGAAATTTGGCAGTGTTTTGTTCAGAGTTTAAAGTTTTAAAAAATCACGTGAAAGTACTTACTGCACTGGTTATACTGTACACATGTGAAAATTGTGAGGAACAACAACTGATTTTCAGGAGTTTGGTGTAGTATCTAAAGGAGAGGAAACTAAACTGACTGCGCTTCACGATGAATGACCTGAAAACCTGATTGTGGGGCATGAAGACTACAAGCAAAAAAGAACTATGGAGGGGGACATTATGAGGAGTGGGGGGATATTTGGCAACAATCTAACAAGCAATTAAACAAGATTTTTTTGGCTGTTGGGGGCTAAAAAAGTAACCATTCAATATCTGTACCACCACCACCACCTCAGGCCTGACTGGACAGAAAGAATTGGAAATTTATCATGGATTTTGCTGAGTGATTAAGGTGCCTCTGGCAGTTTGGACTCGAGTGCATCACAAGAGTAACTTTTGCAAACTAGGCATTTGCAAGCAGCAGGTAAGAACCAGCTGCCTCAACTGGTTACACTGGGACTAGGGGGGGGGGAGACTCATTTTGCTGAATCATCTTCTAAAAGACGATGGGTGTGAAAGAGCAATTGATCTTTTAATAGGAAAGAAGGGGAGGGCATTTAGTCTACTCAAAATTATCAAAGCTACTGGAATATCTTAATGAGCAAAGTTAATGGGGAAACTGCTGCAATTATTTTTTAGGTATTGTTTGTGGTTAATATAAATGTTTGCAGATGCTTGTTATTAGAATCTTGCTCTGTCGTCCTTAGACTTTAGCACACTTGGATGATGATGTTTTTTTTTTTAAAAAATTAATGAGTTTTTCTACATTTAATTACTTCTCTCTCTCATTGCTTTAATTTTTGTGCCATCAGAAAATGTATCCAGTATTTTAGACTAAAGTTAAAATCATTAATTAAATTTTCACTTCTCTATGCCTACATGTTTAATTATGATAAACATGTGTGCAAGGGAAGCCTGGTTTAACTATTAACATTCATTTATTCCATATTCCAACCCATTTTTCAAAGCAGCCTAGGTTATGTAGATAATATGAGAGCCAGACCCATCACTCACAAAGTATGAAATGGACTGAAGTCTGTTCAAAGCCTAATAAATTAATATGAGTATTTAAGTGAATGTTTGGCTAACTTGATATCAGAGTAGCATTTATTTGTAGATTTGGTGTCTCTCTCCTTGGTTCACATCTACATTAACACACTTTAAATTGTGGAGTCTGTATGCACACCAGAATTACTACCATAAGTTGAATACTTGTGTAGGATTTGTTGAAACCTTGAAAACACCAACTTTAGAAAACCAAGAATGCTTCCAGACTGATAGTTTCATAGTTATGCACTTAGTGACAGTTTTATTTATATATATATATATCATAGCCATACTGGTATCTTTAGCGTTTTGTTGATATGCAGGTTCCATGAATCTTTCAGACAAGAATTAATCGTTATTCATTCCTAGATTTCCCTCAGCTGAATTAATTGGTGCCATAAAAACAAATGCTAAACTAGTCTTAATTAATTCTCTCAATGTTCTACAAGTCTCTGCAGACTTTCTTTCTTTCTCTTAGTTAACAATTTTATTAGAATTTATCATCTCATCTCCAAAAGTAATCTCTTTCTAATCTTTTAACTTGTCAGACGCTGAAGGAAAAACAATGAAAAATTGGAAGCCCACAGTTATTAAATGTGTTCTCACCTCTAATTCTCCAAAACAATATCATGGATTAATATAGATGAATTATTAGTAACGTTAACATGTTTTTGTGTATACCTAGGCACATTTTAAGGATTAAATTGAGGAAAACTAATGATGACAAACTTCATTTATTTTTGTTTTTATTTCAACTTTTAGTTAATCCAAAAAAATTTGATTTTTTAAAAATTTTTTTTTTTTTCTTTGTAAAAGGAAAATATTTGATTATATATATTATGATTGTCCTTTGAAAGTGAAGGCTGTGCAGCCGTCCACTGGTAGACGACGACTACAGTGCTAAGGTTGAGGAACTGAGTTCGAATCCTGGTTTGGCATACCACATTGTCTTTACCCCCCTCTCCATATCTGAAAAACAAAGAGTTCTAGTAAGGATTTTCCAAGTGGTGGAGATTATTCAGATAGCTCTACCCCCTGACTGGTGCTGCTCAGGGGTCTTAACTTGCTTGGTCACCAAGAATCATACTAAGCACCTTCCCCCTTCTAGCTTACTTCTCGCATTGTCCTTAAACCTCAAGCAAGCAAAAGTGCTGATGTACATACATTACAAGGAGATAGATAGATAGAACAAATTTTTTAGTTTTTTTTTTTCTGGGAATGTCAGTAGAATTTGTTTTTGCTATGCATTTTCTTATTTGTGTAGATTATAAAAGGACAGTTAGCAATTTAAACAATATCTAATTTCACTTAAGCGTGGATTTTTTTTTTTTCAAATTAGTAAATTAATATTGTCACTGATACAAAAATGAATAATTAACAAATCCCAGTGTATTTGTACCTCACTATCCTTTAAATATGTATCACTCAGCACACTTTTTTAGCCATAAGGTCTGTGACACACACTGTCTTACTCATTAACGTGACCCTTTTAATTGACCAATCCATATGGCTTCAACCCCACATGTTTTACATTTAACTAAACCTACAGCCAGTTCAACATGCACTAGTGTATCAACTAAGGTAAAAATGCACCCTAGGTTATATAAATAAGATTAAAACTGATGCAGTATACAAAGGGTTAATGATTGTTGTTTTTATTCAAGTATGCTTGTCAAATGTATACTCAAGAGTTTCCAGTTATTCTTTAATGTATTTGAAATATTTTTTTAGAATCTTAAAAATTTAAAAAAAAAAAATTTGCATAATATTAACAGAAAATTCATTGTTTGTTTGTTTGTTATTTTTAATTCAGCCAGATATGCCTGATGTATCTACAAATAATTTCATAATAAATTCTTCTAACTTTGGAAATTTAGTGTAATGAATCTAATATCTGCTCCTTGGCATTAGGTTTGATTTAATGATTACTCTTTGGACACTGAAAAAGGATGGTGTTAATGCTTTTGTCATGGTGGATAGCTTTGTAGTTGCATCATATAATTAACCAGTATTGATACCAGTAGACTGTTTTTTTAGGCTTATAATCAAGTCTTGTCCAAACTGCTTATGGGTGGGTTGTCTCTGGGAATTGTTTTTTAATGAAATGTTGTTAAATTAAAAAAAAAAAAAGTTTTAAATAGGTTGGATTCTTCATTAACTGGAAAGATAGTTATGGTGTAAATCCACCCTCTCTTCTTTCTTGATGGGTGATGATAGTGCTGTCTTAGTAATTGCATTTGTTTATGGCCAGGTGGTAACAACACTCAAAGGTACATTGTTCAGTTCTGTCAGCATTTATCTTTGTTCATGGTTAGATCCATAATGAAAGCTCTGGTTTACACCCAAGTCCTGTGCAAAAAAAAAAAAGAAAAGAAAAATGAATTTCTTGAACCCCTAGTTACTACTATGTAGTTCAAAGCCAAAAACTGAGTATTTCTGGAGTATTTCATAATGATATGCCATGGCATATTTTTTTCAATTCTTGTACTTAATATATCCTGCAAACAGAATCTGTTGATTGTTTTCAGTAATTGTATACAGACATTTTACATATCCTTATGACTCTAGCTTTCTGCAGTTACTCTTAATTATCCTCATTGTAATTTTATGCTTTTGTTTCTCCACTGCAGAAATTTTGTGGGAATTGTTTTTAGTATCATCCACAAATGTTCCAATATAGGAATGTATCCTTGGAAGGATACCAAGATGGCAGATGGGCAACATCAGGTCTAAGCCAGAAATCCTGTAGTCTCTAACATGATAGTTTTTCCCCAACTCCAAAGCAATCCAGTTTTTTCCAACCATCAACATTAAAATAACACTGCTAAACATATAAATTATTATTTTTTTTTTTGACTTGTACTTTTTTCCAGCAGCCTTTACACCAAGTAATTCTAAGGTTAATTTATTGCAGTTTGTTTTGTTTGTTTGTTTTTTTATTTTACTCTAATTTGAAAACTTCCTAGTTGGCTACTTAATGTGCAGGCCAGAATTAGCAACATTAATTTGATATTTAAGTTAGTCATACAATCACCAAATTTTTTTTTTTAATTTGTAAAGTGTTATTTATCTTGTCCTGATAAATAGCTTCCTATTTAAACTGTCCATGTTTTTAAAATCAATTCTTGTCGAGGTTATGTATGATAAATGTTACATTATGAATGCAGGATTTAGTTTCATTCTCTGTTTAGAATCTTTGGTTAAAAATGTTCATTCACAACGTAGCTCCGTGATTGCTTATCACCTGTTTTTAAGTGAGACACACTTACCTTTGAGTATTCTGTGTTGTAGTTACCAAGAGAATATCATTTTTTCTGTTTATTGTTGCATTGTTCAAACTGACAACAGACCTTTATAGCAGTCAAACTGTATCTGTAGCCTTTATGGTGAGGTTCTTTATTGACTTAACAAACATGCTTTTATTGACATACCAGTGCAAAACATAGCTTCATCATTATCAGGTTTTTTTTTCTTCTTAAACATGTTGTTTGTTACCTGTTTTATCTGCTCAAGCAGTTAACTATATTTATTATTTATAATATCCATAACTCATCAAGCAAGCTGCTAAAACAAAAGGAGAAACTACAAGAAAAAAGTTATTTTCTGCGCCATCCTCATTTTACAAATTAGAGACTTCTTTGTTTGCAGACAGCATTCAAGATTGTTCATTATGATCAATTAAAAAATGAATTGGCTAGGTGGGTTACAAGGGCACTTACTCATCTATCAGTATTTCATTCTATTTTTGTTGATGTAAATTCTGTTACTGCTAAGGTTAAGGACCCAGAGTTCAAATCTTGGTTGGGACTGGCTAATTTTGGCATATTTCCCTGGCATAGGTTTTCTCCTGCCACTTTGGTTTCCTCCCACATCTAAAAATGAAGAATTCTAGCAGAGAGTTTCACTCATGGCCTTTCACACTGAAAGATAGCACTGATTGAAGTGTTTAGAGGAAAGTGCATCAAGGTTTGGTTTAGTGAAGTCTATTTTTGAAGAATATCTGCTTCAACAGCCAAGATTTCTTTTATTAGTTGCTTTTATAATATACAAGGGACTTTCAAATGAACCCCAGCCTGGATATAATCATAGCAATTTTATTTTTAGCTGGATTTCATTTGAACATCCATAGTAAATATTTATAAGGTTTGTATTTTCTTATGTACTTAAATTTTTTTTAAAAAAAGAAAAACCATGAGGTAGAATTTTCACTAAGCAGTTTTACGATATTTTCTAAGATTACATAATTTAAAAACAATAAATAATAATACATATGGTTAAAGGCTTAAAGAAGAACACAAAAAATTTAGTGCAACCAACAGGTTAAAGGTTTAGAAACACCTATTGCATATTAATCATCACTTCACGTCTAAGCATAATCCTTGATGATGGCAACAGAAGAAACCAAAATAGTAAGTGCATCTTTACTAATAATGATCTGATGGGAAATGTCCAAACTCTCTACTTAGTATAGCAGATTCCAATTTAAGGAATAGAATCTCCCTTTAGAATTATTTATGTCCATATCAGTTGCATCATTTTTTTTATTATTATTATCAAATTTGTTGCATTGTGTGTGTTTTGGTATGACTAAATTTCCCTCTATTTTAAACATACTTTCTATCCTGAAAAAAGGAAACCTCAAATTGTTTTGTTAGCATTACTCCTATTGCAATATACATCTTAAAATATTTATCTTGTCTCTACTTCCATTCCTCTCTGGGCCTGCCTCAAAAGCTATCTCTGCAGGGTAGAACATATGCTATTTCTTCTGATGACAAGGTATCAGGTTTCACTTAGGAACCTCTCCAGAGGTCATCAGTGATGGGTAGAAAAGAGATTTCTCTTTTTCATTAATCACCTCTTTCTTGGAAAACAAAAATTCCCTAGGGTGCTCTGCTGGATGACTTAGAATTTCTGCATATTTTTAAATTCACATGAAAAATTTGGATCAGCTTTGAGAGTTCAAAAGAGAGGAGGAGAAAAGGTAGATAATAAATTTGTGTTATCAGTTCACCTCCCCCATGCTCAAGTCTTCTCTCTCCTGGCACACACATGTTCTTCTGACTCCTGCCAAGTTTGGAATCCACCTATAGAGTTACACCAGATAGCAACATATGTCCCTTTTAAGACAAAGATGGGCTTAATTCTCATTCACATATCATTACTCATGGTCATTTGGTTGTTCTACCCCTCCCCTGGCTGTTTTGTGAGGAACCAACTTAAGAAATCAACCTACTGGGTTTCCTTACTAAAGAATACCAAGGATTATGTGGCCAGCACCTCTGCCAAAACCCACCCTGGTAATAACTTTTTTTTTCCTTCTGATATTCATACATGTGTACAGTCAAGCATGGGAATATTTTCTATTTATGTTAACTTATTTTCACCATCTGTTGATAAATACTTTGTTTGCTTTATTTTATTGTTCTCTAGTTCCCTATTTACATTTTCCAAAGTTGAAAATTGTTGAAACTGCTTTTAGAATTTTTAGGCTCGGGCACCAGGGCTTGGAATGGACCCATTTCTCCAGCGTAGTAATTCTAAGGCATAATTGGGTTGTTTGACATCAGGGATACTTCAAGACAGGCTCAAGATGTGGTTGCCAGCAGCCTCTCAGTCGCTTCTGGTAAATCTCTCTCTCTCTATTTTAGTTATCAATTGTTAGTTTTTTTTTCCAGGACTGTTCTAGAGTTGGTTAATCAGCAGGTTTGGTGTCACAATGAAAGAAGTTGTCTCTTAGCTGCTGTTCTATGACATGTTGGTATCCTGACCTCTCTGCAGTCAGTAGCTGTAAGTGAAACTTTTTTTTTTTTTTTTGAGTGAAAATGGTGGGTAGAAGAAATGATGGCCTACTGAAAGAAGTTATCGCGCAAATGTCTCAGTTTCAACAGAATTCCACTTGTATGCATCGACACAAAGAAACTATTTTACTGCTAAAAGAACTTTCTCACTGGTTTTCTTTTTGTTTTGAAAGAAAGTTCTTGTTCGTTTGATTAAACTATTTCATATTCATAGTTGACTACTGCAGCTGTCAGAAGAGGGACCTACTAAAGCTGGAACAAAAACATTCTAAAGAAATCATTTATATTTGTGTGTGTGTGTGTGTGTGTGTGTGTGTTACATTTCGCATATCTGAAGTTTAATATTAGCTTTTAGGATGGAGTACAAAACAAATGGTCTTTCCTTATCAAATATCATTAATTTTTGAAAAACTTTTTTCTATTTTTTGAGAAGAGAAAACAGACATCTCTGTATTCATTGGATGCTTTGTTGTTTTTTTTTTTTGTTTTTTTAAGGAAGTAAAATTTTTGTCAGATGTACTTAAATATTCAGAAAAATATGGCTACTTAAATAGCTTTAGTGCTTGGATTTATGATTCCCAATTTCTTTTGTAATTTTAATTTTAGTTTAAATTTGTAAAATTTTGTGCTAGACTCTCACTATCTTGTTTTAGGATATTTTCTTTTGTTTTATGAAAATGTGTGGCTTTTGTTTTTTTTTTTACATGAAGCATGAATCATTAGTACTGACTTGTCCTCACTTCTCAAATTACTGGTTTTTTTAATACTTTATAATTAACTTGCGTGTGCGCACACACACACACACATGAAGTGACCAGATATTTGGCAGAAAATGAGAGAGATGTGAGAAAGCTCTACGAATCTAATATTTATGAAAGTTTTATTCGCTATATACAGCTAAAGCTTATGCAATTCTTTGGCAATTCTGAAGTGGATTAATGGTGACGGAAAAACATTTTCAGATTTTAGAAAACAAAAATCCCTTTTGGTTATTCCAGTTCAGGGTTTTGTTGTTTATTTGTTTTCTTTAGGGTTTGGCAAGTGACAAAGATTTTGAAACCAAATATTCTGTTGTCAGTTTTCAATAATTAATCCTTAGCTAAAAGCTATTCCTTAGAAGAAAGAACATGATTGTGCATACATGCATGCAGACAGACAGACAGATTGTATTTCTTTGACACGTGTACCAAAACTGAAAACATTACGAAGTTAAACATAACTGATTCCCTGCCAAAGTTAGAATTTTTTATAACAACATATTAACATTAAATTTTCTCTTAGCAGATTCATGGAAAATAGAAAATGTATGAACTTGCAGACAAGATTTTTAATATGCATTTTAGCATTTGTAACTTTAAGAAAATGCACACTGAAAGACTGGGCTGGTTTTAATGATGAAAATAAAACAAAGAAACCATATTTAATTATTCCAACTTCCATTTATTTTTTTTTTATTTTGTCTCACCATCTAAAATGTTATGATTATCATTTGCAGTTACATTTGGCAGGTGTTAGGATGTAATTAGAAGTCCTGCAATGCTAAAATTGGTAGTTTATATTGATGTAACTAAAAATGGTTAGGTAAGAATATTTTCTGCAGTAGGACCGACCAGTTTGATTTCTTTAAACAATCTTATATCTGCCACAATTGCAGTTATGTTATAATTAACAGGATTGATGAGAGGGATTTAACCCATTGTGTTCCATGTTAGTTTTTAACCACCTAGCCTAGAAGCATTAATTAGTATTTACATTGAACTGGTTGTATGTTTAGTCAGGGTTAAAACCATATATATGAATTTTTTGTTACAAACGGTTATATTACTGAGGAAGGTGCTGTGTGTCATGGCTCCTGTGGCTCTCAGATTTGATAGCAAACCATACAGAGGATAAAAAATGTATATTTGTAAATATATATTTTAGAAGGATTTTTTTTTTGATTATTTATTTCAGCAGATTATTTATGTTACCTGCTTAAGCCACAGAGTTGATGATGACAAGTCTGTCTCCCAAACCATGTCAATTTACTTCGGTTAGCTGTGGTTATTTAACAAGCTAGTGAAATTTTCTAAATGACGGGCAATTTCTCGACTTCATTATTTGTATCTATTATATATATATTTCTTTGTTGCTTCCAGAAGCTAATGCTGTCATCTCATCATCATTTATGCTTTTGTATGTTGGAAAAAAATAAAATAAATTAGCATGGAAAATAAATTGTGCAAGCTTTCACATGTGTGCCAAGAGATCATTTTGTCTGATGCAGTTAGTTGCTTATTTTAAGTGTGGGTTGGGGGGACCTCAATTTTAATTTTTTTTTTTTTTTTTTTTAGGAAAGTAAATTGGATATTTTAAAAAAAATAATTGCTTGTTATTTATGTCCAGTATGTGTGGTGAGTTTCAAAATTTAAAAAAAAATTTGTTTCAGTGCATGTTTAAATACTAGTGTATATATTTTAAAGACAAAGATACAAAGCTTATATTAATGGCCTGCGCAACATAATATAAACCTTTGCTGAATGTGCAGAAATTTAAAATGTAAACATTTTAAATTTCAGTTTCTAGTGCTCTGCTTTTGAAGCCTGATCTGTTTACATGCTGGCCTAAGCAGAGATATCATGTGAACTAGCTAGCACAAACAACAGTTGTAAATATCTTAGCCACACCTTTTTGAAAATGGAGAAGGAAAGGAAGGGCCAATTGGGGGGGGGGTCAACAAAAAACAGCAGGCTGTTGATTAGCCTCTAAAATTTTCTTCCTGCACATCCATAAATGTCTGATAACCAGCAAATGTTTCTATTTGTGCAGAGGTTGATATATAGTATTTTCAAGGAATGCTTGGAATGATTGGCACAGTTTGAGAGACTGATGTATGTTAGATTTTTCTTATAATCTCTATTTCTGTCTCTTGCTCCTCTCCTCTCTTGCTCACATTTTGAAGATCCTTTCAGTGGCAGTAAATTGACAAATCCAAACATTTATTTTCATAGAAGAGCATTCTTATAACACAAAATGAATGGAAATAATTTTTTTCCAATTTCTTCTTTCTTTTTTTTAAATCACTCTTTTGCAAAAGAATTTTTCCTGTTGATTCTTTTCTGTCATATAGCTTGCTCAATTTCTTTATCTGGATGCAGTTAATGCCCAACATGAAGCCAAATGGTGCAGTATGGAGAGACAGATGGCATGTTGAAATTTAGTTGAAAAGTAAATCATTCTTTGCATGTCTGTTCTCAGTACCAAAAATACACAGCAGTCAGACCTTTTGCCACAAGCCAGTAACAGAGGTGCTAAGTACTTCCTTTTGAGTTGTCCAAACTCTCTTTATAACATTGCTTTTTGGCAGAAAAGAAAACACCTGCAATTTTTCAAATTAATTCTTCATTGCTTCTGCCATTGTTGTGGTGGTTTTACTTTACAAGATTTGTAATGAAATTTTTGTCAGAATGGTGATGGTGCTGCCAGTAAAGGTTGACAACTTGTGACTTTAAAGAACCAGGCTCTAAGGAGTTGGAGCTCAAAGAAACCCCCATGCCATCCAAATGGTACAGAAGAGCAAGAAGCCAAAATTTGGGTGATTCAATCACTTAACAATGTCATTCCACAATAGGTATGGAACTTGACTGACCCCTTAGCCTCCACCTTGGCCAGTACATTGTTTACTTGGCCATTTGCTTATCTTTTAAGATTTCAAATAGCTAGCTATTTTAGTGATGATTGGTTGTTGCTACCAACTGCCATATGATCTTTCTAAGAGTAACTTAATTTTTACTTGGCTCATGGAAATCACGTCTTTTCTGATGGAATACAGTCACATTAACTTAGTAATGATTAGCAAGATATTAGGTGACTATCTTGTATAACCAGCAGTATGATAGTCAGGTGGTAGCTGGGATAAATAAAACCTTAGATTTATTAAACAGAATGATGATATGGAGTATCTTTTCTCTTCTGTTTAAAATTTTGGTTGGACCTCATTATTATCATGTCATCCACACTTGGCATCCTTATCTCCTCAGGTAGGGCAATAATTTAGAAAGAACCCAGCATTTTACCTGAAGCATCTTGGCAAAAGGTGATAATGCTAAAATCATGTGGCTAACTGATGCATTTCTAGCTGTGGTTCATTTAGTGCTCACAGCATAGTTGATATTCAGATGATTTGTTTTTAAATTTCATTCACAACATTAGAGATTCCATTCTCTACAAACTGAAAATTTTAATGACATCTTCACAAGAATGCTAGTTAAACATTTAAAAAAATTTTAAAAACTGGTAAAAATGTGGTGTCAAGATACATAGATATTGCATGTTTTAGGAAGTTTTGCTTGATTAACACAAATACCAAACTTCTGAATCTAGATAAAGACTTTATTTCTCCCCAATCCACACCTTGTGTTGTAGTTTTTGCAGTAGAGTGGTGATCTATATATAGAACATTGCTTACCACAGTTCAGGGTAGAATTAATACATTAAATAATCTATTAAATAAGTTGGTTTGATTGCCTGTCTTATGTAAATACTTATAAACTGTTGTCAGGGATGCAGTCTCAAGCCTCTCTTCCTTGTGTAAAAAAAAGAAAATAATTAGAAATCCAGAAAAATACTTGAATTAAAAATGAAAAAAAACTTTTAATAACATTTCAGTATACAAATGTATAAACTTTGTTAGGCATTCCCAGTGGTCCAGGCTACCACTAATCCTGAGATAGCTAGATGATTTTGATGGGTGGAAAAATTTCTTCATCTTTTTAATGCTTCTGTAGTAGAGTCATCTGGGCATGATCAATGTGAATCCACAAGTAACAGGATTCTCTGGAGAGGTTACTGGCCAGTTAAGGAGTCAGTTGTTTCATCACTACTGAAACATGTAACATGGTAAGCAAAATGTCAGTCACATCTTAATTCTTTTCTATTTGTGGTGTATCTGGAGCATTTTTTTTTTTTTTGTAATAAAATTTTCTTTCCCCTCTTCTCTGGAAAAAAAGAACCAGTTAACCCTAACTCAGGCCGGCTGGTTTGAGATGTTTGGTTACAGCATTGATTTAACCTTTAACTTAAAAGTGTGTAAAAACATTGATTGTTTTTAATGATGGTTGGAAAAGAAGAGAAAAACAAATACAAAACAGATTTTTTTTCCTTGAAGCAGAAACAAAAAAAGTCATATTTTTCTCTTTTTTTTTTCTCTTCTCTCTCTTTTTTTCCTTTTTTATAAAGCCATTACCTTCAACATTTAATAATTTGTCTTTATGCCATGGAAATGCATTTTTACATTATTATTTCTTTTAGATAAACAATTTTTAAAAATTAAACAATTGAGTAATTGTGTTATTTTATTGGAGTGGTCAACCAGTATCAGTTAATGTTAATGCCATGGAGGTTTTAGCTGTAAAGGTTATTCAAATGTAACTTAGCTGAAATAGAATCATAGGGATTGTATGCAGTCAGATTTTATTTGAACTTTCCCTCAAATAAATGTTTAAACAATAACAATTTTAACCTGGAGTCTACTATAAATTT
Organism: Nautilus pompilius; assembly: GCA_018389105.1. NCBI lineage: Eukaryota > Metazoa > Mollusca > Cephalopoda > Nautilida > Nautilidae > Nautilus > Nautilus pompilius. The sequence continues at coordinate 821,531 of JACATO010001892.1, forward strand.
ACCACTGTAATTAAGAATTAAATGTAAGTTTATTACTATTATTAGCATTTAAAAAAATTTTTTTGGTAATCTGGATGAAAATATTGGTATCTTATTGTAGTGTGGTATGGATTTAGTATATGTCAGTGCATGTCCCATGCTGTGGACATTTATTAATAACTCAATTATTAACAACCTTGCTAATCTCCTTTTATCACCTGATTCCCCACCCCCACACTTCTCACCTTTCTGCATTGTGCCATTCCCTAGCTGTGACCACACTACAAAGGGACAAAAAGGTGGCAGATAAGAGGAGTGAAATAGCCAAAAAAAGTACCTGAATATTTTGAACAGATGCTTTATGGACTACAGATTACAAGTTGTTATTAAATTATTATTTATTCATGATATAAAACTATTGTTGTATTAACAAAATGCATCAATTTTTTTAAACATTTGTACTGAATGTATTTTATGTTCTACTGAAAATGAACATAGATTTTAAAAAATGTGTATATTTAAGTAATTATCTATTATTTAAAAAAATTTTACTTTTGTTATTTAACATTTTTGATTTTTTTTTTTTTTTTTCACTTTTTAATTTATGTTGTGCACTGCCAAAGTTTCCTTTTATAAATTTATTAGGGACATTCAACGAAAACCCCTGCTGAAAACAATTGCCATAATGATATCTGGCCAGGTCTCGTCTGAATATCCTTGGTGTGGATGTAACTGAACATGGTCACATTAATAATGACTAATGAAGTTTCATTCATACAGATTTGCTGGTTTGTTGATTGGAATTCTGGTGAAAAGGTTATTGTTTTTTATTGAATTGATTTTAATGAAAGTTGTTGGTTTGGTGTGGGTTCTTTTAAGCTACAATTATGGGCAGCCAGTGGCTTATTGGTTAGACTACTGCTCTCAGCTTGGTGCATTGCTTTGGTAACTTTCTCGTCTTCACCAGCCACTAATGTGGGAAGCCTGGTTACCTTACCACCTCTAAAAATGAAGAGTTCTTGTAGGGTTTTCTGTTGCTGGGCCCCATGTGCTGCAGGATAGTGGCAGTATGCTTCCACACCAGAAGTTCTCTGATGCAGAAACTGGTGTGTGACACAGCAACAAAATAAGCTGCTGTTTGAAAAACCAAAAAAAAATCTAATCTATTACTTAAAAAAAAATCACAACAAACTAAACTCTACTTTCTTCTTTGTCTATAGTTTTTTTAATTGGTTCTTAAGGGATGGTATCAAAATAAGGTTAAAAAGTGAAAGTTCTCGTAGCTTCTTACACACCCGAACCAGCATGTGTGTCTCTGTTTTTGAAGGGCTTCCTTCAGTTCTGACTAAAATGCTAGAACACTTAATTTCTGCAAGCCAACATCGAGAAAGTCTTGGGAGTTGACTTTTCAATGATGATGCACAAATTATCATTTGTCTCAGTCTTGCTTGGTTAGTGCCCCCCCCCCCCCTCACGATGCTTTGATGATGGTTATCTGGAGAGACAGTGATTTAGTCTTAGGGACTGTCGTTGGTTTGATGTTTTTTTTTGAAAAGCATCTCAGCAATGTAGGGTACAGTGCTGCCTCCTGCAAACAGAGTTGTCTTTCTTGGGTGTATTTTGAACATTCTCTGAGTGTGTTTAACAGTTTTGGCAAGATTGCAATTGTCATATCTTTGAAGTGATCACTCCTATCCTATGAATGAGCCTGTCATTTTTTTTTTAAACATTAAATAGATTCATCTCTCCCTTTATATTTGTAAATTATTCAAATTGGCATAGAATATGTGATTTGAATAAAATTGGCTTGCTTTTTCAACTGGTAATCATGCTGTTTTGAGAATAATGGTTGAAGAGTACTTTTTGTGTAAGGGGAAGGTACATAGAAAAGTAGGGTAACTCCTATGATGTCTGGGAAGTGTTCTTATTTTTTTTCTGCTAATAGTAAAATTCAAAATGTTGAATTTTCATTTTTTTTTCCATCATTTCAAATAGAGATTTCGATTAATATACATAAAATAGATTATATCTTCTGTCGCACTTGATAAACCAACCTTCTCTCTAAATTCCTGTTAGAGGATTACATTGGATGCTCAATAACTACTATTGACTGCCAGTAGGACATCCTTTCCTAGATTCAGAAGGCATCCAGAGAGATTTAATTGTTTCACTTGGACTTATCAGGCAGCTGCTAGTTATATTCTCATTTAGAGATTTTGTAATGTTAATATTTGAATTCTTCCTTATCTCTTCTTCCTCCTCTTCATATGAGCTTCATGCTAAATTTTAAGAGTCACAATCAATCCTTTACATCTAGTAACAAAAATAATATGAATCCCATTACTATGAAAATTTATTATACAAGCAGTGGAATCTTTTATGGAATAAAAGTTTTTAAAAAAGCAACAATGAAACATTAAAAGAATTATTTTTACGGTAACCATTGCATATCTACTTACTTAGTTGATAGATTGTACAAATACAAATTAGCAATCAGGGCCAATAAGAAATTCTGCAGTGCTTATTATTCTAGTAAATTTAAAAATTGAATGCAATCATCTTAGCACTCTACACTACATTATTTTATTTTTATTTCCTAAGTAACAACAACAACAAATATGCATACTTGAAACATGCTTTCATGCAAAGAGTCTCATCAGCCAAACATTTTTAAGTTTAATTTCAAATGAATAGACATATTATGTTAGTGAAAGTGAAATAATGAATTAGCTGTTTTTATTTTTCCTCTGGCCAGAGACCTTTCTATGGTAATGCTATTTTGGTCAGGTTACGGAAGAATGCTTTCTGCAGTAGGACCCACCAGTTTGATTTCTTTAAATAACCTTATATCTGCCACAATTGCAGTTATGTTATAATTAACTGGATTGATTAGAAGTGTTTAACCCTTTGTGTAACATGTTAGTTTTTACCACCCTAGCTTAGAGACACTAGTTAATATTTATGCAAGTATGCATAAAATAATTTAAAGAGACTTGTACATTTAGATCTGATGACACACAGAAAATCACAATTACTGGTATCGCTCAAGCACAGGACTGAGGGGGTATCTTCAGTTTGTGACATCACGGTCGAGGTACCCTCCTCCCCTGGCAGATGGAATCCTCGGTGCACTACATGATGAAATGTAGTGTTTGGATTACTTACTGCAACAGTTTTTGAATGATTTATGCTTTAACCTTAGCAAGCATCTGGATGCAAGCAAGCAAGGTACAAAGTTGTTGTGCCTATTTCTGTGATAAGAGCTATTTAAGGGAAAAGAAACAAAAGGCAATGTGAAAGGACACCTAATATTTGAGAATGAATAAAGCAACTATGATCCCATAACAAATACTAATAATTATCTCATGTTTATTGTTGTCTACAATAGATTGTGAAGGCAGTTCAGACTGTCCAGCATCATAAGTTGAACTCTTGTCATCCTGCACACTACCTGTATCTGTCTCTCTCCACATCTTTTGTTTACACAAAATTAAGGATCTAAAGAATGATAGTTCTATTTCCAATAGTGGTTCTTTGGGTCAGAAAGTAAACTGAAATAAATTTTAAATTTTTGTTGCTCTGATCTGACAGTACTTTTTCTCTAATTTTTTAAACCATTGACACCATGGCCTCTGTATATTTAGTGTAATTTTTTGCAAATAAGTGATAAAAGAGAGGTTTTAGTTTGGAAAAATTTGTGGAAGAGTTAATCCCATGGGAATTAGTCAAGATGATGCTGAACAAAATATTCTGTCAGGTTATGTGGTCTTGAAAATTAATGCATGGGTTACTTCATTGCAGAGCCACAATTATAGCCTTTGTGTGTAAGCATGTACACACGCTGCACTGGTTTAAATAATATATGAAATGAGATTACTTGACCTGTTTTTATTTTTTAAATTTAATTTTGAATATAGTAATTGAACAATTTCATTTGCTTGATACTAAATTCAACACTTCTGATGCACTTGGTATTCTGGCTAACTATGAAATGCTGATATACCAAATGAATATTATATTACAAATCCAATTGAAACTTCTGGTTCAAATTAAAAATCAGTTTTCATCTCTCCTTTTTTCCTTTCTTCCTTTCATTTGAAAGCTGAAAAAAAAAAAACTGAGTTACTTCCCTTATACCATTACAAATTATTCAATGACTTCAGTTTGACCATACTGATGTAAATAGTATGACCTTGTGAAACCAGGGGTGGGGAATCTCTGTGCTAGGATATTAATGTGGGCTCTTTTGTAATAATAAATGTAACATTTTAAAAAATGTTTGAAGAAAGATGCTGGAAACAAGCAGATTTTAAGATATTTTTTCTAGTTGTTTAATTAACTTTTATTAAAATGTATATGGTGTGATATAATGTTGTTATGAACATTTAGGTTACATGAAGACAAACCATTATAGTTCAAACATGGTTTTCAGGGTTAAAGAAATACACTTAAAAATCTGATTTTTTAAAAAGATTTTAAACTGGTTTACATTAGCACTACCAACTGCTTACCACTTGTAATTCCTTCAATCTATTGCTGTGTTTTTAATTTGATTGTTAATGTCAAGGCATGTTGAAAATTTAATCAGTTTGTAATTAAGTCATCTGGGATTTTTGACAGTAGACAGATAAAAAGAATTTGTGAATGCCAAAACCCTTATTAAATATCTGGAAAATTAAAAAAAAAAAAAACATTTTACATATTTGTGAATGTCATAGCCCTTAATTATCTGGAAAGATGTTCGTTTCTTTTTTTGGGGGGAGTATGTGGTGCAATTGTTGGGGTATGTGTTCTTAACCATCTAATACCCAAACTTGAGTGAATCATCATTCATTATTTTGAATAAGATTTTAAACTTGTAGTTTTTATATGGGTATGAGATGTTTTGTTAGCAGAAGGTTTATTTATATGAGAGAGATAGTCTCTCTCTCCAACAAGTAAACCAGTTTGTCAGAATGTTAAGAAACCCCTGGCTGGGCTGATATTTGACTGCCCCAAACATAACTTAGGCATTAATTAAAAATAAATTACACTTGTAAGAAATAATCACCTACCTAATTAATGGAGCCTGAGAGACTGTCACTGGTCAGTTCAAAACAGTTGTTCTGGAAATAAAGAACTTTTTTTGTTTGCTCCTCTCTCATTTTTTTTTTTTTATTAAATGTCTACAAAAGTATGTGACACTATACACTTCTGTCATGGAATTAGCTAATTTTTGTTGTTTTGAAACTGGTAATTTTTTGTTTTTTTAGAGTCCTTTTGTTTAAAAAAGTTTCATAGTAATCCATTACTCTTGCTGGTCTCTGATAGATGAAATTTACTGCAGTCCTGTTTGTGTGTGTGTCTCTGCTTCCCTCTATGGAAGATTTCAGAAATGATTGATAAGGTTTTCAGTGTGATGAAGTGAGTTGGCACTCATTTGTTTTTTTGAAAGGCAGGCTGGGTTAACCTGGGAGATTTTGGGGAATTAATTAATCTTGTCCCAGCCATCAATCAAGCTAACTACATACCTATGTTAGTGTAAGTTACATCAATTTCTCTGAATTAAGAATTTAAAAAAAAAGAGAGAGAGAGAGGATCAAAGGTAAATTTGAAGTTTCTCATTTTGGGCTAGTTTTGTTTTTTTTTTTTAGTGGTTAAGCTTTTGGATTCTTCTAACTGCACACATGTGCCTATAGCAGGAAAAATGAGATGACTATTTGAGACTCATCTAATCGAACTCGCAAAGTGTGGGCATTATTTGAAGTTGAAATTGATCTGGTTTCTGTGGCAACCAATTTTAGCAGTTTTTTTGTCACTGTAGCTATCAGCAGTAGCAGAATTGGAAAATTGGATCTTAAGGCTGTAGATATCATTAAATTGTGTTGCCATGGAAATTGTAGAATCACCTAGGCCTTGTCATCTTAATCAATGCTTGAGCAGTAGCCATGGCTGGTCTGATAAACATGTATCTTGCTCTTCTTACTCAGTCTAAGAACCTCAGCCAGAATCATGACAAAGCACCTATGGCCTCCAATCTCCAGGTTAGTACCCACCCAGCTCTGGGGAGGGAGTGGGTGAGTCATCATAGCAGGCTAAGGGAGGATAGACTCTATAAGGGAAGAAGAGATGGGGGGGAGGAGTAAATTACAGAACTAAAATGTGGCCTTTCCAATGGAGGCATAATTTTAGACTTCCTGGTTTTGAAACAGGAAGTTCTGCTCTGTTAGTTAAATATCACATCTGTAGTAGTCTACCAGCTATTGTGATGTCAACCACTTTTTGCTATTGGAGATTTCTATACTGTGATGATAATAGTAGCCAGTTCTGAACATGGTTATTTACTTATGACTAGTAATAATCTCATGATACTGTGTACAGAGAAATCAATGGTCAGATTTCTCATATAATAGAAAACTCAATAAATCTCATAACCTTCTGTTTTATTTATTTATTGCTAGTCATTTAAAGACAGAGTAGGTGAATTGCATGTTACTAAGTCTAACATATGTTGTACTTAAAGGTTTTTTTTTTTAATTCTGCCATTACATCTGACCATAATGCATTCAACAATTTGTATGTAACCTCTGCTGTTATAACCAACATTCATTAACAGGTTTCAGTTGGATTATTAACAATGGCTTGAAAATGTGTGTGCATTAATTGCAGTTAGCTTAAAAGTAAATAAGAGGAAATTTATCATTAAATCATCTAAAACATGGTTAAGCTTCCGTTTATTAGATTCAGCCTACCTCAGCAACAACACAGTAGAGGGAGATTAGAAATGCTGGCAATTCAGGTACAAATCTTTGAAAAAACACTGCATCACTTTGGAAGGAAATCAGCTTATAGAGGGAAATGGTATTTGTGTGTGTGCATGTGCTAAATCATAGCTTTCATTAATAAAGTAAGTTATGGTTTAGTTGATATTCTAGGTCTGTGGCTGACAGCCATTTTACTGCTGACCATCTTTCCTGGCAAAAGTTTTTCTCAAGGGTTCACATGGTGACAAAATTAAGGAACTTAATTACAGCTGGTATTATTTTGCTAATAGATTTGATTACCAAATGCTGGCTATTAAAACATGTCACAGGTTAGTTGATTCAGGCTTTAGTTTTAAAAGAGACTGCTTTGTTATAATTATGTAACTATATACACATTATTTATTTTTTTTAAGGTCTGCATTATTACAAAAAAGTAAAACTACCTTCTCATAATTTGGCTTTAAAATTTCTAAACTAAAGAAAAATAGTGTGAAAAGACTTCTCATTTATGATATCATTTAATATATTTTTAATACAAGTTAAGGAAAATTAACAGCTTTTTGATTGGGGACATAAAAAAATTTAAGTATATTTGGTCGGTAAATATCTTTTAGTTCTTACATATGGCATTGCTGGATTATAGGGTCACAGACCAGTAACAATTAGCTGAAAGTCATTATCATTGTCATTTCTGTAGCCATTAACAAAGGTTCAGTTTGAGGAAAAGGTAGGACACATTTTTGTCTTTCCCAGACAACTCCAGAGAGCTGTAGGTGCTTGCTGAAGAGATGTAGAATGAATAATATAGAATTTAAGCCCTTTGTATTTAAGGTCTGTATTGGACATCATTTAGAAGTCCAATGATATTGTATATGCCACGGTTTTGCTTTCTCCTCTCCTAACTAACCTAAAACTTATTCTGATGATTAAAAATCTCTAGAGTTTTTATCATATAGTGACAGGAAAAGTTTATGCAAAATATTGGTAGAAAATTTATTATAGATAGTGTAGAAGAAGAATGGGGCTCTTGGAGGATTTAGCAAAATACTTCAATCACCTGCCCTGAATAATGGTATCCTTTGCGGTTTCTTCTCCATACATACAATGGAGTTGTCATTGAAATGCCCTATCAATAAATTTGTTGGAACTTTTTGACATTTTGCAGAATCCCATTTATGGCCACCAGTTTGTGTGTATTTTCTCTATTTTTCTAAGAATTCCAAATTTTTGTTTCATATACATTTAGTATAAAAATTCTGAATCATAAAAAGCATACAACAAAAGTCTACACAATTTCTTTATTTCCATGCTACTCATTAGATAAAATGTGATAATACTAAGGTTTTATTACTTAGTTTTGCTTTTTAAATGTTGAATATTGGATTGTCAGCATCGTATTTGACTTCCAGTATATATATATATATTTTTTTTTTACTAATTCTGCAGTGTGTACTAAGGAGAATGGTGGATTGCCACAGCATTAACTAAGTTATTGTGATAATGGATTTTTACATTGTGCAAAACACATGCGCCATTATCGTTCCACTTTGCTAAAGGGTTAAGTATCTTTCCATACAGGGACTAATGGCAACAGATGTTATCAGCCTTATCTAATGGTTGCCATAAAAGCAGAGCAGTTTGCTTTTTAATTTTTGTTTAATCCTTTGTGCTTTCTAAAGGACAAAAGAAAATTTTAACTTTACAATTTTTTTAAAAAAAGTTAAATGAGCTTTTAGTTGTGTTCAGTCTAGAACATTAATGCATGCTGGGAGGGACATGATCTTCATAAACTATTAGTCATGAAAACAAACTGTATTAGCCTCATGATTAAGGAATCTCTCTAATGTTATGAGATGCAGTACAGCAGCTGGCAGGAAAATATTCAGTGACTCTGGAAAGATATTGTTGGTGGTATTAGTCCCCTCACATTTCAGGGATACTAGTTACTAATACAGTGGCTTCCATTGGTGACCATAGCATGCCATGGTATAAACCATGCAGTCCTAATCAGTTAATTAAACTAAGGCATTACACAGAATAATTTTAAAAACTTGCAAAGGTTTTAAATATTGAGCCTAGTGTATTTCCTTGTTAGAGCTATGGTGTTCTACTGTCCTCTGCTGGTAGATTAATTTACATTTGTAATATCCTTGGGTGGAGGAGTGAAGTCAATGATTGAAACTTGAATTCATGCCAAAGTTTTGTGAAAAAGATTTACATTTACTTGGTTAATGAACAGTTAGCTTGTATAGTGTTACATTTATTTTAGCAGTATTTGACTGAGTGTCATCTGATCTTTGGAAAATTTTTCTAGCTTAATGGTTTTCAAAGAATAAATAATTTCTCAAACATTTCTTAAATAATAAATCCATGCATCATGAAAATAACCTGTATCAGTTTGCATAAATTATACCATTATTATATTTTATTAATAGAATTGAATCTGGTATAGGGTTTTTTAATGGATATATTGTGATAATTGAAGAATTTTTTACCTTCCTAGTAATGTGAAAAAGCACGTACCATTTGCTTCTGCAGATTTTCTTTGATATGCCTTAAAAATATAAGAAACAGAGTGGAGAGTGAACTTGAGAAATGGCTGACAAGAAAGGTTATTTGCATGAAAATACAGTTCTCTCCTTATTGCACCAACATTCTTCAGTGGATTCCAGTCACTGGAGCACCTTTGTATGCAGAAAATGAATTATCGGTCACTGCTCTTCTCAGTGCACACTGATAACTGTATTTGTGTTGTGCTCGCCAATACTGTGAGTGCACAATGTGTGAATGAGGGAGCATGTTCAAGTACTCATACATCACCGCTGTTTTGTAATACAGTGTTTGTTTCTTTGTCTCACACAAAGCACTGATGTTAATGCCTTTATTTAATTAAATGCCCCAATCTAATACATATTTTCAAGTGTTTGTTTTTATGTTACTCTTTCATAGCTGAACTGTAGCACCCAGGGGCCCTGAATTTGTGGTATAGGTGGTTCAGAATCTGCGCAGGGTTTTAAGATACTGCACGTTGGCCAAAAGTCATTTTATCTCGTAGGCTACCTGAGCTAGTATATAATTAAATGATGTACTTAACTACAATTAATGTACAAGGTGAGAAACAGCTTTAATTTGATGTTTTTTCTGTCTCACTGGGGTAATGCCTTGTACTACCTAAATTTGCATTTTTATGGTAATTCCAATCATGCATCAACCGGAAAAATTGTAATAAATTTGAGATTACTCCACCATAGTAGCTTCTATTTAGATGTGAGAAATACCAGCTTTTGGAAATTTGGTTTGTTCTGCATTTAATAATAATAAAGAAATGTTGGTTCATTGTTATCATTGTAGTTTATTTTAAAATTATTAAAGAGCCTCTGAATCTTGTCGACTGTATTGGGATCGAACTCTAAATTCTTAGCGCATTTTTAGTTTTTCCTTTCTTTGTTTTAGATTGGGAAAGGGTTAACTTCACTATTACATAAATTTGATACCATTCTTTTATAAACCGCCTCTATAAGAAAGGATTTAAAAAATATGCTGAACATAATGAAATAAAAGTAATTAGTTTTGCAGTAATGTTATAACTTTCAGGTCTATAAAACAATTACATTCTGCTCTGATATCTTTGGCTTCAAGTGCATAATAAGGTAGATATGGCAAATGTTGTTTTGTATTCCCATGTGGCAAATTTGCTTGGTTTATTAGTGCCTGCCTGGAATATAGTGCACCATACTAGATATCAACTCAGTTATAAATGACTACTACAATGTGTTGAGTTTTACCTTTACTTTCTCCTTTTCCTCTGCCATTCATCATTTTCCAAATAATGATCATAATCTTAAGCATGCCCAGTTTATTCTGACTTCCACACTTTTGTTTCAAATGTGTATTGCATTTGAAATATGAATGATGGTCGTTTAGGGAATAGATCTTCCACACACTCTGGAACTGAAAAATTTTATTAAATAAATGGGGAAAAAATGGAAGCACTTTCAGAGTTGTGCATGTATGTGTTGTGTATCAAGGGAAAGAATAGAATATTTGGTTGGAAAAGTTCTATTCATTGTTCTATCATTATCTCAGTGTCATACTTTTAGTTCTTGTATACATTACTTGATAGTCACATACATATATAAACATATGTACTAGTAAGTAGATTGTCCCATATACAATTTATTAATTAGTGCACAGTTATTGTCCTGTGACCACAAATGTATGAACACATCGTGTGCCTGCCTGCCTCTCTGTCTCTTGCTCTCTTAAAGCAAGCCATAAATTGTAAACTCGCAAATCCCATATTTTATGCATTGAATCAATTTATTGGTACATATAGTTACATGCTTACAAGCCTATGACTGTTAGAAAATCCATACAAGTTTATATTCAGTTTTTGCCCCACAAGACTTTTGTTATTAAAATATAACTACTTTATGATTTATTGATGCATCTGCAATTATGGTGCCTGTATGTATAGATGTGTGTTTTTATTTTTGGTATGTATGCATATCCATTATTGTTGTGTTGAAAGACCTTTTAATCTAAAAGCATTTTGAGATCTAATTGGGTTAGAAAATATCTCCATTTATCAAAAATCTTTTTTTCTCCTTGCTTTTGCAGAATGTTAATTTATTAGTTACATGTATCAAAAATGTAATTTATCACCATTGTTGGACATCCCTTTGTTGTGACAAGGGTTTGGTGTGGTTTTGGAGAAACTTAAAGCCTCTCATGAATAATTCAGCTTTGTTGTGTGTGCATACATTTTACTCCAATGAATGAAGATAAATTTGAAAACCATCTGCTTTTCCTTTCTAGTATACTAAATGTATACTTTCATGTATTTAGTATAAGGGACTTTGTTGGGTTTTTTTAGCTTTGTTTATTGATATTTAAGCCAGAGATATGATAGTGTCTAATAATCTTTGTATGCTTTATATTAATCTTTAATCCTTTATATGCTATATCAAGTTACATCTTATATTACCTAGAGTGCATTTGCACCCTGGCCTAGAAGCAGTAGTATTTGTGTAGAACTGGTTGTATATTTAGTCAGATACAATCATAGTGCTAAACATGTAGGGTTGGAGTGGTAAAAAGGGTTGTATTAATAGTACATTCCTTTCTCCTGTACCACTGACCCTATGGCTTAGCCTGTGTTAAGTAATGCATATTTGAATGGGTATGAATGTACCTCAGATGGTATACTGAGAGTTAAGTAATATTAATGAATTTGATCAAATTCTTGGCATATTGGGACTTTTGTCATATTTATCATAATGCATTGTAACACATTTTGCCTCTAATGAGCTGTATGGATTTATGATCACTCTGGGAGAGCAATACAAATCTTAAGATGAAAGCTAATGTTGCTTAAAAAACTATTGAACTCCAATCCATACTAGTGTGTATAAAATTATTTTTATTTATAATATTGGTTTTTCAAGTAAAGTATTAATCACAAATTTCCAAATACATAGAAGATATAAATAATTATTTTTTGTATGTTTTCTTTTAGTGTTTTTTTTTTTTTTTAGCTTTCTTGAAGAGAAAGTAGCAAAAGTGTTGTCACCATAACTCATATGGCTGCCATAACGAACGCTGTATAGTGCAATGGCAGGAAGCTAGCTGTTTGTAGTATTTTTAAAAGACACTTGACCCATGCATAATTAAAATGTACCAAAATTTAGTGGAAAATCCCTTGAATATATATTGATAAGTTGCTCCATAAATAAATATTTTCTAATAACTTATTCTTTTGATAATGTAGTAGCCAAGTACCATAATTAATTTAATCTCCTTTCTGTACTTATTTCAAATATTGAAACTCTAATGTTCATCAGTCAACCAGCCAGTTCTGCAAATGACAGTAGAGCAACAGATATCTTAGTACAATTTAAAAAAAAAACAACAAGATATGCTAGTGGAGAGGGAAATTGAATGTCTTGCACTAAATTGCTTTGGATTTTTCTCAGACCATCTAATGAGTTTTTATCATTGGTTCCAGGCTAAGGTGACTCTATCTGCTATTGCCTTAAGTTAATTTACCACTGTAATTCCATGTCTGATTGAAGATTCCTGACTCCATGTTGCCTAGGCAATGACCTAGAGTGGGATGAAAATGGATTTTTATTCCATTAAGAACTGCTACTCAAAGAGGCACATTAGAGGTAGTTTTGGAGAAAGGGTGGTTGAGAGTTTTTATTTTAATCAGAAAACTTACTGTAATGCAATTTTAAATCAAGGCAGATATTTATTTTATGTAATTCTTACTGCTGTGAAAAAAATTTGGATGATGTTTTAGAGGGAATAATGTTAATCCTGCATGGAAGGGGGAAAAAATATTTTCAGTGGTAAGAGAATTTGAATATTTTAAATCATATTGATGTCAAATAATTGTGCTTTGTGTAGATATGTTTGTGATCAATATGCATGATTTCAAGTTTTAAATATGTTCATAAGGAAACAGAAAAGGCCAAATAAGACCACAGCAACAAAGCTTAGTGGTAGTATTCTTCTACTTGACAATGCACCCATTGAAGCACTTGCATAAACTGACTTCCATATAGCTTTACAATGATTCTTGACATTGCATTGACCAAATGTTTCATCACTGTGAAGAGAGTATGAAAAGTTATTGGCAGTGTACTATATATAGGGAGCAGAGGATTAGTTTGGCATTTTTGCCTAAAATGCTATATGCAGTGTAGCAGACAAAATAAAAAATGAGAATTTTTAAGTTAGAGCATTTAGTCACTCTGGATATATTGACATTTATTATTTAAAGAAAGCTATCTTTCTTTTTTTTGTGGAACTAAATAGTGTATGGCAAATGTGTAAAAATATAAAATGTAATGCTAAAAGTAAATATATTAAATACTAGGGTAGTTCAAATGAAACCCGGCTGGATGCCATTACAGTGATGCTACTTCAGTTGGGATTTAATTAAATGTCCATATATAATTACACATACATATTTCACAATCATTTTATGATGCTGCACACTATGCATTTTACATTCAAATGAGTACAAATACATTGTTTTCTAAAAGTTAGGCAACAAACAATAATTCCAAAATAGCTGGTTTTATCCATCAAATGATTGACACAAACTTAACTTCACGTAACTCAACTTTTATCAAAGAATTATGTAAATTACAAACAAATGTTAGAAGTATAAAGAAAAACAGGTGGAACCAAACCAGGAAACAAGATAGAATTGTAACTAAGGGTCATCAATAGGAGAGACATGCTCCCCCCCAAAAAAAAACATTAGGTAACTGACAATGGCTTGCATGCTGCTAATAAACTCATTAACAAGAGCAGTGAGAAATAGTCTGTTCTCTTAGAGTAAAGTTTCCAGTTCTTGGAATGATCTTCAAGGGCATTGGAGGGAGAAAACATATCATCCTAGAGCTTCCCAACATTATCAATAGGATTTAGCTTGGGAGAACATGCTGGCTATAATATGTGCAGTAGTTTGGTCTTGAAGATATTAGTTGATTACACCTTTCCATGTGGGCAACCGTTATTGTCCATTAAAACAAAGTTATTTTGCAACTGCATGTGATCTGACATGGGTCAAGGATCTTTTCCCTGAAACAAATGCCAATCTATATGGCCACTAATGAAATTCAAGCTAGACTATTACACTCAACCATTGCACTGATCCCTTTCCATGATGATTGTGTGTTGATTGCATATTTTATGCTCCGTCCTTCTAGATGAGTACCCACTATGAGCCACATCAAAGGTTAAATCCTGGCTCTAGTCATAGTGTGTCCAAGTGACATGTTTGCAGCACCAGTTTAACCACTAGTGTTTATGGTGGTGGATCAAGGGGATACACAACCCCTTGCATAGAGATCAGAAGCAAGTTGGATTTGTGTTCAAGTTCTTTGTTGACCCAATAGTGACACAATGATCATCTGCTAGGGTTGTGATCCATGGTCAACTTTGAACTGTTGAACAAATTTAAACTTGAGAGAGATGTCTTCTTTAGCTAAGAAATCTCACTTTTGTTTACATTCAGCTATTTTGGTTTTTGATTGTTCAGCGTTGATTCTACCAGTAGCTTTCCATTTTTAATGTTGCACTTCAAAACAAATGTACTAATGCACAAAAAAAAAAAAAACCTGACAGAACAAGTTTATTTCACATCTTTATGCCAAAGCTAGCTTACATGTTGCTTTTAGAAATCAGTTATATTTTTCTTTGATAAAATTTGTTATATGAAGAGGAGTTTGTGTTCAACATTTAGTGAATAAAATTTTAACTTTTTCAAACTAGTGTAATTAAGTGAAAATGGCAAGCAAATCTGTGATATTAAACTAGTTTATCCCCTTATGGTTTATTTTTTAAATGTTATTAATTTTCAGTTTGAATTAGTTGTCACCTACTTTTCTCCACAGGTGTCAGTGCCAGTCATAAACACATTGTTTATTCATGATATTTGCTTATTGCTTGTTAACACACCTTGCCTACATACTTGCATTGTGTACCTATAGCATTCAAAGAATATCACACTCTTGGTTATGTGATTGTTGCTCACTTATCACATGATGCTTTGTATTTACAGTGGTGTGCAAAAGTCTTGCATAAAATAATTTTTCCTGTAAATTTGTCGAAAGCAGTTATCAAATCTTGTCCATTAAAATATTTCTATATTACTGTTGTGCATCTATTCCAATAATATCAAGCATATTGTTTCATTGTAAGAAAAGTTATAATTTTTAGAAAATCATTTGCATCAAATCAACGTGTGCAAAAGTGTTGCATAAAATCTAGACAGCTATCTAATCAATTCAGATTCAATTCCAATTGTGCAGAAAGTGATCAGATCTATCAATAATGAGTAGAATATCCGGAATTCTTGATAACTTGTTCACAACAAGGAGGCATGCTGGCTACCAAACAATGACAATTGTCACTACTGAACTCGGACCAGGCTTCCTCGATTTTCCGTTTCAAATCAGTTTTTTGGCACTAATGCTAAGTTTAAACGAGTGCCAAATGTTTTCGATGGGATTGGGATACGGGCTTTGAGCCGGCCAGTCAAGGAGAGGGATTCACAATTCTGCCATCAAGGCCTTGACACTCCTAGCTGAGTGGATGGGGGCGTTGTCCTGCTGATAGATGGCCGTCAGGGGCATGTGGTCTCTCACACATGGTTCGACAATGTCCGAGACGATCTTAGCATAGTCATGAGCATTCATTCAACCCTCCACGTGATGCAAGGGACTAACACCGGACGATTGAAAATAGCCCCAAACCATGGTCGAATCTCTCCCTGCCTGCAGAGTCAGTAGAGTGCAACTAGGATGGTATTTCTCGGACAGCAATCGCCGAACATACACTCGTGACCACTGGGCCACAGTCCAGTGGAGATGGTCGCGAGCCCACTGCAGTCGCTTTCGACGGCTGTCCAGACTGATGAACGGCTTCTGTGCCGATCGCCTGAACAGTCCCATGAGGATCAAACACCGTCTGATGGTGTACGAGGCCAACTGGATCCAATCGTGCTTTGACAAGGCTATCTGGATGTCGGTGGAAGTGTGGAATCAGTCCGAGTCTGACATGAGGGCGATGAGACGATCCTGTCAAGCCGTTGCTTTCCAAAATTTCAGGGTGCATGATATCATCGACTGATTGCAACCGATACGATCCGCAGTGACCCACTCAGTTTTACCATCTTTCATGCGAATGATTGTGGCCCACTGTTCGGGGGTCAAGTATCGGGCTCTCAGCATCACTATATTGAACAAAAATTAATCAGGATAGTGGAAAATGACAGTTTTTCATATTTATATTCCACTATCCTAAACTATTATAGCACAAAATATATATTCTAATTTTTTGTAGTTTAGGCAACACATCAGCACTTCATGCAAATTATTTTATTAATATTTAAATTTTAACTGTGCAATTACAAAATAGATCTTAGTGTTAGAGATCGTTTAAAGACACCGATATTTCAATTAAAACAGAAAACATACAATAGTTACTAATTTCTACAAAATAAGAACCCATTTTCAGTCATTTTGATGCAAGACTTTTGCACACTGCTGTAACTGTTGCGCACAAGGTAATTGTCTTCAATCATTGTTCGCCATGCTTTTAGTTTAGGTTTTTGTTCTGCTACATCAATCCTTTCTCAGGTATCCACTTGTTCATTTGAAATTCTCTTATCAAGTTTTATGTTCATTGAAGAGTTAAAATATCTAATGGTGTTAAGCTATGATCAGCTTCACGTTAAAAGCTATGAAGCATTCTAAATCTACAACAATAGTTAGGTGGAAAAAAATTTGATATAGACAGAAAAAAAGAATTGAGTGGATACAGTATGCTGATAAGGAAAAACTAATTATGGACCTGCCCAAGATGAGAAAACTAAGGGAGGAGTTGAAAAGTGCAAGATATTAGAATAGATCTTGATGTTTTGTTGTTTTTTTTCTGAGCATTGTGATCATGGTACACTGTTGACAGGAAAACTCATGAAGCTTGAGGTACATTGGCCATGCAGATTATTTGCAGATGCCAGATGGATTCTTGGATGGATAATATGTCCTGTCATAGTCTGAGACGGAAAACAACTGTCAGACAAAATCTGCCTTAGCACTAGGAGGAAAAGTTCTATTGGTACATCGTTAGAATGCATTGAGTTTGCAAGTACTTTGTTACTGATATTGGGAACTTGGATAGGACAGCTATCTTCCTTGATATTACTCTGTAGCAATCTGTGAAGAAAACCCTTTTAATCAAAACACCTGGGAAGGTAAAAGGCAGTGTGTCAGGTGAAAACTGCTCTTTTGTTTTAAAAAGAACTATCTGCTTTGTCAAATCCTGCAGGAGTTTTAGTCATAAGCTTAGATGACTGGCTGGATGAACATATTGTTTTCTTTTTGGCTATGAAACATGGATGGGGTTTATTAGGACACACAGGACTGAAGCCATAAGAGAGTGGCTGCAACTGAGTCATTGCAATGAGTCTGGGTAGTAAATGATTAAAGCAGTTACAAAAAAGAGAAGATATGTGAGAAAGCCATACTTAATTGGGTCAAGGATGTATGGAATTCCTTGTCATCTCATGATCAGGAACCCAGGCATGCTGCATATGATGGAACATGGATTCCAACTTACACACTAATAAACTGAAGTTTTCAGGACTGATGTCATAGGACTGTGATGAAGTCGATAGTAACATTGAAGAGCAGCTGATTTGTTTTCACTATTTTTCATTCCCAGGCCATTTTGCTCTTTGGATCATGTGTATTGTGATTTTGTTGGATGTTTTTCCTTGCATGTTGATGACAAAGAAACTGAGAGCAAACTTGCTTTAATAATTTGTTTTTGTTGTGCTTTTGTATGTAATTACATGCTGATCTATGCTTTCTGCCATGTTACTTAGTAATACCATTTGGAGGCATCTTCATGTTAACTTCCTACATTGTAATGCATTGGCCATTGCTGATTATGGGATGGTTTGGGTTTAATTTTCAGGCCCCAGTAACTGCTCATCCCTAACTTTTGCATTTTGATGAGTTCCAATAAATGCAATTAGAATCAGTACATTGTATATGTGAATTAAAATTTTCCATTTAAATCTGTCTTACATGAATTAGTTATTTTGATAAATATGATTCATAAACTTTTTTCTTTTTTTTTGAATGGCATTTATTATTAAATTGACTATCTCTGTTCTGCCTGCCATTAGTTTAGAAAACTTTCCCACAATGCAGTGCTACAAAAATTAATGATTGCCTAGCAGAAGTCATTGAATGTTTGCCAGAAAGCAGATCCAAGACCATTTCTTTTGCTTTGATTTCTTTTTTTCTTGACTGTTTGCACTTTAAAAAAAAAAAATAAAAAAAATAATTTCTGAAACTTTTTATTCTTCAAGTGTTTTACTTTATCTGCCATTTGATTTAATAGTTGATTATTTGGGAAAACCTTGGAATGAACGGAACCTGGTTTTCTTAAAGCATTACATCCCTGGAAAATATTCTAAGTTATTGGCAGATAAAAAGAAGAAAGAAAAATTATTCGGATTGCCATATTTATGTGCAGGGAAAGTTCTGAAGAATTGAACCAAAACATATCACATCCCTTGCCACATTCATAACCATTGTAATTTTTAAAAAATGATTGGGCTCTGGATTGTTCACCCATTGATTAAGGCCATGTGTAGACTGTAAAGGAGCAATGAAAATAATAGCTTATACATTACCTGTAGAGGCTAACTGATTTGAGGAATTTTGTTATGAAATCTTTAGTTTAATACTAGTAATTATTGTAAAAAATACTTGCCATGCCTGTAGACAACATTATATAATGCATATAAAACCTTAGTGAATATATCATGCACTGTACATACAGGATAGCATAAAATTTATTCTTGGTAGTCATTTCTTAAGTGAAATAAAATATGCATGCATGCTGGGAACTGAAGTCTGTTTTATAGACAATTTTAATCTTAGGACAGCTTTATCTGTTTTCACCTTCCTTTACCACCAGCCAGCCTGGAGGTACCAGTATTTGTGTTAAACTAGTCAGCACTATCGTAAATGCAGAATGTTTGGGATTGGAGTGATATGTGGATTTGTCATAGCTCAACCTGTGCTAAATAATATAGATTTGAAGGGTAAGTGATATTCCGAGGGTTAATAAAGAATTGAACACGAGAGAGAGAGAGAGAGACTTTGTTCCTTATTGCTCTTATCTTTGATTTAACTCTTTAGCATTTAAACCAGCTGAACTTGGCTGGTAAAAAGATTTCTTCCATACATGTTTAAATTGGCCATACTCACCTGTTTTGATTGGTTGATTTTAACAACAAAAGTAAATGCCCTAAGTGATGCAGGAAATGATATTTTTGGCAAGATTTAAATCACTTGTTTACATCCACCATTTTTAGTCAAAATTTTTAATGAAAATTGTTTACAGAGAATAGTAGTGGATTAGATTTTGAATGATTTACCAGAGATGAAGCAAAAGAAGCCATAGAAAATTATGAGAAATGGAAAGAGGAACCTCTGGATGAATCAGATATTGATGTTTCTGAACCAGAAAACGAGAATGACTATTAAAATTCAGATGAAATAGACACTGATGAAGACCCAGTGTTGAATAATTTGAATACAGAGTGATCTTGTGATCTAAACAATAAGAATTTCCCTGATGTGGGGAAAAATATGGGTCCTGTTCACAAGCTACTATTGGATACATAACCTTTAGATTATCTTTTTTTTTTGTTTTTACTTCAAGGTTTTTTTCAAAACACTTGCTATATGCTGAACAGGAGAGACAGAAAACTCAAGACCCAGAGATGGTGCTGACTATGGCATCAGAAATGAGAGTATATATTGCAGTCAGTATTATGATATGAAATAAATGCCACATATTTGTTATTACTGGAGTCCAGATAAACAATATAGAGACTCATATATTTCTGAAATTATGCCTAAAATATGATTTCTGAAACTTAACCAGTATCTTCATGTGGGGGATTCAACTGGACATGACAGTCCCATTCTTGAGGATATAGTTCAAAGGGAGAATTTTCTTTAGACAGTATATGCCTGCTAAACCTACAAAATGGGGTGGCAGAAAACAATGGTATTGTTCAAGATGACTTTCAAAAAAAAAACATTTATTCTACTTTGAAGAATATACAGTTAATTATTATCTGTATTACCTGGAGCTGTTTACATCATTCATCCAAATTCAAAGTGAGTTTACAAAGTTTAGATGTTAACTTATAGCCTTGTGCATCTTAATGACAAAAAAAATAAACAAAGCCAAGAAGTTTTTAAAATTGTTATATATTTTTAAAATAAAATACCTACAGATCTCTTATTCACCTGTAATTATCACACCATGATGTGATATATAAATGTCATTTGAAGACATGAACAAACAGATGATTTTGTTATTTTAGTAATAGAAATGCTAAAGGGTTATAAAAACTTTTTAGTTTTGATATTATTGACCAATTTATCATAAATTCAGTAAAAGCCTCCCTTGGAATATGGAAATGCCTACATTGTGTAGGCTATTTTGTTTCAGACATTATTATAAAACTGTGCTGACTCACCTTAACAACATGCAGTTTTCTTCTGGAGTATTTTGTTTGTGGTGGCTAGAATTGGCCTCTCCAGAAACTCCCACACAGGTACATAATTGACCCTATAGCAATCATTTGTTCTACAATATCTTCTGGCTAATTAAAGGTATTTATTTTTGGCTGAAAGTTGTCTTGTTAATTAATCACTATTTTACCTTTAACTTGGAAAAGCATCTGCATATAGAATATATTACTCAGTTAATGTAATTTTTATTCTTTATTTTATTAACTTTTAAGCTCAGTTATCTGGGGTCTTTAGATGCGTATGACTTTGCTGGTAAAGAAGCCTTTGTATAATCTAAAAACTAAAAGCTGTTGGAAGTTCTTGTGGTTTGAGCCAATCTTTGCCATATATTTGAAGGGAAAGATTTTAATGAAGCCTTGACTTTGTATAATGATTGTTTTAATATTACTATTTTTAATAAATTGTTTAATTGCATTGGATACCAAATTCACTATTGTAATATAATATCAAACATAGTAACTAGGTCACTTGTTTCTCAGCAAAAGATTCTGGGCTACATCATATAGGTGATTTCCCTACTATGTTATGTATGTCCTTCCTTCCTTCCTTCCCTTTCTTTCAACATCTCTGGACTAGAAGAATGTCAGAATTGGAGTTTAGTAATTTTCTTATGATTACCATTTGTTGAACAACCCCAAAGAAATGTTTGTTCTGGCCTCTGAAGTCAACTTGTTATGTCACCCAGCCAGGGGTGGTCATCCTCTGTTAAACCAATTACTTGCCTAGTGTGGAGATCTGACCTACTTTAACACCTCCCTCCCCTCTCTCATCCCTTTCTACAGTTCCCTTTACCTCCACAAGCCTTTGTTTTAGGCTTTCAGCATGAAAGGTCCTTTTAAAGTTTTTATTTCTGAGGGCTGGATCCCACTTCCTGAGGTAGGTTCCTTTTTGCTTATTTCAGATACATATTTTCTTGTCAGTTATTAACTTTCTCATATGATTTATATCAGTGTATTAGTCTTTCCTTATGGTGTTACAGAGCCAAGTACTTCAGCGAAATATCTAATGGAAGCTACAGGGTTACAAGTAGGCTTGGTACCTCCACCCTCTGTCTGAATTTCCCAAATATATCAACCCACAATATTTCCCAATAGTCATGGTTAATTACCTTTAGTTCTGGGAAGTTTTTCATTCTGTATAAAGCTAGCTCCCCTCCTGTCAAAACCAACTATCTAATTAATTTTAAAATACATTGACTTTGTTACCAGTAGACTATTTATGCATTTGTCAAATGTTTTGCTGTTTAAAAAAAAAAGGCCCACCCACCCACCAAACCCTCTTATGACAGGGCTGGTGAAGGACCATAAGAGTCCACAATAGCAATATGGGAAAAGAATGTTAAGACTTGTTTATTTCTTTCTTGCCTTTAAAAAAGAAATTACCTGGGAATTCAAGTTCCTGTTTTTTGCTAATTATAGCTAAATAATTATTCCCCTAAATCTTTCTAGTGAATCCCTTTGCCTACCCTACCATTTGGAGTAAGTTTTTATAGGAATCAAGATTTTGTTTAAAGCATAGCTACTGGTGAATTAGACTTGCTCAGGAAATTCCTGTTATTCCAGAAATGGTCTTTGAAAGATTTGATACATTATTTGCAAATAATGAAGACAAAAATAAAATATTAGCCATTAATAAATTTATTTTTCTAAAAAAAAAAAGCATAATGCTTATTCAAAATAATGTGAATCTTTTATTCTTGATGGAGGTGAGACCTGATAGAGGATTTAAAGATAATTAAGGGGTTGGCTTGTGTGTGATCAGTCAATAACAGATATTTTTGTTAATCTGCAGTCATCACCTCTAGAGGCTACAATTATGGCTAAGATTTCAGCTTGGCTTGGTATTAGAAATTATCTTTTGGTTAATAGAATTATAAATAAATGGAATAATACATCAGCTGGAGTCTAGTTGCTAGTGATAATATAAAGAAGTTGGGTAGGTTGCTTGCCTCATAACTCCACTGAATTAAAAGTTAAAGAAAAATTGTGTTATTATCATCGTACTGGTAGCGTGAAGGTTGGTGTGTTTACGTTTACGAGGTAATTTAAAAAAAATTTATTTTTCCACATATAAGTTGCTTCTATTAGAATTATTAGAAATAAAATGGCTGGAATAGTTGTGGTGGCAAGTGTATTAGCAGGGGTCTTGTTTAGTATTTAGCTGGTTTTCGCTCTGGGCCTTGAGTTGGCTTTTTATGGGTACTCTGATTTCTTTCCATTCCTAATCAAAGAGATCAAGCATTTTCTGGATAATGGTGGTATTTTGCATATTCTGACACTGAGGTCTCTGGTCAGAGGAACCCCCCTCCAACATTCCACATTACCAACTCTGTGAATTGGTGGCAGCTGGATATTGGGATTGCAGAATAATGATGAAATGGTCAGAAAACTTCCATTAATTTATCTTGCCCATTAGTTTTTTTAAAAAAGATGTTTTAATTGAGTGGCCACATGATGGGAAATAGATGGGCTGTTTTGAGGAAAAATCAAGATAAAAAATAATCAAGTATGCTGACTTCTTCCTTAGTATGGAATTTCCATTATTATAAGTCTGGCACCCTTGAAGCTGTAAAAAAACTTGTTTATCTTTGATTAATGGTGGTAAATTTACTGTACCCCTCTTCCACCTCAGTGAACAATCAAGAGTAGCAGCACCTTGGGCACTTGAAGGGTCTTGTTGATTGCTGTTATTTATATGAGTGAGCACAAGGGGATCCAAGTGTGGAGTGGATCATCTTATGAAATGCAGCCATACTTGGCAGTGCTTCTATCATTTAATTACCAACACCAGACCTAAAAATCATTTTGTACAGCAAGTTGTTTGTCTGTTGATGCACTTTTAAATGGCAGCTTCTGGATTGCATGCAAATTTGGGATACCTTTAGTTTTATTATCTCTTGCCTTAGGCAAAGAGCTGGTGATATGACATGAGTCTACTTAAATGTGTATTGTGTTGATTGTATCAGCATATGGTGCACAGTAATGGAATTAAGTAGGAGATTTTCTTTTTCTTTTTAATTATTTTACCAATTCAGCAAATAGGGAGAAGAATGTCTAACTACTCACCCCCAATGTGGGCTGGAAACAAACAATAAAAGAAACATGCAGCCCTGAGGAAGAAGTCTCAATAAATGTAAAAGATATCATTGACTTTATATTATTATTATTTAATAAATTGATCGGCATGTTAGATATGTCTGAGGCAGCAGTTGACTTTCACCATTTACTTTAGATTGTAACTAAATTACTCTGATTGCTTTTCTTTTTTTTTTCTATATTACTCCAAATGACTTGTTTTTTTTTTCCTTTAACATTTAACTCTTCTAATAATAGATTATGTTTAAATATATATGAATATTGACTAAAGGGAATGTGTCTATAGTAGTTCTCCAAAAGTGCTTAAATCTGTGTTCTCCATTGGAAACTCTCAAATGGTTCGTGGAAGATGAGGACATCTTCCACATCTGAATTCATCTTTGCCATGTTACTTAATCTGTGTGTTGGAATTTTTCATGTTTAACTCAGTGTAGCAATTGGAATTGTAAAATCAAAACAAAGTTTCTTGTACTTAAATACCTGTGGATCATAACCCTTTTGATTTGATATTAGGAAGAAAAATATAAACCAGCTGACACTAAATAATCTAATGTAAGGTTTAGTTTTGTAGTATTTATTTAAATATTTTACTGGTTGGGTTAACCCAGTCTAACTTGTATATTGTTAATTCTTGTGAAAATATCAAATCAGGTGGGTTTTTTAATCATGTCTATCAGAATTGCTATTAATAAATTATCTAAATTGCCATCAGTAAATGAGTCAAGTATTGCTTTGTCATTGCTGGTATGTTCTCTAGTTTATGACCTTTGTTTCTATTTTACCTCTCCCCTACCCATTCCTGTTGTTTAATCCCTGGTGACTAACTAGTTTGGTCCCCATTAAAGTAGATGTGATATTAACCAAGCTCCCTGGGGACAGCAGAGTACACAAGAATAAGTGAATTGTAATTAGCCTTATGAAATATTGATTTTCTGCCAAGCTTACAATAACAGCTTGGGTAGCCTTACCTCTGGATAGCATCAGATGACAAGGCTACATGCAAGGGTCAGAGCTACAAGAAAAAACATCTCTAAGTGAGCCTTGCCAAAAATTTTGGATCTGTTTTGATCATCAATCAATCAATCAATAGCAAATCTACATTACTAAAACAATGCATCCATGCTCACTTTTATTTTCTTCATCTTACAGCTGAACTGGCTCCACTTTATCTTGACTCAGGTTTTCCATTTGTGTGTATATATTAGAGAATTCCAGCATACAGTAAGTACCCATCAGAACCATGTATACTAATCACAAAAGTTTAGGGATGTTAGAATTTGGCATCTTATACCTAATCCAACTTGTGGCAGAAAATGCAAAGCAATCATAAGTTATAGAAAAACAATGTATTCCTTGGCTGAATTTCATTACAATACCTTAATGGAGAAATGATTATTACACTCAGTAGTGGACAAAATCCCATAAGTCTGTATGCAGACTATAATCTATACCATGGCCAAAGTCCTCTGTAGTGATATTGTTAGCCCTAAGAAATACAATGATAACCCTAACTCTGTATGTCTGATGTTACCAGCAGAATTCTGCCAGCCATGAAGTATCCCCCATGCCATTATATTGTCACCATCATAACTGTGCTGCATAACAGCAGCATCAGCATGTGCTCTCCTTCATGGTGTCACATATCTATTAGAAAATATATCAGTGACTGAAACAATTGCTCTTAGATTTTCTCTCTCTCTCTTAAGATTTCAGTGAAATCATTACTCAACTTTGATTCCAATGCTGAACCAGAATTTCTTATAATAATAATAATAATAATAATTTAGTATTGCAATGGTTAGCCATCTTCTCCCCTTGGACTTTGATTAGCTTGGATTGGCTTATCTCTCTAGCAAGGTTTCACACTCTTCTGCTAGCCACAATGGTTTTCTCCTACATCTAAAGATGAAGAATTCTAGTAGGGACTTTTGCTACACCTCGCATTCTTTGTGGCTACATTAGTGCTGTGGTAGGACTTAACACCTCATATGTTCTGTATAGGTTGCTATAAGGGAATAGGCCTGGGCAGCTTCCAGCACCATTTCTTAACATATAATAATACTTTTAAAAAAATTTTAAAAAGTGGGGGTTATCAGAACTCTAATGCATAGCATATTTTATTACATTTATGTATGCCAGCTTAATTACAAAACCCAACACTATGAGTTAGAGAAAGTGGAGTTAATCCAGGTGTGTATGCTGTTGTTAGCTGACCAAGCAATGTCTGCATTGCTTATTTTGTTTTAAGATGAAAAGAGTCGTTGATAAACTGTTTCAGTTATTTTATTCTATTTTCCTATATAATAAAGAATTCCAGAAACTGCAGTAATTAAACATACAGTTATGATATAAGCTATATAATTAATAAACATTGTTACACACGCGTGTTTCATGTATATCACCACTAATTACACTGGACAACAATGATTTTGCCACCAGAACACTATCATGCTTGCTTTGTAGTACTCCGCACGCTGATTTCAAATCTGAAAACCGTTTTGCTCTTGGACATCACGTTTTTTTAGTTATGGCATGTGATTGATGAATGGAGGCTATTCATAGACTGTAGCAAACTAAGCCTTAAAGCTGTGCTGTTACAGCATGGTAACCAAAAAACCTTTGGTTCCTATAGTTCATGCAGTTGGCTTGAAAGAGACATATGAGTCGATGGAACTCCTTTTGAAAGTGACGAGTTATTCGGATCATAAATGGAAAATTTGTGAGATCAACCAAAGTTATTTCTCTCCTCAGATTGCAGCTGGGGTGCACATGTATTTCTTGTGTCTTTGGAACGGGCGTGATGATGCCAACCATTACACTCAAAAAGACTGGCCTATGTGACAGGAACCTATAGTTGGCAGGTACAATGTACAACATATGCCATTGGTAGACCCTCAGAATGTCTATCTTCCACCACTTCATACCAAACTCGGCCTTATGAAAAACTTTGTCAAAGCCATGGATAAAGATGGTGGCTTCAAGTACCTAACACAGAAGTTTGGTGCTGACAAAAGTAAAGCTAAACTGAAAGAAGGAATTTTTGTAGGGCCTGAAATTTGAGAATTCATGTGCGATGACAGGTTCAAAAATAAGCTGAACCCACTGGAGTTTGCAGCATGGGAAGCATTTATTTTAGTTGTACAGAACTTTCTTGGCAAATATGGATATAGAGCTGAAGCCTATGTTGAGTATGTGGAAAACATGCTAATGGTGTATCAGCAAATGGGGGCCAGGATGTCTCTAAAGGTGCATTTTCTGCATTTGCATCTTGATTTTTTTTCCAACCAATCTAGGGGTTGTCAGTGATGAGCATGGTGAAAGGTTCCACCAGACAAAAAGGTGATGCAAAGTAGATATCAGGGCAAATTCAATCCCAACATGATGGGTGATTACTGTTGGTTTCTCCAAAGGGAGACTGATACCTCACATAAGCACAATAACAAGTGTCTGAAACATTTTTGAACATTTTGAATGTATTTACTATGTAAATTAAATGCATTCCATGTCTTCCATACTGCTTTTATCAGCCTTCCTCATGCATCTGTTTTCTGATCATGCCAAATATGTTTCACATTAAACATTTGAATACCAAATATTGTTGTTCAAGCTTTATATAGTTCATATAACATAAGTCATAATATAGCGTTAGTGGTGAAATTTCACCTTATGCATATCTCACAAACCTGACGTCCTAGCCAAATTCTGACTTCAGATATGAAATCAGCACCCAAAATTTAGCTAAGATCACCCACATTTTGCTCAGTGGCAGACAAAAGGTTTCATTTTGTTGTCCATTGTTATCAAATGCACATGGGTAGGCATTAATTAGGATTACCAAATAAGAGATGGGCCACAATTTAAGAGGGGTAAAATCATTTGAATGATGATAAAGTGCTTTTGTTTCTAATTTAAGACTCATTCCATGCATGTTCATAAGTTTTATTTAAAAAGATATTAAGAAACTAACAACAAACATTTTTTGGTTATCATCTGACTGGTCCAAACCATTTATTTAAAATCCCTCTCATCCCCTTTTGTGGATGATTGCCTCTCCTACACAGTAATTTGTTCTTTGCTGCATGAAAAGTAAGCCACAGAATTGTGACACATTTTGATAGATCCCCCCTTTTTATTTCTAACAATGGCAAAAATTATCAGGATAAACCAACATGTCAAGAAACAGTTTTATTTTGTCATAGTATTTGTTTTGATTGTTTTTGTATTTTGTGTGTACACATGAAGTCTGGTGGTCAAATTTTTATTACTTACAGTTGAAATCACTCATTTACTGTGTTCTCTAGTTGAAAAATCATAATTGGATCCAATATCATTGAGATTTATCTGATTGCAAACTGATTTCAAAGCGAAATTTACCACAATGGCACTCACTAGTCATCATCTATCAAATAATATTACTTGAATTTTGTAGATGGGTGAGTGTTTAATGTCATATTTTTGAAGGCATCTCACTTGATTGTGATACAGCCTTTTGATGGGACATGCATTGCACTGATTTCTTTGGGATATGGATAATTTCATCCTGGATCTTTCAGAAATTCTTTTTTGTTTGAACATCTTGTGCAGGATGGTGTGAGTGTCTGATATTTTGAGTTTTTATGCTTCCACTGCTCATCCACTTGACTAAGATGTGTCATGTGATCAAAGTGGTTAGCACTTTACATCTATGGAATGCTGCTCTGATGGAACAATGGATGCTTGTTACAGATCATAACTCTACATTTTGCTCTACAATGAATATTCTCTGCCATGTCATCAGCAGAAATAAGAGAAAAAATGTATTAGTTTTTCTAAAATATAAACTTGATTGTACATTTATATCACATACATTAAGATTCATATAACATTTCCAATATGTGACATTATTTTTGTGACCACCCTGTACTAAGGTCTGAGTGGAGGCACATTCAGACTTACTGTTTGTTTTTTAGTGAACTGGACATTTGATGTTTAATTGTTGCAAAAGAATTTTAACTCAGCGATAGATATATAATATACTATAAAAAAGAAAACAACTTGAGAGCCAATTTGTGAGCAAACCTATTTCTCTACATCTATACAGAGTAGAAAGAATTAGATGCCAAAATTAAATGTTAATATATATATACAGTGTGTATATATATATATATATAATGTAATACAGACAGCTTTTGTATTTAAAGCCATGTGTGTATGAAAACTTGATTTTTCAGCATTGTTTAAAAAGAAAAACTTAACAGCAAAATAACTTTCCTAGATACAAATATTATCAGGGTTAGTTCCTTCAATGAAGATACCATTACTTTAGACCAATTTTCATGCGTGATGGTGGATGTGTGTTATGAACTAAACTCTTTGTGTTTAAGAAAATAGTCTGTGTGTGTGTGTGACTCCTACAAACATTTGTTGTTTAACCACTTGGCATACAGTATTTGTGTTGAATAGGCTATATGGTGTTTTCAGATATAGTCACAATCAAAAGACGTACTATGTGCAAAGTTTATTCTCCAGAATAAAATTGGGAGAACTTATTAAAAAATGATATCTTTGTTCACTAAATTAGCTAATAATAATTTTTTCTTAGAAAATATTCAAATATGGAATATGTGTATTCTAGAAAGACAGTTGAAAAACAATAAATAATATGCTTTTATTAATTTCTGAAATAGGTTTGAAATTTCTGAATTCTAAAGGATAACTGCTGGTTGTAGCTGTGTAAGGGTGGTAAAAGGTTAGGATTATTGGGACACCTGTGGCTGGTTATACAATTACTCTAGGAAATGAGTGGGTACCCACATCCCTCTCTCTCATCATCCAGCATAATTCCAGATCTGTGTTAGAGAAATGGCATCCAAAAGTTTTCTTTAGGTATGTGTGTGGAAAATTTTTTAACATGGGAAGAATACCGATTTAGTAGCTCCATAAAGCAATTGCTAACATACTTTACTATCCCACACTACATTTTGACTCCTGTCTAAATATTGAACATGATTATTTTTGTGATATTGGCAAAAATTATTATGCTTTTATTTTGTGGCTTATTAAATTAACTATAAATATGCACACACCATAGCCAATGTAAAACATATTGATTAAATGTGTTTTCTTTAGAATCAGTAGCTTTTTTCCTAGTCACCTGTCTGTGTCTCATATTTATTGTTACTACTACTGTTTTATCACAGGATTTGAAATATTTTTGAATAGGTTACTCTAGCATTTCCAAACCCGATGGGTTGAAGTTACTCCTGTATATCAATGTAATCAAACAACTCATAGGTTAAAAAAACACAGGATAAAGAGTTATATACTATGAAGCAGTGAGAAGAGAATCTACATTTTAATTTCAGTGTTTTCTTTCCTTCTATTTTACTCCTCTTTTTTTTGGGGGGAGGGGGTTGTTGACTTATAAAATAGTGTTAACAACACTGCCTCCCCCGTTCCTCCTCCTCCTTTTTACTGCTCAATAAATCATCTTCTAATTAGCTTTCATTTTGCTTTATGTATAAATTCTTGGAAATTTGGGAATGAAAGATTTTCATACAGCTATTTTATTTATTGATAAATTAAATTCTATTGAACCATAGCCTAATGTGCTCTTTGTGCTGATTACTATGCGTAATGTAATAGAATTAATTGGGATCCTATTCACAGGACTTAATCTATTTATCTTTTTTCTCCAATTAAAAAAAAAAAAAATTAAAGTTTTTGCTGCCAGATGAAGCTGATTTAAAATAAAAGATAATCCTAAAATATTTATTCCTTAAGCAGGATTTATTCTGCTGAATATCTGGATGGCAGACCATCTAATAAACTAGCTACATTTTGAAGCCAATGGCAGAAATTCTGGTAACTCAGTACTAAGGATTCTGTTGTCATGGTAACAGTTCTCTGGCTCCAATGGGAACTGTGAATAGAATGCTGCCAAGTCTGGCTCTCTCACTGTGTGTTGATTGAATCCAAAGTAAGTGTGGCCTTTCTTTTTTCTTTGTCTTTTTCTCTCCCCACCCTTTTCTCCTCTCTCTCTCACTGACCATATTCTACATGATCTGTGCAGTTTGTCTAATTGATGCTTATTTTCTCTCTCTCTCAAGTGGTTTCATATAAATTCTGAATAATCCTTAATGTAGCTTCCTGCTCTCAGTGCTTACAATTATCCAGATCTGTTCCATTAAAACCACCACCCTCCCAAATCAGGTTCATGTATCCACACTATTAGCATCTTTCAGCATTTGTAAACCACCTCAAATGGCCACAACTGAAAACCAGGTTAG
This sequence comes from Nautilus pompilius, assembly GCA_018389105.1. Lineage (NCBI taxonomy): Eukaryota > Metazoa > Mollusca > Cephalopoda > Nautilida > Nautilidae > Nautilus > Nautilus pompilius. Next base: position 852,763 of record JACATO010001892.1, read on the forward strand.
TAGCAATAATTATCCATAATTTATTATCATTATTGTTATTTTAAAAGTCATCTTTGTAGCAAGGATAGCCAAACTACTGCTGAGTGCTACTTCTCTTCATACACTCTCTCTCTCTCTCTCTCTCTCTCTCTCTATCTCTATCTCTCTCATATAAATTATGTATGTCATCCTTGTCACCCTCATTGCTTAAAGCCAATACAATTCTGACAGATCTTACATGCCAAAGGGCAGCATCATTTTCTATTCACTCTTCCTTGTATGGGTGCCAATTCTTCACAATAATCCAAAATGAACGCATGAGCCTATGCTGGGAGGCTTGCGGGAGTTCGGTGCATTCTGCTGTTCTTCGGAACCACACTATTGGAATGGTACTGCTAGCCACGGGGAAGAGAATCCAAGCTTCAGCAGAGGAAAAGGTCAGGCACCTTTCTTCCCACTATCTCAAACTTTTTTTTTTTTTAATATCTATTTTTTTCAAAGAGGGCTTTTTATTTATTATTGTTTTTTTTATTTTAACACAATTTAAAATTTTGTTTTCATTTTTTGTAATTTCAAATTAATCTCTCTCTCCATTCTCATAATGTAAATTATTATTCACCTATTTTGAAAACTGGAAAAATCTTCTAATTTTCACGTGTTCAGACTATTTCATGTTATTTTAATTTGGTTTCTTATTTCTAGTGATAATTTTGCATTTATGTCTCATTATTTTAGAGTGCAGAAAGCAATAACGCCCATCTACTCCACATCGGCGCTGGTTTGTTCATTTTTTATCAAAAGTGCCAACAAATCTTTTGATTTCTTCTGTAAACCCTGGTCTCTCTCCCTAACTTTGTTGAAATACTTCAGACACAATTACTTATGGGAATTTTTTTCCATTGTTTGCATTGTCCAAAATCTTTATTCCCATCCTGTTGCTTTTAAATTTCTTTGTATTTTCAAATAAAACAGTTTACGGCTGTGTCATGCTCTCTGTGTTATTGACTGTGATAACAACAATAAAACCTTGCTCTGAAATACAAAAGGTCTGTTATTACTGATTAGTTGGAATTGTTTAAGAAAATCAACATTTGTTTTAAAAATTTTTTTTATTTATACAAAACATTTAAGCATCAATAAAATACCCAGCAATAACAATTCCCACTTAAAGAATTATTTGTTTATTATTTTAAAAGTTAAATAAATTGACTTTTTTTTTATTATTTTAACTGGGTAATCAGGGTTACTGGTTTGTTCTTTTTGCAAAACCTGTCCTGGATTTTGAGGTGTAAAGGCATCTCACAGCAGCAAGCTTTTGGCTTCAGTGGCCAAGAAGGTTAGCTGTGGAACCTCCCCCCACAATTACCTGGGAAGTTCCTGCTATAAAATCTTTAATTTTTATATGTTGGAGAAAACCACTGTGAAGAAGAACAAGAGAAAATTGTGCTATGCAAGACTCAAGCAGGTCCTGGAGTATGGTAGTCAGTCACCCAGATCTCTGGTTGTAACACACACAGGCAAACATTTTCTTTTTTCTTCATTCTGTTTGTGGTTATGTTCCTGAGCCACTTGGCATTTGTTTATAACTCAGATAAAACTTTCTAACATTGGGCGTCTTGAACACATCAACTGCAGAATTTCTATATATTTATTTATTTCTCTTCTAGAAAGAGAAAACAAACTGTTGCTTTTTGAAGAAAAGTTGTCTCTGATACTCGGTTGTTTATATAAAGAGAAAAAACAACTAAATACATTTAAACTTTAAAATGAAATACATTATATATATATATATATATAGTCTCGTAGTAATTTGGGGCAGTTTCCACAAAAATTATGGTTGAAAATTGCTATCAGGATATTTGCATTGTTTAACAATCACATTCCCAGTGTACATACAGACCCTGAAATACTTGCTTTTCTGATTTCTTTCTTCATATTAGGTGGTTCAAATTTTACTTAGCTTATTTCTTTGTTGGGTGGCTCATCATTGTTATTTTGAGCAACTGCTTTTCTATTTTGTTGGGGTTTTGCCAGGCACCTGTTTTTAATTGCATAATTGTTTGCATTTTTAGCAGTATTGTCTAAGGCATGGGTAGCTGTTTTACATAGGGTAAATTAGACATTTTGGACAACGGCATCACGTTATGAAAATCATTGATGCATATTAAAAGTCACTGAACTCATAATTTCCTTATTAGACAAGAATTTTGTTTGGTTACTAAAGTTTTTTTTTCTTTTTGTTTTCTCTCTTAAACTCTGTCCATGGCATTTTGCACAAATCAGCTATGGCCACTGCGTTATTTGCCCACATCTGACTTAATTGCAGATAATTTGTCTTGAAAGCTAATCTAGAAATTGCTCCCCTTTATATATATATATGTGCCAGGGCGCCCGAATCAGCACCATATTTCATGTTGATTTTGTGCTCATCTCGGATAAATGTGGGTAGGACTCTGCTTAAACGCTCAGCAACAGGTACCAAAGTGAAATTTTATTTTTGTTGTTTCATTTACTTTGTAGGATTTGCTGTGGGAACAGTCCCCCTCTCACCACCCCCCCCAAAGGGATGCTAGTAAGACTAGTAAGCAAGTGAAGAGTGGGAGTGGTGAAATCAGAGCAACAAGCATTTACTAACTCCACCCAGACCTGGCTACCACTTGGAAGGCACCGCCACTTTAACCAGAGTTAGTTTCCCTTTCAACTAGGGGGAAAGGTCTACTAACATAAAGAGCGAGAAGGGGAGGGAAGAAGCCTTATTTTTTTTCCTCCTGGATGTTTAAGTCGCCTGCCTCCATTAGCTATAAACTGGTAGCTATTGTTTTGGTGAAAGTGGATGTTCTGTATCTGGTGGAGTTCTGTCTTTTATTTGATGTAATTAGGAAGGACTGGTTTTGATGCATTCAAAAACAGATAGGACTTTGTTCAGCCTTAGTTGCCTGTTTAGAGAAACAAACTAAAGCTTGCAGGATAAATAACTTTTTTGGAAATGCAGGCAGTGGTTTCTGTTCCTTAAAACAGTTTTCACTCTGCTGTATAAGTCCACTTGCATATATAACCCTGAGAGCCAGTAATTGATACTTGCCTACTTTTCTTCAGTACTATAAACAGTATTTCCCAAAGCAAGTTAGGTTGGGTTGGTCCCCTAGTCTGCCCTAATGTGTTATCTCAGTTCAAGGTTTGGGAGACTGGTCAGACAGGATTAATGGGTTTGTGTAGTACTAGAAACATTGGACAGCATGAGTGTGCCAGATGCACTTGGCTCATAGTGATCTTAACAAAAGAATCTTCTAGAAATTGTTTGATTAGATGTGGAAGGAAATCTGGACACTGTTGGAAGGGACCAAACCACATCATGATCAGTTAGTTAATATGTTTCACTAATCTGCCATTTAATGGATGTAGATGTTAGATATCAAAATTTTATATATAGGATCAGCATTTTGTAGCTGATGGGATTCATATTAATAGAGCCAGCTTACTACTAGAAGTACTTCAGAAAACTAGATATTTTGGATTTTAAAGATTTAACTTTGATAAAATGTGAGTTGTGTTGGTAGTTGAACTTTGTGACACACCCTGTTTGTTAACTGCTAGTACAGAAATTCTCCTGGATCATCTTATTTTAATGCTAGCAGATGTTTGTTAGAAGTTACAAAATTTGTGCACATGCTTCCCCTCTCTTTCTTACTGTAGTCTTCTTGCTGGTTATTATTGCTCATCATGTCTCTTTTTCCTCGTCTGTCTCTCCTATTCTTACCATTTTGTAAAATTCTTAAGAAATAAACATATAAGATCAATAACTAAAACAGCAGTGAAAACAGACAGAGATTGGCCTGCTCTTTATCTCACATGGGTTCATAGTCCCCTTCCAGAAAGGACTGTGGAACGTAGTTAGCAACAAGGAAGTTGAAAGATGAAGTGGAATATTAAGCAGAAACTTCCAGTTAACATCTGCAGTGTTGTACACCTCCCTGTCTGCTTTTAATATTGGTTAATTGGTGTAGCTAGTACATACCTAGTAATGAGAAGGATTATGAATAAATTAAGAGATGATGGGTTACATAGATCAAGAAAAACAAAAAAAGTAAACGAATTATTTGCATACAAGACACTAAACCAGTGGATAGTGTATGAACCCTGTTGACTTATCTCCTTTTAATAATTAACTAAACATGAAAGTCTCAGTTTTTACCATCTATAACTACTGGTTAATCTGTTTCAGTGCTAATACTACTAATTACAAGTTATCAAATTTGTGTAAGAAATTAGAAATTCTCATTAATACATGTGGAAACGACCAGCCTCTCTCTCTCTCTCTCCTTTTTTTTTTGCCTTAAAGCTCTGAAGTGAGATTACAAAAAGGCTTGACATCAGTACTCTTACAAACACTGTGTGTAACATCATGTACAATTGTGAGATATGCAGAGTGAGTTAGCTGTAATTATTATGGGTAGAGCTGTGCCTTTTTGATACATCTTTGAAGGGTATATGAGAAGTTTAAATTTACTGGAGATTAATGAGATTGGAAAGTTATTATGAAAAATGTTTTAGTTATGATAAAAACTTGTGTTAAGTACAGTAAACTCTGTATATAGCAGCACTATTTAACAACATGTCACAACTCTGGCAGCTGACTTGGCAACCAACTTAAGTTTGTTTACAGTCGCCATCTTGGAAGTGGGCACAGCTCATTTCTCTCTCCTTTTATCATACAATAATTTTTGCACTCCTCAACAATGGCTCCTGAATTTGACAAAACAAGTACTGGAGAAAAACAAAGGAGGACTACACCTAATAATGTCTATAAAATTGAAATGGTCAAGAAATTAGAAAAGGGTGCACAAAAAGTTATGCATGCCCATGTTACGCATAATGCAATCATTATGAGGAAGCATCTGAGAAATTACAAAAGGGTGCTCCATCAACTTCTTCACTCGATCGTTCTCCTGATGCAGCAATTGAAACAACAACGCCGGAGGAGGAGCAGGTAACAGAAGAAAAGTAAATGGTGTTGCATAGTATATATAATTGTTTTTTTACATATATGTAACTTGTTTTGTGTACATTTTAAAAATATAATTACATTTTATTTACATGTATTTTCCATATGCAACTTGATGTAAATGTGTTTTTTGAATGTTTTGATTAAACTGGCAACACTTACATGTCCGTTTTATATTCTTCTTATTTACACCTCGCTTATATAGACGCTCCATATAATGGAATATTTGATATAATGGCCTCTCCGATTTCCCGAGAGAGCCATTATATAGAGTTTACTATAGTAGGCTTTCAACTTTCTTTAACGGTAAAAGCAGTCATGCTGTGGTTACCACGCTGTTTTCACATAACATTTATTAGAGCCATGATTTGGTGAATTGGAGGAAAAATCAGGTACATATAGAGTGTGATAGTCCAGGATACATTAGCACTGGTTATAGTTTTTTTTTTTTTTTTTAAGAAAAACAACAATTTGTCACTTTGCTAAATGAAGTAAACAAAGAAAAGTTTACATGTGCTTTGTGTCTACTAATCCCCAATTTCTTTCTTGTTATAGCACATGGTGCAGAACCAGATGACACCTACATATCAGTACGCACAGACAGGGCTGGAGGACTACCACCATCAGGTGGTTAGCCAGGCATCAACAGTCACTGCCGACCCCACCACCCAGTATAAGGAACAGACTGCTGTGTACACTGCCCCTGCCAATGGTGGTGTCGAGCAGCAGACGGTAAGAAGTCGGCCCATAAATGTACGTCTGTATCACCTTCTTTATTGTAGCTTGCGACTGGCAGAGTGAAGTGGCTCTTTGGGAGCATGTTGGCACACTAACCAACCAACCAACCAACCACCTGCCTGGTGCCACCAGGTGGTTTTTTAACTGACAGCATGGAGTTGATCTAACACAAACACATTCTCTGCTTATTTTTTCACTTGGATAAATGGCTAGTGACATCTGTCCAAGTAGAAAACTATAGAAACTTGTGCTTGGTCACTAACTGGGCTTCAGCTCATGGTGATGGTTACATTCTCAACTACCATATCATCTAGAGGATATTGCCCATTTCCTTGTCTCTCCAGGGGGTGAGGGGATGCACTACATTAACCCTTTTTAAGGTCTTGGCTTTTAGAGAGACTGATAAATTTTTGGTAAACCTGAATAATAGTAACTGCTCCAAATAAGATCATCAGGCATGAAATAAATCGTCTGCACTTATGAGTAGTACTGGTCACTACTCTTAGGGTTTACCAGATTTTCTAATGTGAGCCCAAAATATATTTATTAAAAATTATATATAATGAATTTTAATTTACTTTTATTTTGTTTCGAGGTTTAACCTGACAAACATATTACAGAAACTGTTAGAACTTTGATTACAAGATCTTAACAAAATATCCCCTTTTGATATTTTATTGTTGAGTCCATGTGTGATGGAGAGTTTCACATGAAGGCTCTTTATATTTTAATAGCTGAGTAATACATAATTATTTTGTAAACATGTTTCACTGACTTTATGGGAGGAAACTGCACATATAAGTGTCTTAAAATAGAAAAAAGCTATCTAATTATGCCTTTGCAAAGTGTTCATTAAGATGCTCACCAAACAGGTTACGCCATTTAAAACATTTGAAATTTCTGAAGTTGTCCATGCTGAAAAGGGGAACAAGAGTTGAAAAATGAATGGTTAATAGTGCTGTACATCAATTCTGTGATATTACCTCTCCAGCAGACAATGTTGGCTGCCTCAACTATATAGACATTAGGAATGCTTGCTTTGTTTAACATTCAAAATGGTAGTGCCACAATGCATTGTGGTGCAAGAATGAAAATCACAAATGACATCACTTGAAATTATCTGAATCATTAGGCTAGTTACCAACTTGATTTTTTTAGACCTTTTTGCATTTAGTTTCTGAATTTACAAAACAATCATGAACATTTTTAAGCTTATTTTTACTGTTGTGTGCATCCCTTGTAATGGATGCTAGCTATTCTTTCAATTTATTTAATTTATCTCCTGATGACCTAAAGTTTGTCATCTTTTTTATTATTGTTTACTGCTAGAGGGTAAATATAGCATCTGTGCTGCTCTATGCTTTTGACCCCCTCCCCTGCTCCTGGGTGGGGGCATACCTTCGGATGATAAGGTAAGGTGGGTGTTTGATGGTGCAGAAGATTGACTCTGCTTCATTACATAACAGGTGTTTATTTTATCTTGCATGCTTAATTTTTGCATATGCTTTTTGCTGTTTTGTTTTCTTCATTTACCCTTTACCTACAAACTTTTCAAGGGAGATGAGTGAAATTTCATGGGTCTAATTTCTCAAAAAAAAAAACCTTTCTCAAAATAGACAAGAGCAGCAATACTTGTCTCCCTTGAAAATGTCAGATGAAGGGTTAATTCTAGCATTAATTAACTTAGTTTTGCATTTTTATACTTTTTTTAAAAAAATGGTTAGTTATTTATAATATTAAAGAATAGAACAAGCAAAATTGAAGTGTAGTTCTTTATATTGGTGGTTGGTCATCACTGGATTTAGCCTTGAACCATCATACTAAAGGGAATTAGTATAAACTGATTTTTCTTTGGTAATTGAATATGTTAAAAGTTTGCTTTTTGTTTTGTTTTTAATTAGATTTTATTTGTTCGTGACATTTGCAATTAATTTTTATTTAATATTCTCTGTGGTATATTTAAAGAAAGCTTCAAAGCCAGTCAATCTAGCTTTTCTGTCGAATTACAGGTTGGTGTGAATCCGGTGTTGGATTAGGTTAGATTTACTCTAAAGATTACATCAATAGATAACTTCATGCATCAAATATCTGTTGTTACTCTTTCCTTGGTTCTCTGTAAGTCAGTAATATTTCACCTACTTCAGCATAGGAGGAACTCAAACATTTATCTCAGAGAGAATTATTCAATTTCTCCTTTAAAAACAAAAAATTTAATGAAATTCTGACATAATTATTATCATTTCTGCTTTTTAACTACACAATTTTACACACACCTTTTTCTTTTTTTTTTAAAGACTAAAGTATGTCTTTTTCTTCTGTTGGGTATTTGATGATTAATAAGTTAAAATTTTTTTTATTTGTTAGTTTCATAAATGTCAAAAGGGTTTTTTGTTGTTTGTTTTTTTTTAAAGATCATAAATAAAAGTTAAGTTCAGGTTGATGATTAATCCTATAAAACCAGAATTATATAGAATAATGAAACTTCTTTCCTCCTACAGTGTGTGTGTGTGTGTGTGTGTGTGGATATTTTAGAAAAGATGTTCTTCCTTACAGCTTTAACTTTGCTTCGTTTTTGGATGCTGTTCAGCTTTCCTTTTAATGTTAGCCATGTTCTGTTTGGAAATTAAAAATTGCATTTTTTTTGGAGAGATATTTTTAATCTTAATGGTGAAAATGCAACTGTCAAAGAAACTCAAGAAGGATCTGTGTGTCTTGTTTACTAACACAGAATAAAGAAGGGGGCCCAGTTCTGGTTTTGCTGAAATGAGTTCTTTGGCTGATACTGATAAGGATGTATTCCTTTGCTGGCTGGGAAGAACCTTTGACATAACACAGATAACAGGATTACCACCACCCCCCCCCCCCTTGTCCTTTCCCCCCTATCACCATGATGTTTATATTGCCCAAGGAATTTCCCTGCTAGTGCTTCTGAAACAGGGAGGCTTACAAGAGATGAAGGATTTGTTTGAAATTTCATCAGCAATTACATTTTTGACTCTCTCCCTATTAATTGGGAAGGGCACAGGTTAGTTATTAGGTTTCTCCAAAATTAGCTCAAAAGTGAAGTATACTTGTGGCTTGGAAGCAAATTAGCACTGCTGGAAGGGACCTGGATTGTTGGTTGTTGTAATTCTAGAAGGTGGCAGAGATGGTGGCTTCATACAAGCAGCCTGCTTTAAAGGAACTTCCTGTGATGAAAGAAACTTCTGGCCTGGTAGCATGGTGAAAAGAAACCTTGTTGCAGGGTTTCATTTCCTGAGATTTTTAGCATACCTTAGGAACAGGTGCAGTAGCATCTGTTAGATTGGTTTTTAAGTTATGGTAAAATATTTGCACTTAATGAGATATTATGAATCACCTTTTGGTGAGTTTGTTAAATCATTAGCTTCAGGGGTAGACAGTTTATGTTAATTGTTTGCTAATTGAGTTATTCCTAAAATGTGAGAGGGTTGGATTATATACATATAGAATGGTGACCATAATTGTGGTGTATATACCAATAAAAATGATAGAAGCTACTGTGATGAAAATAATCTCCGAATCAAAGTTCCAAGGAATTTTTTTGTCATGTTCTAGAGACATTCAAATGAAACCTCTTTGGGTACAATTACAGTGATTCTATTTCAAAGAGATGTAAGACTGATATTCTACTTAAGGATGGTGGTCACCTTGACTGTAAATGAATATTCTACCTTGTGCCTTTCAAATCTTATACTTGACTTTACTCTGTGCTTTCTTTCATTTATTATTGTACTCTAAACAACTTTGTTTCAGGTTTTTGTTGATGTTTGGTATTTATAGCATGTACATTTTAGATAAATACACTGATGCCAACTTCTCAAGAAAGCAGAATGAACTAAAGCAGGAAAGATTTACTGTAAAACATTTGAACATACAACTTAAAGGGGCCTCTTTTTTTTCTCCTTTCCTTCCTCTTTTTTAATTTACAATTAGAAGGATCCAAGTCATCTTACTCTTCTTCACAAGCTAGCTGCATAGATTTTGGTGACACTTTATGTTGGACATTTGTGACACTAGGGGTCCCTTATCAGAGGTGTCTCCTTTGCAGACATCAATGCATGGATGTGGTGGATGGAGTAAAAATGCAACTTGAAACCTATTCTTGATCTGGAGGTAGTTCCTAGATTGGTTTAGTTAGTGCATCATTGTCATACCCGAATACCTTTGATCTCTTCTGACTATTTTACCCGGAGCCTACCTAGCACCAGGGCCGTGAATTAAACTGGTAGCTCATTTTTACCAAATTTCATATGATAGATATATTAGAAATTATGCCAGCCCTATAATAATTTTAAAATTTCATCTTTATGACTGCTTACAAAAAAAATAAGGATCATGGATTGTGTGTTATGTATAAACTTTTTAAAAATAAACTCGTTTACTTGCTTACTTGAGTCGTGTAGCTCGTATGGTCAAAAATACTAATTACTATTGCAGTAGAGAAATTAATACTAAGTTTAAAGAATAACCCATAGAAAGATTTCAACAGTAAAATATCCCATAATTCATACATAAATCATTTGGCATTTGTTCACTTTCAAAATTTATGTCATGCAAGATTTTTTTTCTTTGTCAGACTATCCTTTATGCTTATGTTCTTGTGGATGACATCACAATTATGGCCACCAGTGTTTTATATATAAGGGCAGAATCAAAAGCTACCAGAGGTTTTGTCTATGGTAAAGCAACAATTTCCTTGGCAAACCCTGTCTGACTTTTGAGTTTAAGGATATCTTACAGCTATGTCAGTTTGTTGCCCAGAATATGGAGTGACAGTGATGAAAATACCTATTCACATAACTGCTTACTAAAACTCTTTATTGGAATACACTAACAACCATGTTTAGTGCTAATTTTTAGCGTGCTTATTGGCTAAAATATCAGAGACTTATTTTGTGCTTGGTTGGTTTAAGTTCACATTTTGTAAGTTTTTTAGCTCACCTTTACTGTTAACAGATGCTTAACAGATTGTTTTTTGTTATGAGTGCTATAGTATCAAGCTTTGTTTACTTCAGAGGTACATGCTATTGGTGACATTTGCTCTTAGTGTTTTGGTGGTGATGCATGTACATAGCCAGGTGTTCTTAATAATTGAGCAAATGGACAAACTTGCAACATTTTGTCTCTATTCTTTCCTTAATCATAATGAATATATATGGCTATAAAAGTTTTAAAATGAAATCGTGTAACAATTTCTCTTAAAAATTCAAAAAAGTATTTATTTTATTGTTTTGTTGTGCACCAGACTGTCTCAACAGTGGAAATAACTTCTCTATGGTGGAGAGAGAGAGAAGGGAAATTCCTATTGCAATTCCTCATTTTCAAAGGTGAGAGCAAACCCCCACAGCTTGCTGGTGAAGATTGATTTATGAATATTTCATATGCTGTGTATTTTTCTAACTTGAATTTATCAGCCTAAAGATTTCTTTGAACAAATCCTTCTCTCTATTTAGCACTATATAGGAATTAGCTTCCAAATACTTTTCTATATACATTTTATAACTTTGCCCTGTGCAAAAGTGGTTGATAGAATGGCATTTATCGGAAGGGTAGTATATTCAGTCATATTAAGTATAGTGTGGAAAGCAAGAGAAGGTAAGTGTACTTATCCTTTTTTTTCCATCTCTGTTTTTCATTTTTCCTAGCTATTTTCTTTTTTTTTTTTCTCCCCTCTTTCTCCCTAGGGATCTCTTTCATTCACTGGGCATGTTTTGATACTTTGACATTTTAGCCCAGTAATTACTAGTTTTTCTAAATTTCTGCTGTGAACCTCAGATTCTGGTCATATACTAATTCACCCTCTTTGACCTTTTAGAAATGATTTCTGAGTTGCTTGAACAGTATAAAATATGGGAATTATCTTTGCTATCATAGAATAAAAGCTTTTAATGAAATTTTCATAGAGAATTTAAAATTAGATAAGCACTAAGCTATGAATGGCATGTTTTAAAGCTGATATCTCCCAGGTATTTTGAATGGTTTCATTGCAGGCAAAAAATTAGCTACCTATGTATGAGAAGCATTCATAGTTTAAAATTAAAGAACCTAATAAGTCAGAAGTTTGTTATTTTTTACACCATGCAGTGTTGTCTTCTGATCTATAATCAGATGTGTGGATAGGAAACAGTAAGGCTTGGTTCAGAGGTACATTTTAAATGATGGCAGCAGTGGGCCTTTACAGGAGCTAATGAAAGGAGAGTTTATTTTAATTGCCCTTTGTTTTGCCTCTTGTAAATAGCTCTGCTCAATTATCCAACAACCTTTTGATTTCATTTTATAATGTCTGCTACATTAAAGGGATTGAAAATGAAAAAGAAAATAGAGTTTTAACTCCTTGGAAATGAACAATTTTGGAAATGGTAAACACATTTGATTGCTACCATTCATTTACCAGGATGTTGCTTTATTGAAAGGACATTGCTGATTGGTCCACACTATTTTTGGAGAACCATTCAACAGGAGGCTCTTTAATGGGCCCCAATGGATCAGCTGTATTGTATTGTCTTTTTTTTTTGTTTGTTTGCTTACTAGCTTTGGCCATTATAAGGGAAGTAGAGGTGAGAATTTGGAAGAACATGCAAAAAAAAAATCCAGATGTAAAGTAAACTTTAGAGGTAATCCTAGTTTTTGTTGCACTGCATGAGCAAACATGTCTTTAGACAACAATTCACCAACTTTCAGCATTCAGTCTGAAGTTGGTTGGGGTTTATATTTCATTGCCTATTATGTTCAGAGGCACTAACTTTGCTTTTCTTCAAAATATTATCATGTTTTTGCCTTTGTCAATCTAATTTTTTTTTGTCCATCTCTTCTAGAGAAAATAAAGCTATTGAATTTTGATAAATGTGCTGAACAAGTTTATCAGCTATAATCATCTTCCAAAATGTGTCTGACAGCTGGCACTGATTGCTACAGCAGCTGTTGGTGAACAACCTAAAAAATTACCATAATATTTTAGATTTTCAGAATTTGAATAGATGGGGGGTATAAAAGAACATGTTTCATTTTGAATAGTCATTTGATGAAAGATTACCTGTTTTGAGAATTTTCTTGTGTCATTGTCTCTCTTCCTGTTTTGTGTGTGTGTTTGTGATTTGAATTTTTTGTTTTCTTTTTTAGATTTTGGAAAGCCAGCATTTTCTTTGTTGGTAGTTCCTGAATAATATTTTTGTAGCAGATTATCTTTTCATGTATTTGCTTCAGCAGCTACTGCACCATAGGAAATAAATATGAATGTCCCATTCAAATTGACAGTTTTTGAAGTTCGCCATTTGCTGACTTTTATGGTTGATGGTTTCCATCTTTGTAGACATAGTCACAGCAGAAAGATTTTTTTTGTTTTGTTTTGTTGAAAATACCATTTACTGAGTACTCAAGCTTTCATGGTTTCTAGTTCTACTTGAATAATTAATTTTGTCAGAAAAAAAAAAAATTATTCTGTGTAAATATTCAGGTGCCATAGTTTTCAACTCTGGAGCCATTATCACACCACAAAGAGAATCTGTACTTTTCTTTGATAGGAAGGAAAACACTTCTTCTGTATGTATCAGGTGCTGTGGTTTGAAGTTCTAGACTGGTAATCGCATTAGAATGAGTAGCTCTAATTTTTTATTAGTAGGACCAAAAATGTTGTTTTCTATATAACCAGGTTTCATGGTTCTTGGTTTTGTATTTTTCTTAGTAATAGAAAATTTAATTCCCCATACTTTCTTAAACACTCCTGGTAGATAGTTTTGTTTAAGCACCATCAGTTTTGATGAGACAATTTTGAGGGTTCTTACCTGCAGTATGAAGAACCTAATGTTGTTGCTTATCCATAATATTAAGCAGTCAGCTTTGAAAAAATTGATGTATTTAGTTTACGAATTTTGTCAGAATGAGGTCAAAAGATTTTGTTGCAGAGTTTAGGTAAAGGGGGCTTATATTTTGTCTTTTCTTTCTCACCCTGTTTATGCCCTTTTGGTACTTGTCTCCACTATTGTAGCCTGTACTTCCTTGAGTTAATTGAAACTTCTCTTTCAAAGATCACCCTGTTGAACTGAAAATTAGCCAGACTGTATCCTGCCTGGTCTTATTTCAGGGAATCTAGTCTTATTGTAGAAAGGAGGAAAACAATGGAGCATTAACTCAAATACCTGTTTGTTAAAACTGAGCACTCTTCAGATGACCCAGCTGCTCTTGAGGGTATTGGATGGTGATGCTAGAAATGCCCTAGTAGATGCCTCATATGATGGCATGAAAACATGGTGGTGAAAACCTCAATGTGCCTCATGTCAACTTTGCTTTCTTTTGAAAGATAATTTCTAAATGTCACTGTTTCCAAAAGTCATTAGTAACTGTCATAGGACTAGCCAAGCAACTTGTATATTCTCCTTACAGTGGTTTACAACCAAAGCAGTGTATGTTATATGATTTTGAAAGTTCATAAATTACCCACTGTATTTTCAAAACATGCAAGAGGAGAATGTGTGCTTTTAATGCTCTTGGATATTTTTATATTTCTTAAGTTATTTTTATTTGTCCATTTATAAGTAAAGTTGGTGCAGTAGATAATTAGAAAAAAACCTTAGTTCTATTTCTGATTTTCTACACAAGATAAAAACAACAAAAGGGGTTAGGGGTGCAACAACAGGGGAGAGAATATTATGCATTACTTAGGAAATACCTGTTTAGCAGCCAGTCCCATTGTCATAGAGTTGAGCACAGGCATAATTATTTTGGCTGTTTTTGTTGAATTTATAACAGTGTTCATTATGTTTCTTTTTTACCATTGTTGGGGTGAAAAACCAGCATGTTCGTACATTTGTGATAACTAAAGTTACGTGCTTCTTCTTGCTCAAATCTCCCACTTTTAGGTGATTATCCTGTTGCTAAACAAAATCCTACATTAAACTTTATTCAACACTGCTGTTCATTCAGGTTAAATGTTGAGATCAAATTAAATATCACTTCATTATTTATTTTGCTCCAATTATTCAACAAGACTGGCTTTTTTTTTTTTTTTGAGTCTATATTTGCATGCTCCTTGATGTTTGATGTTGCTGATTAGTGGATTAACTCTAAAATAAAATCAGAGATGGAGAAATTAAATAGAGAAAGGTTGGGAGAGTGTTTAAGCCATCTTGGTCTTGTGTGGTTTGGGGTGGGTGGGGAGTTTGAAATGATTTTGTTTTTAAAACTGATGTTGCCAATCAAGTATCTGTTTTAAAGGAAAAAGAAAATCTTTTCAAACGGAAGCCAATTCCTAAATAATTTTAAAATGTATGATTGTTGGCTTTGTCGCTGACATAGTAGAAGTGTCAGCATTTTGCTAGTTATGCATTGACATTGTCTGGCAGTTGCTACACTTGGTCTACTGTCTGACCTTTTTTTTGTTGTTGTTGTTGCCAGAGGCAAGACCTGTGGTATAATTCAAATGGATTTGAGCAGTGATGTTTATACTGCCCCCCCCCACTCCAAAACAAAATGGTTATTTGTTTGAGGTAAGGAGGCAGTACAGCATAATTCCTCATGCTAGAAATTACATCTCACAATGAGTCATTGGCAAGGCATATCAACAGTGCATGCCAGGAATGAATTATGAAAATTTTACTGCTCAAAAATTATTTTGGTGCTTAGCAGCTGTAGCTCCAATACCCTTTCTTTTTATTTTTGTGGTGGTTTGGCATTTGCTATTTTCTGATTAAGTGCCTGATGTGGTTCCTTTGCCCAGTTATAGAGCGACTCTTATTGATTTTTAGATTTTAAGCTGCCATAATTGAATCTTATCTCTAAAGTCAATGGAAACCATTTGGAAAATCTTTCAAGTTGCTGTTTTGGTAGGCTGTCTACAAGCAGCATGAAGATGTTTTCATTTTGTCCATTAGAAATTGTTAAATAACTTTCCCATGGTGAACTAGCCATGATATTATAGGGCTGGTAGGTGGATGGTGGTACAGTGCTTAAAACCACTCCTGTATCTAAAGTCTGTGCTTTATTTGAGTTCACAATGAGTTTTATTTCTGAATTTGAGTATACAGCCTATGTCTAGAAATAGAATTGGTACATTTGCACCTGTGAGATCCTATTACTCAGGCTGTCTGAGAGGATCAGTGAGGTCTTGTCACAGTTGTAGTTTGATATTTGTCTAAATGTATTTATTACTTATTCTAATTTAGGCAGGTACATATTTACAAAGGGAAACGACCCTATGTTTATATTAATTGTTTTAGCCGCCTCTCACTCACTCCACTTTTAAATTTCTTCTTATTAGCATCTGTTTGATGGTTTGAAATATCAAAAAGTTGGTATGACTTTCATGTATCCTGTAAGTAAATAAATCAAAAAGTTATTTAATAAGTTTAATATACAACATACGAGAAACAAGTGAAAATCTTGAGAGCCTCCTGTCCCCACCCTCCTCTCTCTCAATGGGCCTGCTGTTACTTCAAACTATGAAGAAATAAAAATTTAGAATAATCCACTTCTAATAGAATACTGCTTGTTCAAACCTCAGCTTGTAGGTGAAATCTCAAATATTTCAGTATTTGCATTTTGCAGCTTACCTAGCAATTTTTAGATGTAAGTTGCATTCAGCTGTAAGATCTTAGTAAAAATAAGCAATTTCAGATTCAAAGATCACATAAAATGTTGCTTCATGATGCATCCTGTAACTTTCATTGAAACAATTTAGAAAGCCACTATTATTAAATAGCAGTGAGATTGCAGTGTGAACAGTACATTAATGACTCCAGCTATACAGCAGTCACCTAATCTGAAGTCATAATTTTAAAACTTTCATTGATAGTAACAAAAATTTAGCCATTTAAGTATTTCAGTAATTTACATAAAAATGGGAATCCATAACAGTTTTGTCTTCAAATATAAGCTTTTGTTTTAGATGCTCACTCACTAATGTAGATCATATAAAAAGTGGGTTCATGACCCACAAAACTGTCATTTAAAAATTCATCAGTACTAAATAGTGTGTAAAGAGTACAGCAATAATTTGAGCAATGCAGCCATATCTTAAGTATCCCTTTGCTAAGTAACTCGAGTGTAGAGCAATGTTTGTGTGTAAAAATTGCTTGTGATCAAAATAAACAAATATTCTAAATGTACCCTTTTTTCTGGGTAGATGTTTTTGTAATTCTGTATATCAAATGGGACACATTTGCACTCACTATACTACCCTTCAGTTGTGTATTGTTCTGCAGTTGAGTAGTAAGAAGCTATGACGTAGTACCTTCATTAATATAATCCTTTATAATGACAACTCAGTATCACTCCAACCTGTCATTTTACATTACAACCACATTTGACTGAATGTTTATTCAGTTTTGTGTGTGAAGTTTTTAGGCTGGGACATAAATGCATCCAAGATGTCATGAGTAACGTAAAAATGGATATGGTACACAAACAGCTATCACCCTACCTACTTTTGCATGTATTATTTTTACCCTGTTAGGTTTCCTTTGAAATCTTACTTGATCAGAAACCCCATTATTTTAAAGATTTCTCTTTGTGGTAAAAAAAAAAGGTATCTATCAAAGTGTCTGACAGTAATTTGTTTACTTCTCCAATTGTGCTAAGTTTCTTAGGACATTTGCTGGGTATTACTTGACAGCTTACCGATTAATGTCATAGATTCAAGCCATTTTTCTTTCTTGGAGCTACTGACAAAGTACCTCTTCTTTTTGATACTTGGTGAAAAATTCTCATGGGGGAGATATTTAAAAAACAACCTTTTACTAATAAATTCTAATTTGAGTGTTTATCTATGTACATATAAAGTATGTATATATTAGGCACTTGTATAGTTCAAGAAATTAAGTAAGCTTTTTATTTTTTTAATAATCAGACTAGTTCATTAAATTATAAAATGTTCCAGTAATTTATTTCCTTAGAGCTGTACCGTACTTGTTGCAAGTGGAGTTCTTCCATTGAAAATTGTTACACAAAATTATTACTATTGACAGTAAGCAAGGAGAAATACTAATGACACACTTTGTATGCAAGTTTGTGGATGTTATAATGAAGCAATTTGCCTTGCACTCAAAACTTTAATTAAAAAAAAGAAAAATGTAAATAAGTATCTATTGTATTTTTCCTTTGACTCCATATGTTGTGCATAATTTGTCTTTTTCCTGTTGAGCAGTAGCAATTCTTTTACATGGTGAGTATGTATTCATTCTTATCCTCTGGTAAAATAATCCTGTTTTGTTTTGGGAACATTTTGCCTTTTAAAGCAAACTTATTTACACAAATGAAATCCAGACATACTATTACAGCCAGGTTTCATTTGAATGCCCATAATAAGCAGGGCAGCCTAAGAAAGGGAATAAAAGCAGCAAAGTGGGTATTCATGTTTAGACTAGCAATAGCTTTTCCTTTTTTTTGAAAACTGGTTTAATCTTTCAGATTATTTCAATATTAAACTGCAGAATAAACATTGCTACTTGATTTGTATTTTTAGTCTATGCTAAAAATGGAATTTCTGGTGGCTTTGTTTTCTTTCTCAGATTTTGAAGGCCACACTAAATGTTAAACTACAAGATGATGGATTATTTTTCCACAGCGAAAGTCTGTTCAAGATGCATGGTCCCTTGTTAAAGAAAGTGCACTTTACAAATTAAGGAACACATCTTTGGATGTTGAATGATTTAAATAAATAAATGTGGGTGTAGTTTAAAAATAGATAAGCACAGACTAGTTTTTTCGTTATCAATTTATTAATAATTTTGATGGGGGGTAAGAAGGAATGAAAAAATCTTGCATGTGAAAGGTACTGCAGCGTATAAATGTATAAAACTGATGCTAATAGGTTATTTTGTCTGTTTTTTATAAAACTAAAATTATTGATATTTTAAACATTTAATTGAGTGTTAAATAACATTTTTTTCTGGGGGCACAAATTTCAATAGATTGCTCTGGACAGGAATGCTGTTTTCTCTAAGTCTAGAAATGAGGCAGATCCTACTAACATTCACCACCCTGGTCAACTTAAGAGATGGAGGTGGTGTGGTTATAGTTAAATTGACCAATAGCATTATTACTTTTGCCTGTGGACTGGCTTCAAAATGATATAGAAGATAGTTGCAGGATAAAGAGTTAACACTGTTTTAATTTTATTTGCATCAAGGTTTTGTACTTCGGTAGTCATTAGACCAGCCATTCTTCAGCTTTTCAAACTTTATGCTATTATATGAATAAATGAAACTGTCACTTGTTTACCAAAAAACAAGAACTAAGGCAAATTATCACACAATTTGTTGGGCAGTCTTTAGACGAGGTAATTGGTATGGCTAAAGTAATTCTGCATATATAGAATATTTCACTACAAATTACATGGGTAATTAAAGCACATTATCTTTATTAGCGTACAAATTATCCAAAGATCATGTTGCCATTATCAAGAATCTTGTTTTCATTTCATGGGAACTAAGCTGTGTTTGGTGGATGAAATGTTAATAGACTAAAAATAGGAGTTCACTGAGTATACAACTAAAACAAAAAATGTATACCGATTAGGTTTTAAAAAGTCACTTAGGAAATATGCTTAAAAATACAATAAAACTGTATCATTGTGAAAATTGAGTATTTTCTCTTTCACACACCCGCTGTAGACTCAACAATGAAATAATTCACCAAAGAAATTATTTATGAACACTTTGAAATTACAGTTTTCTGAATATATTGATTTTAGTGATGTGTTCATAGTTGATCATGTTTCATTGTCTGTGTATATTTTCCATCAGTCTGCTAAAATATGGGTAGCAATATATGGTAATTGATTTAAATATATATGAAATATAGCTATTTTATTGGTCTGTACAGGCTTGCACCATAAGTTTTTTGTTCTCATTTATTAATTTTTTATTTATTATTGATAGTGTAAAAAAAAAATAAAATTTTGAACTTACTAATTCCTTATTTATTTTAATGCCTGCCTTTATTTTTCAATACTTTCTACCACCACCAACTAACTACTACTGGATAAGGCCTCCTATAAACTAACTTATTGTCTTGTTACTGTGAGACAACATTACTATTCAGCAGGGTGGGACAAGATATCATGCATGATGTTGCATGCTTCTTTAATCAGTTCATTTCAACCTGTGGTGAATTGAACAATTACAGTTCTGCATGGCTAAAAACAAACCAACCCTAAAAGTACACAATGCCATTTTATCTACATTTTATATTTAACATCTGGTGTGTTAAGCACATTGTTAACTTGTAATATTACACCTCAGTAAATGGGGGGGGTTGTAAACTTCAGTAATAAGAGCAGCCATTCATTCCTTCATTGAGTTATAGTTTCACTGCACAAAACTATCAAAGGGCTAAATATTCCAAAGGCAGTAATGTGATAAAGAAACTATTCAAACAGGAAGTTCATTAACTATGAAGAAAACTTGCAGAAGAGAGAGACCATTTTACTATCATTTGGGTACAAGGAAGACAACTCTGAAATGCACCAAATCAAGCTAGTCCTCTGAAGGAATTGAACTTGTTCCCTTTACTGTGGTAGTCCATCAGTCTACTGCTCTTGCATCTTCTCTACAGAATTGAATGACATTGGGTAATAGAAGATTTGTGCTTAGATATGTTTATTTTCTTTGGGTTAAGTGATTGTAAGTGGTATGTTTTTTTTTGTTTTTTTTGGTGCTTCAATGCCAGCTTTGGGTTCTCATTCAGTGTTACAAAGACTTTGTTGTTTTTTAATTCTAAGAGCTTTCATTTAGACTGAAAATCTCTAGTGTGGGAGGGACACACAGTTCATTTAAAATATTTTTACTTTTTCTGAGATGCATTTAAGCAAAAATTAGTCTCAACCAAATAAGTTGTCACTGCAGGGCTCAAGGTTTTGACTGTTTTGTTGATATTCTTACCAAAATAGGGTCGTTCAAGTGAGGCCCTGCAGTTAACCATTATGGTGATAAAAAAAACTGAATATTAAAAAATGTCTGAAAACCCTTTAGTACATACAACTAATTGACCATAAAGCATTTTTTTTTTCCCCATTGCATTTTACATGCAGTCTGATGCCCTATTGAGCAGCCAGCGATATTTGTGAATGGTTCTCAATATGCTGGCAGAATATGCCATACGAGAAAATAACTGGTTATTTTGTGTTGAAGTTCATTTGATTCAAGAAAATAAATGGCTCTTTGTTTGCATATTATTTCCCGTTCTTTGGACAGTTTGACAAAAATAATTTTAGCAAAGTATTTCATAGATTTAAAATTGAAAGTAACCTCTCTCTCTCTCTCTGGAAGAAATATTGATTTTTATTGATATTGGTATTTAAAGAAAGAGAAAATAACAAGAAGATGATAAAAAAAAAGAATTCACGTCAGTGGAACATAATCTGGTTATGAATAACATTAACAGAGAAACACAGGCATCCAAGCATACCAATCATGACTCATAGA
This sequence comes from Nautilus pompilius, assembly GCA_018389105.1. Taxonomy (NCBI): domain Eukaryota; kingdom Metazoa; phylum Mollusca; class Cephalopoda; order Nautilida; family Nautilidae; genus Nautilus; species Nautilus pompilius. Next base: position 873,919 of record JACATO010001892.1, read on the forward strand.
TTAAAGTATTGTAATGTGAGCCAGAGATGCTATTGAAATACCCAGGGTATTATCTTGTTTTCTGAGAGAGTTCTGTCAGATGGGCTGGTTCTCTCCTTGTTGGATTTCAGAGTTTGTTTGTACATTCTTAAGCAATGATCCACATGTAGGAACAGTGTTTAGAGTGCTTATGAAGAAATGAGTATGCAATGAAGATTTGAGAAGCCAGTTTACAAATTTGTTAAGCTTTATGATGCTTAATAACATTGATCTTTCTGTTGTTTGGATACTACATTGATTGAAAGTTTTTTTATGCTAGAGGCCCTGTATAAATAAGCTGAAGCAATAAAGGCTCCTTGCTTTCTTAGATAAACAAAAGTAAACTGTCAATAATGAACCATAACAAAGATATTTTATACAACTGAATATTATTATTATATTTTTCTTTTACTTAACTGAGCTTAATAATTTGAACAGTCAAGCTGCCTTTGTTTATTCTATTAATAATATATATATATAGTGGGAGAGAAAGGAAGAAGTTACATTTTTATTTGCATTTTTAATAATGTAAATGAATGTTGTTTAAAGCAGATAACAGTGTTTAAATATGCAGATGTGCAAATCTCAGATTTTCTTGTTATGCTTTAAGTGTTGAACAATTTTTGTGTCTGTGGTTTTATTGACCTTTTTTATAGTTCACATGAATGAATAATTCTGAGTGTAACATCTTTCATCATCTAGCCTCTGCATGTGGAATGTCATTCATGATGGATGGCTCCTGATAGTGTAAATGATAAATGGCACAGAGAGAGAGAAACTTTTCACATTGCTGAGAGTGAATTGTAATTAAAAAAAAGAAGTGACTTGAATTCCTTTTCTGTTTTGCTAGTCAAATACTGTTTATGTATATACATGTCTCTCACATTAACACAGTTATGTCACACCACCTTTATTAGTAATAGAACTCTATTTAAGAAAAAGTATGCAGTATATCTCTTTAAACAATCCCTTTTGGTTGGTCAGGGATGACAGCACTATGGTCATTACCAAATAGTTGCATACCACATGATATATACAGGGTGTTCTAAAATGATGTATGCACTTTTTTTCTATAGCTTAGTAATTGCTAGATAGTATTTATGCTTTCTATCAGCATCCATGCAGGCATTACAGCATCTGACAATAGATCTTTTCATGGGAATAGTTGAAGCATTAGCACTTTTTCCGTTAGAGTTCTTGGATGGTAGTTGCTGGTTTTGAAGCATACACCATGTCCTTCAACAACTCCAAATGGAAATAATGTTAACAAAAGTCAGTTTCTGATGAGCTGTTTGAGAACAACTTCCAAAATTTAAGTTTCCAGTCTGTCTTGTCTTTATTCATTTCCTGTACAGTTTCCAATTTTCATCCTTTATAATTTTGTGGATACCTGACTCGCTTGTACCAGACCAACAAGCGCATTGTTGTGTGGATTTTAACATTGGGCATTCAAATTTGGCCAACATAGTTGCAGTGCTTCCCAGAGCACCTTTTATATTTTGTGTAAGTGATTGTGAGACATGGTGGTGGTGATTCATACTTGTGTTGTTGCCCAGCTTTAGCATGCATAAACTTTAAATTTCCAGTACCACTTTATCATCTGCTTATACTGATTAAAAGATAACTTTACATGATGTCAGAGCTTTGCTGTTGTGCTAAATGATACCATCATCTCTGACCTTCCACATGATACGTCTCAGTGTTGCGAGAAAATGTCTTTGTAGGTAGCATACAGAAGAGTGTATTCATTTATTTGAGTCACCCTGTATATATTTAAAATGAAAACTTACCTAACCTGGCCCTCTTCGGATGCATGTTTGTTTTGTTTTGTTATTAAAAACTCTCTTGACAATTTTAAAAAAGAAAAAATATATGCATGTAACTAACTACCTTTATAATCTCATTATTACTAAGCATGCTTGAGTGGTTCTGTTTTGTCGTATTTAACTAATATAAATATTAAACTCACGAGGAATTTATGTGAATAGCTCTTCAGGTAATACTGTTTAATGTGACAAGGATCAGTATGATGCGTATACCCATAACCATAACCTTTTCAAAACATTTCACAATTAAAAAATTAACAAGAAAACACTAGGGATGTTGAAATGAAAACCTGCTTAAACAGCATCATGGTAGCGTTATCTGACTGGGTTTTATTTCATTTCCCTTAGTGTTTATTGATGGCAAGCTGTTTTTCTTAAAAAATTGGGAGATCTGGTTTCCATGAACTAATTTCACCAAATAAGTTAAGTTACTCTTTATTCTATATTTATGAGATGAGATACCATTGTTATTACATAATGATATTTTTGGACTGTTATCCTCATCTTTGTTATTTTCATCACTATATTTTGAACAGTAGAATCTCCAATTGCCTTCAAGTATCATCTAGAATTGGAGATTTCACTAGTCAAAACATGATGAAAATAACAAAGATGGGGATAACAGTCCAAAAATAATATGTAATAACAATATTACTTCATCTCATAAATATAGAAAAAAGATTATGAATCAGTATGGACCCAATGACACCTGAAGACGATTTGAGATTCCACTGGTCAAAACATACTGATGAAGATAACAGTCTACCAATATGTAATAAGTTTAGTTACTATTTAGCAATGGTTAAACCTTAGGTGGGCATCAGTTAAAAAACAGATTCATGTATTAGATTTTCAGGGACTGTATAATCAAAATAAACTGTTTTCATTTTTCTTCTCATATCCTAGCCTTTTTTTTTATCTGTACTTCAACTCATCATTTGCAGTTGCTATCTTGTGCAGTTAAGGATTACACAGTTTAACTGGTATCTGTGCACTGACTAACTTGTACTAATGTTCTCATTCTTATTTTTCTATTTATTCATTCTCAGTCTCTCATACTTATATATTTTCATACATGAAGTTTGTTAAATATCATATGAAATCTTTCAAATAAAAAAAAAAACAACATTGATTTTGTTTGTTTGTTTTGTGCTTTCCCTACCCCTAGGTTCCCCACCTTTTTTTTTTTTTTGTATGCTACATTTATTTCATCATTTTGTTTCTCGGTGACTAGGCAGTTCTCCCTGTCTGTAGCAAGTTATTACCACTTCAGAAAACACCTCACACAGAACTAACAAGCGAATGATGTTTCTTAAATACACATTCTGGTTTATCGAGATCCCATCTTGGAGGATACTGTCAAATGTAGCGCAAATCTTCTGCAAAAAAAAATGTTTGTTGGAGCAAAGCTGACTAAAGGTAGATTTCATATCTTGGTTGTGTGCTGATAAATTCAGGTTGGAGATTCATTGCTATTTTTTCTCACCTAGGGTGGGCATAGAAATTTGTTTGGCTGTTGTCATATGCAGGATGGGGTAACAGAAATACTTGTAAAATCTTTTGAGATTCAGGTGCAAATAAACAGATCTCTATGCATAGTCATTTATCGTGGTAACTGATATCTGCATAACACTTTTAGTGTCCTTGATAGTATTTGACAATGCATGTATCCTGCCTCCTCTCTCTTGTGTGGGCCAAGTGAACTCTGACCGTGTGGCACTTTTGCTTTTGTTTGTAGTTGTTGGTGTTTTCTTGTGCACCTGCCATGTTGCTATAGGCCTCTTCATTTATGTTCTATGTAAAGACATTTTAATAAAAAAAAAAAAACTACTTGTTGACCACTGAAGCTAACTAGTGCTGATGCATTCAATAGTCACTGTTAGTAGTATTTCAATTTTGGGAAAGTTTAATTGATAAACTGTATAATGTGCATGCATGCGTGTGTGTAGATTAGATGAGTTTAGCTTTCTTTCTATCATTTTTAGGCTAAGCTGCAGTGCCTGCCAGTAATATTCTGAAAACAGGTTCTGGGTTGAACATACTGCTAGTGGACATAGAATTATAAGTGAGTTTTTGGACCTGTTGATGATAAAATTATTCAGAATCTGAAAAAAGTTTGTACATGCTTCAGATTATTTAACAAATGAGTTTCCTCTGCGGTGATGTAATATGAATATTAGAAACTTAAATTTAATAGTTTATTTTCTCTTAATGTATAGTGTAGAGAGCTCATTAATTTTTTAAAATCATCTTTCAGCCATTGTTTTTATTATGTTTGTTTTTGTGTTTTTTTAGTATTCTCATCTGAGAATGTGCACACTTTTGTATCTTGAAACAAAGTCCAGCTGTCTTGTCCCAAATTACCCAGCTTTGTTTTTTGGGGCCAGGTTGTAAACCTAGAAGTTTTAGAGTTTGGGTTGTATGCATTGAGGAGGTAGATTTTCATTTTAATACTTTTTTTTTTTTTCTATTTTAAATGAAATGTTCATGGAATCAGATAAAACAACAAGGCTATCAAACCTATAGCAACATTCAAGTAATGGAAATTTTGTTCATTCACAGTGATTAGATGGCTCTCTCCCTTTTACCACACTAGCTGGCAATAGCCATAGTCCAGTGTTTTTGTCCCTTGTCATGTGATGCAGAATCAGAAATAATGGCTTAGGAGAGACCAAGTAAGAAGAAAGTGGCTATGTCATTTTCGAGTCCAGCATGCAGAAGTCTAGATTAGCAGCACATTTACTGTATTTAATCTTGCATTATTACCAGTGCACTGTGAGAATTTCAACTTCAGTAAACAATGTAGACTAGACATTTGCCATTCATTTAATCAGTAACTAGTATTTCTAGAGGTTGCAGACCACTGAACTCTATTTGCAATAATAGTACTATTTCACTTTCTTCGTGATGACTAACCCCTTCTTTTTATCTCCTCGGCCTTTTCCAAAATTGCTTCTTTATCATCTTTGTAATGAAAATCAACTGAATGTGCATTTGTAGCAGAACAGTTTGCTGTCATTTCTTTAATCATTAAGAGTACTGTATAATTTACAGACTCAGAATAGTCAATAATATAATCACAAAAATTTTTTTAAAATTAAATCAAAGCAAGGACTGGAATTTAAAACAGTGAGTGTGTCTGACCTATAGCAGAAGCAGCACTGGTGCATCTTCGTGTGTTTGTCATTCAAAACCAGTCATTTTTATTTAGCAACCATGTTAATAATACATGACCAAGTTAGATGAAATCCTGACAATACATCTAGTGTAAAGGTTGAGTAAGGATTTTGACCAGGTTTGATAATTATGGAATTCCCATCAAATTACTGTCAATAATTTAAATGAATAGGTGTTTTACATCCTATTACTTAAAAAAAAATTTTTTTGTATCTGCTCTGGCTCACCTATTATAATACTCATCAATTCAAATACTATATATCAGCAGTTAATTTCTGTTCAGAAATACATTCTCTTAGGTTAATAATGAACTGATATTAGTTTTAAAATTACCATTTGTTTGTTTGTTTTGCTAAAATCCAAATTATGTTTTTCATTTATCATTTTGCTTAAGTGTAAAGAGAGTCTTCACCATTGTCATGTAACTTATAGCAGCCATGTTGATAGATGATTCTACTAAGGTGGCAAGAGTTTATAAACAAGAACCACCCAAGGTGATGTATTTTGATACATTAATCCCTGATTATAAACAAAGATACAAGAACAAAATTAGTAATCATTGACCGGATGGATCTATACATGATTGAGAAAAGCAAACATGAACCAAGATATTGATTTATTTTCAGGCATTTCCAATGCAGATATCATGAATTGTTTGATTTAAACACCAAGCTCATTCAAACACAGATCTTTGGTGTTAAGATAGTTGTTATAAATAAATATAATGAAATTGTATCTGATGTTGATAGAAGTTTACAATACAAGTGTATTGGAAAAATAAAACACAAATTTCTTCTTTCCCATGTGAATGTTTCTCTGGTTGTATTAGTGCAGAGCTTTTTGATTGGATGTTCTGTTCATCCATCATTGCTCAACCACTCTTAGCATTAAGTTGACAACTCTCTTGTATGTTCCTCTTGGTGTAAGATGACCATTGTGTCTAATCACCTAAGAAATATAAGTGTGGGCTTAGCTTATGGCATTAAATTGTTTACATGTTTATCTCTTTAATGATCAGGTTGGGTTATTTGTCTGCCAATATGATGGGTGTGATTTCATGTGTAAAGACCCTATACAGGGTATCCAAAAATCATGGAACCTTAGTCTTTGTTCATCACAGCTACAACTGAAATGGGGAGATATTTTATTGCTATGTCTATTTGTGTGTGTGAATAAATGTCCATATGATTTCATAATTTTGAGACTGTGTGCATTGTCTATATCTAAGAGTTTTGAGAAAATAGTTTCTAAAAAACTCTAGAATAAAAAAGATTGTTGGAAAGGCATTTAATATTATCTTGGGAAAAATGTATTTAATTAATTGCTAGTTTTTTAGTTTGTTGTATCTGAATCAACTCAGCTGCAGAACTTTTGTAAAGCTAATGTGCCATGGATATAGGCCGACAGACCTGGGTCATCTATAATTTCAGATAGAGCCAGGGACATGAAGATGCAGAATGGATTGTAGTCATTTCCATGGGCCTGAGAGTCCAGACATGGATGGACCCTATTGAGCACCTATGGGAGCACAACCAAATGAGTATGACTGATCAATCTCAGAAACATATGAAGGAGCACCTGCTTACTTTGTCAGGAAACCTAGGCTAAGTTGCTGTGAATACATTTAAACAAAATCACTCAGAGGCAGAAATAATTTTTAAAAATTTTAATTTTTTTTAACTGAGAAAGAAAGGAATAGAAATTTGATAATTTTCCTTATTTTTACTGTGAAACTAGAATTTTTTTCATTCATTTTAACATGTTATTGTACTGGGTCATATGCCATTGGCAGAGTAGGGCCAGCATAAATATGGATTTTCATTGGTAGTAGGTATAGTATACTAGAGGACAGATGTGTGGTTTTGTCACCAGTTGCTGCTCCTGTCAGCTAGCTGGCTGTCATCTTTACTCATGACTGTCAAACTCTGTTGGTCTGTCAGTCTCTCTCTTTGTTGGCTGTCAAATATGAGGCTAAGAAATCTGCAGTAATTTAATGGCTATTTGGACCCGCCACCTTTAGGTACTGCAAGGCTCATTGGAATCCTGAAATTTTGACAAAATGTTGCAGCTGTTATCTGTGGTAAGATTGTTTGTATGCTCAATAGGAAATTTTAAGTGTATTATAGATGATTTATGTTATACAAGTAAGTATTATTTACACGGAGTTTATCGACTCCAATATCTGCAGTAAACTGAGATTTTTGCCCATATTTATTGGCAAAGGAAATCTGGTTGATTTATAACCATTCCAATGCCATGGTTAATTTGTAGTGAACTGTTTATGATTGATGTTATATGCTGCTTAAAAATATGTGAAATATTATGCAATACTTGTGGTGAGTGAATGCAAGTTGGTTTGTACATGTCTCTTAAAGAATCGGACACAATCCTAAAGCTAATGTATGCTGTTAATGCAAATGACTTCACAAAATAAACATCAAATTAATTTGGTACAAGAAGTTGGTGTAAACACCTATAATATACCTTAATAATTCAAAATCCTTTTCCTTGGATAAAAGAAAAATAAAGACAATGACGATGTGGGTTTATTGAGTGTCCTGGACAATGGTGACAACTGTATCTGAACTAATCTCAGGATGCCAGTTGTTGTTCGTTTGTTTTGTTAAAAGCATTTCAATTTAAGTTCACTGAACATGTTCCCTTTTCATATCTTTATTTGGTGACACTTGGTAAAAAAACAGTGTGCAACATTGGATCCAAGATGTTGTTTTAAGCTTGATATTTTATTACATTGAACTTTTTTCTTTTCCTTTATAAAAAAAAAAAAACAAGCAGTCCGGTGTAGATTAAACCATAAATAATTTTAGATGTCCTCACTGTTTAAGTTGAAATAATAGGCTTTGTCTGGCTTGTTTCTTTGTTGTTTTTTTACTCATGTCAATTTTTGAGTTATGTAATAATTTGATTTGATTGGTTTTTGTTGTGAGCAAGTATAACTTCCAATAACAAGAATTCAAGAGTTGGTGTATGTATTTAAGAACACACACACACACACACACACACATATATATATATAAGTTTTCATGTTTTTCACATTTGTACAGGGATAAATAGCAAATTTCATTCAAAATTTTCATTGGAATGAACGATGCTGTTGGCATATTTATGTATTCCCCATCCATGCATGAATAAATCCAAAATTAGTTGCAATGGCCATCAAATTCTTTAGCTCTATAATACCTGGGCTTTGAGTTTGTTGTTCTGGGATGGGAGGAATAAGCTAACACTGGAGAAAATGAATAAATATAAAAAATAATAAATCAATCAACTTTATTTTCTTGTTGATAAGAAAGATGAGTTTGCTGCTCTTGGCTTGACCATTTACAGAGTTGGTACAGTTATAAATAAGAAATTTCGCACAAAGATATCTATATAGATCTTCCAACTTTTTTGTTTTGTTGTTTGACAAATTGTAATTTGGAAAGTCAGAAGGAGCTGGAAGTTTCGAGAACTTGCATAAAGCCATATTTTACCAAAAATGTATGCATTTGGTTGGTCCGATTTTTTTGTTTTGCTTCTATAACATGATCTGGCAAAGCATTCCAGGCAAAATCTACATTATTACTTAGTAACATTAATCAGTTTAGAATTTAAAAAAAAAAACAATGCACCGCATTTAGTCCATTTCTGACCCCGAGGAGACACACGCACTTTCTGGAGCAGGCGGAGGATAATTATCAGTTGTTTGCTTTTTTTTTTTAAACATGCTTGGTAATCAGTCATCTTTAATGTTATTGATGAAAAATGTTATAATTGGAGGGAGATTCAAAATTATTTCAAAGTGTCAACTGTATGAAGAAACAATATGAAAAAGCCTGTGAGAAAGCACTGCCAGGTCGACAAGCCAAAATTTAATGGCATGGAAAGTTCTGATTTTCAATATGGGCACTTGAGGTAGGCAAGAAGGCATTCAATAGAATAAATACATTGTAACTTTGAAAATATACTTGTATGTTGTTTTTTTTTTCTTTCTGTTAATGTTTTTAAATTTATAATTTTTTCACAAATATTTTGTTTTATTAAAATCTTTATTGTTTTCTTTCTGTTTCATTTATTTTTTTTGTATATAGCAAACTGACAAAGCCACGTTAACATTATATTATTATTTTAAGTCTGGAAACCTTGAGATTATAAATGATGTACTTAATACCCTAACCCCCAATCAATTTTTTTTTTTTTTTCAATTTTGTAAGCTGCTTTGTCATCTCAAGGCTTGACCATGTTATCTTTTGTAGTCAGCCTAAAACAATTTCTTTTCAAAACATAGCTCACAACTGTTCAGCGTATCACTGGCTTCTAACATGAAATGCCCAGCTTCCACCATTCTTCAGTGTAGGCCATTATCATTGCAGCTAAAGAGTTATCACTGTTTTTCTGTGGATCTGAGGGTGTTAATTATGTGTGGCATGTACTCTACGTTTGTGGAAATTACATGGATCCAAAACACTCAACTGGGTAATAAGTGTGCATGGTTTTGGCTCGTAATCCTCAGATCCATTTATGATTTACTTGGGGATATTTGCTTTTTTTCTTTATAATTTACTAATATACCTTGAGAAATAAAGTATTATATCAATATAAATTACATTTGTTTAAAAATTATTCAAATAAATTTCAATAAAATTGCTCATTAGGGGAAATACATTCAGAGAATAATTTTGCCACACATGTTAATAAAAAGAAATGTCTTTGGAATATCTACTAAATTGTGTTTTTTAATAAAAGTAGCAACTAATAATAATTTCTACTGAAATATGAATGTAAGAACAGAATGTGTTCTAAATTGTGGTAAAGAAATCATTAAGTGTCATGTTGATAAAAGAGAGAGAAAAATTTTCAATGCATATATTGTGATAAACATTGCTTTGGGATTGTAGTATAACAAAGCAAAACTTCTTTTTTAAAAATGAAGTTATTTCTTGAAATGTGTTCTGAGAATAAACCTTCATTTGTAAAGAACTTTTTTGAAAATATTTTCTTGTGTACAGTAACAGATATTAATTGTGGACCAACCAATGAAATATTCCAGATTTTTTAACATATTTATTTTTTTAGTGACTAAACTTACATAGGCAACTTGACAAAAGTGTCATCTCCCCTTTTTTTCTTTTAAATATCCCCTTTTTGGTTGTATTTTCTTAATGGTCTTACTGTCTCATCTTTCTGACTTCTATAGCAAACAGATCTTGATGGTGAAGTTCCAGCAACAACAGTAACCCCAGTAACAAGTGCATCGCAAATAAACACTGGTCCAAAGAGGCTCCACGTTTCAAATATCCCCTTCAGGTTTCGAGAAGCAGACTTGCGGAATTTATTAGGGGTAGGTAGTCCTCTTTTCTGATTTTGAGCAGAAATTTGTTCTTGCGTTTTAGTTTAGCATAATATGATTTTAATTGTCAGTTTAGTATTGTTAATTAATTAATCCCCTCCCCTTTGTTGATCTGATGATAAGTTTATGTAAAACCAGAAGGTCATGTGTATGAATTTTCCAATGAAAGGGAGAGAAAATATTATCACCTAAAAATAGAAAACGTTTAGGATCTGTTTAACATAACATTGTCCAAAGTAATATATAGTATATCATCTTCCATAAAGTTAGGATTTGAAATTTTGACAAACACTCCAGATACTCATTTAAATTCTTTACACTTGCACAAGCACAGCATCATATTTGGTACAAATCTGTAAATGTCTGCCACCTGAGGAAACAACTTACATTTATTTTGTGACTGCCGTAGCTAATTGTTATTATTTAGGGAGAATAAAAATGGTGATTTTGTGTGTGACATGCATTTGCATACATTGGTGACCAGCCATAATTATGGACTCACCAGTAAAATAAGTTCAACAAGGCTAAAAGATGTTTTTTAATGAAAAACTGGCATTGACAAAGGTTTTAAGGAAAAAAAAAACTTTTATATGTATGTGTAACTATGTGAGCTAATATAAACATTGGTTATTTGAATGGTGAGCACGTGCTTATGGCAGTGTGTGTTTAGAAAAAATGTACATTGCAGCCTCTCATACCTGGGAGCATCAGTTACTGACAACTTTGCAGCTATCTCATGGGTGTTTAGAACAGATTTGACTCGGTGAGTTTATCTAATGCGAGGTAATAATCATGAGCTGATTTTAGACACTGACCAAAGGAAAAGAAAAATAAGACGAGCATTCTCAATTTTGCATAGCAAGCATTTTGACACAGGATTATCTTCTGATGCATCCTTGAGTGCTTAGTATTGTTTTTTTTTTTAAGGTGAGAAAAAGCAGAAGAAAGATCTGCACTGTCATTAATGTAGTGTAAACATTAAAGTAAACAGGAAGCATTTTACATTTCAATGAAAATTGTGAAAAATAATTTTTTCCCTCATTTTAAAAGTTTTATTTGAAAGGCTGAGTATGCTCCAGTGTGTATATGTTTTAAAAGGTTTATCATTTTTAAGTCAGTGACGATGGTGCCAGATAACTCATCTTTGGTTAAAATTGGTAAGGTTGCATCTTTGCCTCATGGGATCATTAGTTGCTTAATTAATGCAAAGAATTTTTGCACCTCAGTGTTCAGTGTTAGTCTAATGGTGATGTGTTGAACTACGCAGAGAGATAGACAGAAAGCTGCCACTGAACAAAAGTGTTGAGAGAAAAAAGCTGGATGAAATAGCAGATAGTGCAAAAGATTCTGTGCCAGACAGAGCTGAGCACCACTAATGCCAAGAACTGTGGGCTAAAGCATTTCCCATTTCCTGTCTAGCTGGAAAAATAGTTCAGAAGTTGTCACCTTTCTTTCTTTCTTTTTTGTACCTGCAGTAAAATAAATGAACCTGAAAATCAGCTTTCCGGTGGTGCCTTTGCTTAGAATTGTGCTAAGTTAGTTTCAACCAGGGCCAGCATCAGCAGCAGCAACAAAAAAAAAAGGATATTTGTTCAGCTCTATCAAGCAATAAGGTTGATCAGAAATTCAGATGCATTGTTTCCTCTCCACCCCACGAAAAATACTTTTTTAAATAATTTCCTTCAAATTTACTTGGTCTAGAAGTTGGATAATGCAATATGGAGATAATCACAATACTATTTGATAAGATATTTGTAAAAAAAAAAACAAACCAAGCAGACAAGAAAAGAATTCATTTCAAACATTCACTTAGGTGACTATTTGATTCCTGATGCAAAGAGAGAATACAACCGATAGATACTTTTTCTGTTGTTTTTCTTTTCCCTTTATGTTTTGATCATCTCAATCAATCCATTTACATTCATGTTATTGATCCACCAGATAGATATGAGAGGCTGCTCATTTTTTTCCAATTTCTTGAAAGATCAGAAAAACTTCAACCATTTAGCTGTAGGCAGATGACAGCTCTGGTTTGTACTTCATCCTCATAGATCGTTAGGCTTTGTTATTACTTTGTCCCATTACCAATGCAACAAGAAAAAATATCACACAGCTGGTTCTCCAAAACAATTCCAGTACATTGCATTTTAAAAGAAAAGAAAGAAATGCTACTCATTGGGTATAGTAGGTATTCATGGTATTTACAGATTTTTTAAAAAAATATGCTGCTGCATCTGTTTATTTGATTATTTGTTTTGTTTTTATTGTCTCCATCACCTTGTTGTTGCAGGACTTATGCCTCCTCATGCTCATTGTTTGTTTTGTGGTTTTGTCTTGGTGATTCAAATTGGACTTAAAAATATGAAATAAGCCTAAATCACCAAGTGATAACACTTAAAACATTTAAATAATATGAAATTGAATCAATTAATGCAGCTTTAATTGTGGACTCAACAATGAAATATCCCCTAAACCAATTTGTTAATGCAGATAGTTGCACTTGTCAGGATATCCATAGTGTAAGAGAGAAAAAGATGTTTTCAAACACCTCCGACAATTTATTTTACATTAGCACATCCTCCTCAATGCTTGTTGAATTATTTTTCTGGTGGGTCCACATGTTTGACCACTAGTGTGTGTATGTATGTATAATAACATGCATCCATATATATATATATTTTTTTTTTTATTTTAATGTCAAATTTCAGATATCTATTTTAAAGAGTTCCACTTATCTTCATTGGTAATGGGGTGTGTTCTGGTGGCATGCAGAAGGTTAAACATAAGCTTATTTATTTCTAAAAGGTGGTTTTTGGTTGACGACATGCCTGTGCGTGTGTGTGTGTGTGTGCGGGCCCCTTTTACTTAGACTCCATTAACAGTCCTGGCAGATACAATGCACACTCAGCAATGAGCTTGCCTATGAGTTTTTTTCTCCAGCTGATGACTGATGTGAATGAAACAGTTATAACTGTAGTGGAAGGAATATATGCTAAGTTTTGGAAATGTTTGGCTTCTAAAAAAAATTTTTTTTTTTTTTTTTTAGAAATTTTTAAAGCACATATGTGCTTGCATGCATGCATGGTTGCATGTTCTAATATGTGCATGTTGGGTGTATGCATGCCTGTACATATGTGCAGACTACATGTCCCGAATAGCTCATCCGCTTAGCGTGCAATTGTAAGTTAAAGGGAGAGGAGAGTAGGAAATTAAATATGCAGGACTGTCTAGATGTAGAAACAATAGGTCATTGGTCAGACATCTGGTGAACTGTTGCACATTGTGCAGTAGTCCATTCAGTGTTTGCCATGATACAGATCATTGACCTTGACTGGCAAGTGGCAGATTATCTTATTTCATGTTTATCACACTTCTTTCTACCAACACCTGCCAACTGGTTAAGCCTCTGGTTGATGAGTATATTTTAGGAGATGTGAGTGTTTTTCTGCTGAAGGCAAACTAATCTGGTGTGTGTACTGTAATTAGCTAATTGTACAAAAACCATTGGTGATGTGGCACTTTACTGAAGTTTTGTAAGAACCACACATATATGAACATGGCCAAAGCTCCCATCTGGCCTGGTTGTAAAGCATTTTACAGTGATTCGTTGTCAGAACCTAAGAGAAATTGGTTTTACCTGCCTGCTTTGACAGTTTCAAAAACCTTTGATCTTGAAACAATTTCTCTTTATAGACTGGAGAGAGAGAGAATAGTCCCACTGCAAAAATTATTTTCAGAAAAATATATCTTGGATTTTAAGGGTGGGATGTTTTGAATAATTCACACTTCCCAATGTGGTACCCTCTCTTTTCTGATGCTTCTACATTCCCTGCAGGTTTTTTTTAATTCTGTGGACTTTGTTCCAGTCACACATTCAACTAAACAATCTTCCTTCCACCTTGCCATAGAAATACATTGTGTGTGTGTGTGTGGCTGGCTTCAGGAAAAGCATTCATCAGATCACTATATCATGTATTCTAAGTAAACAACCAGGTCTACTCTTACTCATTGTAAAAACACTACCAAGGGTTAAGTAGTCTGGCAGTTTGTTTGGTAGAAAGGAATTCCAAATGGGCCCTACCTACAATCAGAATCTTTTAGGTTGATTACATACCATTTGTGAGTGAAACTGTTACACCTCATATTGCAGTTCTTCTAAATCCTTCTCCCCATTATTAGGTTCTGCCTCTGCCTGAGTGGGTCCACTTATCAATGAAAGATTGGTTTAAGGGTGGGTGGGGTCAACTCACTTTCTGCTGAAGTTTCCAAAACCAGTTCTTTAAATGAGTTAAAGCTGTGGTGGTGTTTTTTGGTGTCCTTATTGAACCCTTATTGGTTTTAGAAATCTTAGGCCTTTGGTGGTGGGAACCCAAGAGGTTAACATTAATTTTTATTCCCACCATCAACTAGAAAACAGTCTTATATCTGGTGACAATTGTAAAAAGAAAACAATTAATTAAAACATTTATTTATGGTGGTCAGTGTTCAGGGAGAGTGTTTTATATCTATTAAAAATTTCTCTTTTCTGTCTTTTAACATGGTGGGGATATTTTTCTTCTTTAACAGGGCTTTTAAGTCATTTTTTTCTACTGTGAAAATGAGTATAAATGTTGCAACTCAATGATATTGTCATTTTATAAAACAGTATAAATTCATGCATTGTATTTATAACTAACAGCCTCTCTTTGTTTCTTTGTCTCAGTAAAAAAGGTTAAATTTTTCTCAAAATGCAGGTCACAAATTTTTTAATGTTAACATCTACAATTCAAAATTGGGTTTATATGACTTCTTGATATTAGAAACAAATGAGAGAAGATGTAATGAAAATTAGAATTATGGACATGTTGAATCCGTGTTTGATTCACTATCCTCTTCGAGATGGCAAAATTTAAATCAAATTTGTTATGATTTTCAGCATTGAGTGTAAATCCAGGAGGATTAGACTGCTCAGCCAGTTAGAGTCTAAATTAGAATTTATTTAATGTCCAGGTCCCTCCATCCTCGGAAGCTTTCTGGTCATAAGTATATCCTGTAATTATTTTTCCTCTCTACTCACTTGAGTTTTAAAAAAATGAGGACAAGAATAATTGCTGGCGGGAAGTGGGTCTGCCACCCAACAACATTGAATGGCAAAAAAAAATCCACCTCTACCTACAGAATTATATCAAAAGTAAAATGTGTTTTGAAGAAAACTCTAAATTTAGGTATTTTTCCAGAATATTGATAAAAAGTTAAGTAAAACAAACAAATTACAATTTCTCTTAATTATTTGTTTTTTTTTTTTATCTTTTTTTCTGTCTTTGCTTTTTTGACTTAGACTTCTACTAACCAAGGGGCCGTGAATAGTATGTGATGGTGGTTCTAACTGTGCTCAGTTTTAATGGTTCTGATTAATTAATAGTTTGGTTGTTTCCTTAAAGGTTTTATTTTGTTTTATTTATCAATTTAAAAAAAAACAAACAAAAGAGAGTTTTGCAATTGCTCCCTTATTTTTACAATTTGAACATTCTTTTTGACAAAATTTAAATGATTAGTAGAATTAATGAATAAAAAAAGAACAAAAATGGTGATAATAGGCAATATCATTTTGCCTGTTATCTGTTTTGTGTGGCATTTTTGTTCAAATCCCTTTTACCCTAAAATATAGGTTAATTTTAGTTTTCAAAAATGCAGACCACTAAGATGGCACAAATCCTTTGTCATTGTTTTAAATAGGTTTTTGGGAGGGATGTTTTAATTGTCAGTGATCCTTTAATTTTCGCAGTAGAAAAGAAACTTTACTTTTATGCCTTTAGTTAAGGAGAATTTTTTTAAAAATTACTTTGATGCCAAGACACTGAAGCAGACATTTCTTACATTAAAAATGATTAGCAGAGAGCAGAATACCCATTTACCAAAGATGCCTGTAAAAGGAATTGCTTGGACATTGGCTCATTGTAACAGTTCTATAATTCCTTGTTCTGACATTGTGGAGTTTACAGTTGGATGGTCATCAGCATCAATAGGTATTTCAGTGTGGCTGGCTACATGAGAAAGTTGTTTGCTTTGTTTTGTTGATTTAGACGCCTTTTTATTATTATTGGCATTTTTACTTTATCTTATAAAGACAAGAAAAAGGGTTTGCAGAGAAAGCTATGATCAACACAAGCATGCATAATAAATGGAATCCATAACCATTTAAACAAAAGGACTATGTGCAACTCTTGATTTTAAGGTGAAAGAAAACCTTTGTGAGTAAGAGGCTAAGATTACTGGAGTTCATCTCCAGTGTGGCAGAACAAAGGGGGTAAGAAGCCATTCCTGGATTTGTCATGTTTGCTAACCACTATCATTGAAAAGTAATATTCGGGTAAATTGCTATATAATACCTCATATGGCAAGCATTGTAAGCAAGTCTGGAATCTTACACTGTTTAAGGGAAAATTTAGAGATCTATTAATTATTGTATACAGAGGGGCAATAATATGAGCTTGGGCTGCGTGCAACAAATTTGAGACATCTGATTTAGTATTAAAGGAAAGGGGCAATACATCTGGCAGATGATTTCCACAAACAGCTACATTTCTACATTAACCAGAATGGTGACAGAGCTGGAAAGTAGCCAGTACAAACTCCTGTTTCTTGATGTGCAGGTAAAGAAAAAACAAACTGCAATTTTTAAAGGAACAATAGATGTGCATGGTGGATTTCATTCTCGCAACATGATGTGTTTGCAAATAGAACATATTTTATCAGTACCATCTGTAGTAGATGGTCTGTGGCTCATTACTGGAAGGAAGCATAGTGGAGAGAGAATATTTTCTTTCTGATATCTTTTTAAAATCTCGTGTTCTCTCATTGTTCATTGGGCTGGTTTTCTTCCTGTTACTTATGTTGTCATTGATCAGCCTAAAAATGAGTACAGTCAGGCAGGTGTGACAGCCACGGGGAAAATCTATAAGAACAGTAGTTATCCAGTGAGCATTTTTTCACCATTGATGGGAATTATAACTGAGGGCGTGTTCAAGCAAAACCACAGTGTCATTTCTGTTCGTTTGTTTTTTTTTAACCAAATGTAGGATATCTGAAGCGGGTAAACCTTTAGTGGTATGCTTGTGAAGCTTCTGTTTCAGTGTCTTGGTTTTACAGCTGCCTCAACAGTTTAACCGACTGGTAGTGTAATTTAACCTGGTTCCTTCAGTTTTTTCTGGTAAAGAGAGCCCATCCACTAGTTTCTCTGAACCTAGAAAGCACACTCACTGAACTGGCCACTGAAAAAGACCATTTGTATTGGTCCTTGACAGATCCAGCTAGAATAATTTGGTGGGGAGAGAGACTACTAAAGGATTTTTTATTGTTTTGCTCTCCTTTTGGATTTAACATTAGAGAATTTTATATACTAAGTATCAAGTGTTTGTTGTTTTCCTTCTAAAATTGTAATTATTCTACTATGTACTGTGTTTCTCAATACATTTGTTGTTTTCTGAAAAACTCAGTAATACTAGTTTTTGTTTTTTTTTGTCATGATGCAACTGAAATATTAAGTATGCTTATAGTTGGAAGATGAATTATTACTTTGTGTTTTGAAAAGAACAAAGGGAAGGTGTTTAATTTAGATAATATGCCTTACTAGTCTCCAGGAAAAAAAAAAGTAGACTTTATTCCTTAACATTTTGCTAAGGTGTGAAATGTCCTCTGGCGTATCGTGCTCTCAACCTACCACTTGGGGTCAACCTTATGTGGGTGGGGAGGCGAGTACTCTGTTTAGGGGGGCAGTCAGAAAGTCCTCTACCTGAAAAGAGTGGAGACAAGGGGCGCTTTTTGCCTCTGGCCTGCCTGTCTGGCTAGGAAGGTTAGGTGTGTCAAGACCGGGTTCGGACTTGACGTGCTGAGGCCTTTTTTCCCAAGATTGGTTTTTGGCTGGGGAAGCGGTCATTCTAACAGGGGGCGTTTGCGCCCTCAATCCGGCCTTTTAGGCCTTAACAGGAGCTTGCTCCACACCGGGCTTCGGCTACCAACCTCCATTCCATTCTCCTCGGAGATAAACACGCATACACAAACTTTCACACACACACACACCACTTACACATTCACCACACAAAAGATTTTTTAGAAAAAGGTGTGAAATGTTTTTGGTCTGCTTTGGGGATATTATTGGCATAAAGTTGTTTATCCAGGAAAGATTTTGGAGAAAAGGTTTGGGTGGTGTACTCAACTTTGGTGCTGGAGGAAGATTACTTACTTCCTGTCCAAAACCATAGTATCATTTTTTTTTTTTTTTTTGAAGTAGAGTAGTAAAGGTGACAGAACCCATACAAATGTCCTTCTCACAACCAGGGCACCACATGGGTGGGGTGGGACAGACCTGCTTATAGGATTTTTGACCAGAAAGCTATGACATCATCTATGCATGAAAGTATTTTGTAAGTTTAGATTCAATTACATAGAAACAGGAATTGCATTATATAACTCTGTTTATTTTTCCAAAATATTTTGCATACACCTACAGCTTATACTGATGGTGCTGGAAGAATTTATCACTAAATTAATGGGGGTCACACTGAGTGGACTGGTAAGAAATGGGGTTAAAAGAAAAACAAATTAACTTCTGGTGATGGAAAAATAAAATGGCATGTAAAATTATAAAAGAAAATAGCTTGCAACACCAGTAAACAAACATTGCATGTAACATTGTGGTAGAAGTAAATAGCTTGCAACACCAGTAAACAAACATTGCATGTAACATTGTGGTAGAAGTAAATAGCTTGCAACACCAGTAAACAAACATTGCATGTAACATTGTGGTAGAAGTAATTAGCTTGCAACACCAGTAAACAAACATTGCATGTAACATTGTGGTAGAAGTAAATAGCTTGCAACACCAGTAAACAAACATTGCATGTAACATTGTGGTATAAATAAATAGCTCGTAATACCAGTAAACAAACATTGCATGTAACATTGTGGTAGAAGTAAATAGCTTGCAACACCAGTAAACAAACATTGCATGTAACATTGTGGTAGAAGTAAATAGCTTGCAACACCAGTAAACAAACATTGCATGTAACATTGTGGTAAAAGTAAATAGATTGTAAGAAATTTTATTCATAGAAAAACTACTGTGTCAAATTATTTTTAAAAAATATTATGTTAACCACATCATTGATAGGGAAAGCGGTGATTAATATATTAAAGATAATGCCAAAGAAACAAGTTTATGGTAATACAGTTATCTAACTTAATAGATCACCCTGTATTTGTAATTTAATATTCCCTTGACTCTTTTTATAAAGGTTAAGCTACAATTAAAAATGTGTGCACATGCACTAGCAGTATAATAAATGTTTAATGAAAGGGCAAAATTATCCATATGTTAAAGATTACTAAATATACTTTCACTTTCAGGTAGATACAACTGATTTATCTGACATTTATTTGCTTCTGAAAACTAATTTTAGTTCTTGTATTATAAACAAAATCCCTGAATGTTGGGTGTTGATACCGATAGCCCTTGATAGCTGGTGAGGCACATTATCTATTTTAAAATACTACTTAAACACTTTTTTTTTGTTATATTGGGGAATGGGAAGACTAAATTTTTGTTTGTCTTTGCTGCTGCCGTTTTTTAATGGAGGCCTGCAAAGTAATTTTGTGGTTTGGTAAAGAAAGAAAGAAAAGTTGTTAGTGGTGGAAACTGTTCTTTTTCAGCAATTTGGACCGATATTAGATGTAGAAATAATATTTAATGAAAGAGGATCAAAGGTAAGTGTACTGATATGTGACATTAAATATCTTAGCTGTGAATGAGATCTGAGTTTCAAGTCTCTGGCAGTAGCTATTAATGTGGCTGTCTTTTCCCTGCATTTAAATTAATTTTATATTTTATCCAAGTTAGTATTTTGTCACAAGTAGATTAATGTTTTCAGTATCTCAAAATATGGTAGACAGCTGACGCTGGGATTTGAACTTGGAATATCCGGTTATATACAACCCAGGATTAGTGAAGTTTGGTACCCAGACCCTCTTAGAGGTATTTTGTCTTGTAAATTCTCAGCCTTTTTAATGGCTCTGTACTGAAGAAGTTTTCAAACAAAATTAATTTAGCCATGTCAAAAAAAATTTAACTTAATAGATTCAAATTAGAACTAATATTTATCTACTTTCTTTTAAAAGCCTTTTCAATAGCATATCATTGAATGTAAACGGCAGTGATATCTATATTTTTTAGAAATTTTGTCTTTAAAAGAACTTTCTCTCTGTTGGGACTCCAGCAGGGAAGAAAGTTGAAGTTTTAAAATCCATTTATTCAATTAAAATCAAGAGGTGTTTTTTGTTTGTTTTTTTTTTAAAGGAACATTTTCATATTGAATTTGTCAAAGTTGGTCAAAAGAGATCTGTTTGCAAAACCAAACACCAATATTTTCTAAGAAAACTGAATTGAAAAAATTTGTTTAATACTGAGGAAGTAATGAGCATTGACAGACTTGCACGGTTAATGCTATATTAATTTACTTTATAAATTATTTTTATATGAGAATAAAAACACTGTGAATTCCTTGTTGGGTTATATTGGTTGCTCTTACTTTTTTGGGTGGTGGGAGGATGTGGAAAAATATTTGTTTTCAATTTTTAAAATAATTGTAAATTTTATTATGTGCTGCAATAGCCTAAGAGATGGAGATATCCAATTTGATTAGTGCAAGGGGAGAGAGAATTTGCTTTTAACTTGGCAGCACATACATATATAACCTTGATAATGTAGGGAAGTCTTTTAGTCTAGCATTAGGGGCTTGGGTTCCTGATTGCACCTTCCTAATCTGAAAACAGAATCAACATATAAGGGCAGGTGGTAATATTCTTCTACTTTGCAGTTCACAACTATAATATACAGGGTGTCCAAAAAAGAATGTATACCTAACATACAAAGGTATACATTATTTTTGGACACCCTGTATATATTATCAAAGGTGAAATTAAAATTCTTAAATTATAACTTTTGTTATTTATTTTTACTTAAATATATGCATATTTTTTTCTTTTACAAAAGATGAGCCACATTAATAGCTGTTGCACTTTTGTTTTTAGGCAGAATGAAACATTTTGTTTAAAACAGAAATTTTCCAATTATTTTTTCAAGTTTAAAATTTTATTATTTTCACGTACACATTGGAGATGCATTTTGTCGTCATCATGGCTGCCAGTCGTAACAAAAAAATTCTAATTGTCCTGCTTGTGTAAAATATTCTTCTGTGATGGCAGAACTTTTCCTTTTGTTAAAACCATCACTTCCATCAGTTAAAATTTCTGATTTACAACGTCACAACTGTTTTGTACCAGGTTTGATGTTTTAAATGTTGTTTTTGTTCTTGTTTATTATCTCATGCTAAAATTTTCAAATCTTGAGGCCAAAATATCTTTTAATGCTGCGTGTTATGAACTGAATTGAAGTGATGCAGTGGTGTGTCATGTCTTTGTTATGGGGGACGTTCAAATGAAACCTGACCAGATGTGATTCCCGCAATTTCTGTGTTCAGCTGGACTTTGGTTGAATGCCCTTAGCATTTTTATTATATCAATTAACATATTGATTCCTTTTTGTTAAGGGAAGTCAAATACTGAGATCAGTAAGTTTAGTTTTTTAACAAAGAAAAAAGATAACTTTTAACATTTGAAAACTAATAGGATCTTGTTTTGGGGCAGATGGCTGGTGTGACAGTTGCACTTTATTTGATCCCATCAGGGATCAAACAAAAATTGTTTTTCTTTAACTTTTCCAATACTAACTTTTAATCAAATGCTTGTGCTATTTCACTTTACAGGTTAAATTCAGTCATAATTCTCTAAGTAATTTTTTAATTGATTTTTTTTTTCACATTCCTCCTCCTCGTTCTTCTGCATGTGAACATACAATTTAATCTCATTTCAGAACTTTGGCCTCTTGGGAGGGGTGCGACAAAAATCAGATATACTTTCTTTTCTTTTTCCTATTAATTTCATTCACTAAACGCATAATTTTTATTGTGTCCCAGTAAATTTTTAAAAAATCTTGTGTGCTGAGATGAAACAGAAAATATCCTACCACTGTATACTCTTATACCAGGGTGATCTTACCTTTAAGACATTGGCATACAACACAGCAACTCCGTCAGTTACACAACTCCATGGAGCTCCCCAGTTTCATTAACACAGTATTTGATCTACACATGGCTGTGATTTACCTATTAAGGACTGTAGAATTTAGTCCTGTGGTAATGAAGAATCAAATTATCAATTTTTAATTATCAGATAAACAGATGAATCCACTGAGAGGTTTCTATTTTCCACGGTTGTTTTTTCAGGGCTCTGTTGTAGGGAGATGGTTTTATATATACAGGAACGAGGCACATGCACACCTTGTTTACGCCCTCCCCCAAGTTTGGTCCTACTTTATGGAGCTGAGAAAAGAAAAAATAAACAATTGCCTTCTTATAAATCTCAATATTGATGTCCAAGCTTCCAGGATGAAATCAACCTGGATTTGATTAATGTTGTAAATCACTTTCTGGTTGGAGCCTCACTTTTCAGGAACTTTTATTTGGTGTGATTTATTTCCTCTGGTTGCTGAATACCCAGACCTTTTATTGGACTTAATAAATCTATCTCCCTTTTGCAAAAAAAACAAGTAATGTATAATTGATGTGATGGCATATTGTAGATTTATAATTAAGATATTCGTTGGAGACTCCCTTAACCAACATTATTTAAGGCAGCTCTGTTAAAGGACATCAGCCTGGGAAAGAGAGGAAGTCTTGGCTCATCCCTGCACAGTTGTAAGTTTCATGATCCCTTAAATGGGAGGGGGGTGAAATGACCATAAATATTAAGCAGGAGCTGACATTAAGGATGTCCAAATGGTTTGCCCAATGTCACAGAAAGAGAATTTGCCTGAGCCACATAATCATCCAGTTGTAGGAGCTGAACAAAACTGCTTTCACTTGCAAAAAGCAGATGAGTCCTTATTTTAAATTTTGTTACTCGACCCCATGTTTAGTGAACAGTTGACAAGATGTATCATATTTACCCAGTTTTATCATTCCTTGGAGATTTTGCTTCAAAAAAGAAAACAAATGAGATATTTCACTTCAACTGAAGGTGAATAATAGCCTTGAAAGTCTGGCTGTATGAAAGGAGAAATAACTGCTACTTTACTATTTTATTCTATGGCTGAATATTTAACCGGTGAAAAGTAAATATATTTGAAAAAATTTTTATATATATGGTTTAAATAAATACCACAGCAAATTTTTATATTAGAAACGTTTGTTTGTAAATATTAGCATAATAGATGCAATTAAAGGCAGAAATATATTTGAAATTCAAACATTGCACTTAGTATCAAGCTGAACTCAAATGTGACATTTTAAAACTAATTTAAAAGAAAAGCTCTTATATTTGACCCAATATATGTGGGTCAACTTTTTATTTGATATGTATGGTAACCTTGCAAACTTAATGAATATTGCAAAAAGATATTGGCACAGTTATTTTTCTTAACTAATTATCAGAATTTAGTAATTCCTTTAGTCCTTCCCCTCTCCTTTTTCTAAATTTTTTCAAATCACAAAATTTGACTTATTAATGCAAATCTTACAAATAAATGCAGATGATTTTCTTGACTGGATGCAGTCAGACTGCATTCCAAATTTTAGTGCCATTTGGATGAAAAATAGGTGTGGGTGCCAGTAACTACCCTAAAATACCAAATTAGGGAAAATGCACTAAAAAATACAGATAGCATACCTGGTACCATACATGCTGCTTTAGCTTAAACCCACAGTCTTTTATTGCACTATAGCAGACCCACTTATGAATCAAGTATACATCTTAAAGCTGAATAATGTCACCAATAAAGATTGGTTTTGACCCCTCAAGTTTGGAGTGTATCTGAGTTTATTGGATGGCTGATTCGAAGCAGACACTAGATTTGCTAGTGACTTTGGTGCATTATGTAGACAGTCTGCATCAGAAATTCAAGTATTTATTTCTTGTTTCATTTAACAGTTAAAAATCAAACAAATGCCTTTGTTATATTATTGTTTAGCCTTTAAAATTTTTTAAATAAAAAAAGTTATTATTTTGAATGTAGCAAACTTTGTTTGACATAAGGAGTTGGGGAGTAGATTTCTTTTAAAAAAAACAAACTACCAGCACATCTATTAAGATTGATATTCAGATTACTGCTCAAATGTTAATACATGCTATGAATTACAGATATCATTGGCCTCTGGATAACCTAGTTTTTTTATTAGTTAAATGTCATTCCTGAATATTAGGTCAGAGCTTTACTCAATAATGATATGCAAGCCTTTGTTTCTAGTAATTGTATGGTTTCCAAAAAACATTCTTGAAAACTGGAACTTTTGTTCTTCTATATGTATGTATGTATATATATATATTTAATTTTTTTTTTTTTTACACATCCTTGGATAACTCTAAGGGCAATTATTTCATGTATATGGTTGCAGTATTAATGTTGGAAAAACAAGATGCCATATTTCAGTTTGCCTGGCAGTGCTGTTTGCTTAATGGTTAGCTGCTATGGTCAATGGCCCCATCTTTGATCAGTTTGGCAAAGTGTCCTGGCATGGTTGCTTCTTGCTCATCCTCACCAGCCAGTCCTTTGGGCACTCCAATTCTTTCCCACATCTAAATGTGAAGAGTTCAATAGGTTTGGCAATGTCAGAACATAGCAGCCAAGTTTCCAGTGGCACACATGCGCGCACCTTCCTGCCTGGTCAGTGTTCTAGATCACAAAAACTTATCAGTCAGTCCAACAATTGAAGATATTTTTGTTCTATTCAGATATTGGTGAGTAGAAAATAATAAATTGCTTGGTAGTGCCAATGATCCAGTGGTAGACTATTGGACTGTTAAGGTCAAGGGCCCAAGTTCAATTCCCATGGGGGACTGTACCTTTCTTGCATGGTTTTTTTTTTTTTTTCCTTTACTTTTCACCATCTGGCTACATGGCTTTTCACTGGGCACTCAGGATTTTGCTCACATGTAAAAAAAAAAATAATAAGAATTTCTCTACCAAAGTTGTGCATGATTGACATCACTTTCTAGTGGATGACCATGCCACTATGCTCTATCACAGGATTGTCTCCCTTGTAGACTAATGTATGAAAAAGAAAGAAAAAGCATTTCAAGAGACAGACATCTTGTTGCTTGCCAAATCTGGACTTCATGTATGATAAAGAAATGTTGAACAATTTATTTAGACTAAATTTTATTGACCATTGTCAATATTTCTCTCTTTATATCAGAAAGCTCACATAAAAGCAAAGCTAATAATATAACAAACCTAAGCCATAATTATAAATAAGCACAGTAATTTTTTTTGGAAAGAAAATGATCTGTCAGAACTTTATGGTAAGATACTGCTTATCAAATCAACAGTTAAAAAAAAAAAAAAACAACCTATTTTAATTCCCACCCCCTCTATCTACCTCTCTAGCACATGCACAAATTTAGCAGTGGCCATAAATAATTTAGTTAATGTTTCTTAAACAAAATATTGTGCTTTTTTTAAAATAATAAAAGCCATTTTTAGACATTCAAGGGGCCTCTGTTCGAAAACACCTTAATATAGTAATTTCTTGAGGAGATACAACTATCAATAAATGTGCTCTTTTTTGATTGAAAATTATCATTATTAAGAAATGAATAATATTCAGGAACAAAACAAATGCTTTAAGCATTTTGTTAGTGAAGATATAATTGCACCTTATAAAAAATCAAGACATTTTAAAATGGCCAACAGAAGATAATCAAAAAAAGAATTTTTTTGTTTTGTTTTTGCATGCCATCTTTGATTCTAAAGCTCTAACTATGAATGTAGACTGGTTTTTGCATGTCTGACTGTACAGTTGTGAACTTCACATGTTGATGGTGGGATATGGATGTTGTACTAAGATCCTGTATTTTATGTTTTTTGATAGATCAGCAGTGTTTCTGCAGATCAATACTGTGATGTATTCTTATTGGTTTGAACATTCTGGTACAAAAAAGGGAGATGTTTCATTCTGCCTTAAATTAAACTGTTCTATTGAAGACTGTTTTTATTCTTGACATCTCTATCTGTACACATACATACACTCTTGATATGTCCCAGTCATTGCAAGTTGTCATTCCTTAAATTGGTTTGTTTAAAGTGTTAAATTATGTTGGAGTTTTGTTTCTGGAACATTACTCTGTGACAGTTGTAACGAGAGCAGCTGCTGTTCAAAGGGGGAGGAATGCCTTATCTTGCAGTGCCTGACTACTATTGTGTATGTATGTAAAATACATAATATATATATATATATATAGAAGTTGAAACTAGGAAAGTTGGATTTGAATGTGTGAAGTTTAAAGATAAAGAAAAACATTTGTATTTTGTTTTTTTAACCAGATGTTGAGAAATTTTTTCAGTCAAAGGCTTTTTTGATTTCAGGGATTGGGCAATCTGTCCAAGCACCCTCCTTCCTCCCCAGATTCAAGGCAGATCCAAGAAGGGTCACTTTTTTTTACAAAATAAGTTTCATTGGCAGTAGTTAAAATTTTATATTTTAATAAAAAGGACAGGGAAAGGGGGGTTAGGTGGCACCTTGTAGACTTCTCTTTATCGTGAGAGATATCAGCTTTATTTGGCTGCACAAATAATTTGTTGGATCAGTGGGCTTGACTCCCATTTGTTTTGCATGCACGTTTTGTTTTCTGTAACAGTGTAGCACTGCCACAAAGTGGGTTTGTCCAAATGGCTTAATTGTAGTTTTTGGCAAAACAATTAGAGAAGTCCAAAAGCTTCTAACCCTTAATGTAACTTAAGAGATTGTGGGTGGTGGTGGTAAAGAGTCACATTTCTGTCATCAAATCCAGCTTCCTTTTAGTTTTAAGCTTCGTGGTTTAAGATTATGATTAAACTTTTTAATAGTTGTTTTTAACTATAGTTTTAAGTTTGTAGTATGACCCTTTTGAAGTACTGAAGAAAACTGCTTAGTCACAATATAATTTGACCCATTTTAAAAATATATACACATGCATAACAATGCATGTGTCTGCACCTATGTTTAGGGATTTTACTTCAGTATTATTATTTTATTGCTATTGATTGATTTTTTTTTCTTTCTAAAATTGTTTTTTGAGTCTTTTTTATTAATTCTAATGGTAGCTACATGAATAGCAACTGGTTGGTTATAATGACAAAAAAAATCTCTGACAAGCTTCCAGCATAGTTTAGATCAGAACAACAGGAGTGTCAGGGGGCGGGGGTAAATATTTTTATATTTAAATTTTCATATGATGGAGAAACAACTGAAATCAGCTGCTGATTTATTACTATTTTTTAAATTAAAGATACAAGGAGTCTTTCTACATTTATTTTCAAACTGATTCTTTGTTTTTATTAACGCTTAATTTTTATATATATATATATATTTTTTTTTTGTCTCAAAAAGTTATATACACTTTTCTATAGCCTAGTGAACAAAAACATTGCTAGATAGAATTTTTGCTTTATACATCAGATACTTCAAACACGATGCACTATAAATGGGTGTTCAGGATGCAACAGAGCCTCGTGCAGCAGCACGTTATCATAGAAATAGCTACTTTATCATCAACCTTTCTCTGTTGGAAGCCAGTTTTGTGGCATTCAACTCACCGCACAGCAAAAATCTGGTTTTTCTGCTGCTTGTGAAACTTTACATTTTGTATCTGGTCAAATCTTTTGCAGATTTATAATCATTTACATGTTGTTTTTTTTATACTTATGCTGTTATAATGGCAACCCAATCTTTCTAGCTTTCTTTTTTGCTATCATTGCCTCTTGCTTTGTGTGTATACAAACATATTTAATGTATGTTTTAGTGGCCAGTAATCTGAAATTCAAGAACAGATTGACGAACTGTTCCCAGTCAAAAGCCATTTGTGAGAGGCTTTATGCTTGCATGCACATGCGCGCACACGAAATCTTTCAGACAGCCTGCTGTGACTGCAGCTTTGCTTTTGATTTAAAGTAAACAAATTAGTTGTGCATCATGTCAGTCAAATTTTAAAATATTTTTTTGTATATGCAGAATTAAAAGAAGAAATTCTGTGTAAGCTCATTGAGCAGATAACCTATTAGTTACAGTGCTGAAATATCTGAGGTTTACTACATCTTGAGCAACATCAAGATCAATAAGGACCAAATCTAATCTGTTTATTTACCCAGTGCAAGTGTACGTGCACATTTTTTCATGGTTGTCTGCTTCATTTAAATTACTTTCATCTATATCTTCACTCAGCAACTGGTACCAATCAATGTAATTTTGTTTAACCATTTGGCACACGAACAGGAAAGCCCTCTCTTCTTATCTTCTTATATCAGCCTGCAGCTCCTCTCCAAAGTCTTTTCCAGTTTCAGCCAATTTCTGTCATATTTGGGATCCACATAATATGTTGTTTGGAAGTAAAGCCAAACTTCTGGAAGCTTTTTATGACAACCACAGGTTGTTGTGGTTTATATGCCAGTACAGATTTTAGATTACGAGAGGGCACTTGAGATCAAGTGGATTGAGGTTTTTATTATTCTTTTTAAATAATATATAAATTTTTATGGTGAATATGTCTATCTGTCTATGCTCTATGGCATACACTATTTCCTAATCTGACAGAGAGACGAAGTTTTAATTTCTATGGTATCTTTGATCTTTGAGTTGCAAATTTTCTTATCTTCATTCATTTGTCATTTATCTGACATCAAACATTTTGGTAAAGTTTAAAACAAGTGATGGTAGTAGAGTCAGCTCTTGATTTACGTGGTAGTTATGTTCCTGAAGATCTGTGCATCAATCAAAATCACGTAAATTAGCTTTCATTTTTCCATAAAAAATAAAGGAAATGATAGGGGTTAGGGGAAATGCTGCCTAAATACACATTGTAGAGGTCAGCGATAACTGTTTGAAACCACGTTTGTACATCTATTTCCTAAACTGTGTTTATTTGTTACTGAGAATAACAAAGACATTAAACAAACGAATCTAAAATGAAAAGGAATTTAAATGAAAGGTTTTATTAACACTAACATTGAATGCTGACTTGGATGGTTCAGCCTCCGATGTAGATGGACGGTTTCCAGTCATGATAAGGGTCAAGAGTTCAAAACATACAGTAGATAATTTAAAGGAAAAAATTATCTCACACACTATGATGATGGTGGCACAAGAACTGAGAAAGATTGGGGTGCTGAATGCTCACTTTGCGTTGCACCACATTGTAAATGGCATTGAGAGCTGGGGGCATGGGGGGACAAAATTTCACTGGCCTGCTCCCAGGGAATTTTGAAGTGTGTATTTCTGACTGTATTGCGCAAAGAAGGATTCAAATCGCAGGGTTTGCTATCATGCTAATTAGGAGTGGACTGTTGCGAATATGTTTACACAAGGGAGGTTACGCAACAGAGCCATGTGTTTTACACCGATTCTCCACCAGCTTGGCCCTTGTGAGTGTCCTGCATCTGTGCTGCCAGCCCGCACCAAAAGTGAGGCATGCGTAAATTACGAAATGGTATTTATTCAGCATCCACACTATTCCAAAAAAACGTAAAATGAGAGCTGACTATGTATAAGAACAGTAGGTGTAAGTTATTGTGACAACAAAAGAAAATACTTTATATCCCTATTTTCAGCATTAATGCTGTCTTGGTTTTTTTTTTTTTTCTTTTTCCTTATATAATTTTCTTTTGTTATGTAGTTTAAGAAATATCTTGGCTGATTACTATCTAAAGACCAGGTGATTATGTGAGTTAAGAAACTTTGCCATTCTGCAAAGAAAAAATATTAAAAAGTATGCTTTTTATCTGTATCTCGTTTTAGTTTATCTAATTTTACACAGAAAATGTACAACTGGACTAGCTAGCCAAAGTTTGAATTTCTGTTGATAGCAGCTTGGTGGTTTCTCCTTCACCAGACACTCAGCTGCATGATCGATCGATCAATATCTCTCTCTCTCTCTCTCTCTCTCTCTCTGGAGAAAACTGGAATACTTACTAAATATCAACTTATGACACTGAAGTCCATTATGTTTTGAGACAGCCTAGAAAGTTCCTAATACAATCAACCCTATGACATTCTGCCTGCCTTTTAAACTTTGAAAATTTTTAAAATAGTTTGGTTTTTTTTGCTGGGTAGAGTCAAAATGGCATCTGACTAACTGCATGTTCTCTTCATCTTATAAGCAGACAAGAAATTTAATTTTTTACTATTATTCACTGGGTTTTATGGGTGTTTATTCTCTATGAGTTTGTCATCTATGGTGGGCAAGCTAAAATTAGAACTGATATTGCCTGAGCATATTTTGAAATTGCAGAATCTTTTCTCAGGTACACCACCATCAGCAGCTGCTGTATCTCCAATAGAGGATATTTAAATATATATTTGGTTGCTTTTTTTTTAAACAAGTATCGCTCAATTTAAAAATTGCACATTTCAAACTGTGAAAAAGCTAGTTGAAGAATAATAAGAATTTAAGAAGGTATAATACGTAAGTGAAAGGGCATTGGTCTTATGGAAAATGCAAATACACACATTTTTTGGGGGGGTGCAGCTTGCTGTCTAAGGTTCCTGTAACTCTCTGAACCATATTGGCCCTAACCAAAATGAATTTTTCTCTGACTTAAGAAATCGCTATTTTGTTATTTTTTTAATCAAATATTTAAAAGAAAAGAGTAAAAAAGACAAAAACATGGTATGTGGGGGAGAAATCAACTCGTTTTTCTCCAGTGTTGTTTTCTTCAATACAAAGGGTCGTGCTAGCAGAAGTTGTCCTGTACTTTACATTTCAAACTGTCCCACCCCTCCACTGTCTTACCAAAATTTCATTACTGTTTGTACATATAAGCTATGAAAGCACTTTACCAAAATGCAAGGCACTGCATTGAAGTATAGCCATATTAATTAGGGTGCAAGAGTTCATTCTAGGTGTTATGCAGTTATGTAGTTAATGATCACTAGGTAAACTTGCTTTTTTCTATAAATTAATAGCCACCATTGAAGGTTTTATTAACCTGTCGTTGTCTGAGGTGAGCCGAGCTAAGCCCTTTGAATTATACCACTGGAAAGCTAGATGGCAGTTCTTGATGATAGTTTGAATGAGTCTACTTATGAAATACAAAAGCTAAATTGCAGATGATTTAAAAAAGAAAGAAAGAAAAAGGTTTAAATTGTTGCATTTGAAAAACAGGGCTGCTATGTTTTTAAAAGCCAGTCATTGAACAAAAAGGTGACAGTATAATTAACATAATATAAATTAATTTGTAAAATTTGATGAGAAATGAACATGGTTGGCTTAAAGGCATAATGTCATGAGTGGCTTGATGATGTGACATCGTTGTGCTGTTTTTTTTTGTGTTGATATGATTGGCTTAAAGAGGGGTGCTATTGCTTTTCTTGGTGACCTATTTTTAGTCACTTTCCTATCAAGTTATTTTAAACTGAATAAACCATAGTTATTTTTATAATATTCAGAACTCATTTTCAAGTACATTTCCTGTGCACATTTTATCATCAATTTAAATACTAATAACTAATGAAGTTGCGCCTTTTTTATTACTTTACTGCAGCATCTTCTCTACTTGCACTTCAAGAGTTACTTTCCCTAAAAACTGTAAGCCAACCAAAACAAGCTGTTATTTTATTGGCATAGATGTAAAATTAACTTTTCTCACATTAAAGATGAAGTTCAGGTCCTCTTGTTCAGTAGATATATATATATATGACTGATGTTTTAAATATCATCAGTGATTTTAATGCTTGCCATATTTTTATGGCAAAATGGTTTCCAATTAAATTATCTTAGGTTCTTTGTTCTTTTTCTTGTTTTTTATATAAAAAATTTATTTTAAAGTTATTATATATGTAACTATATCCACTTAGTGGCCACAGAGCTAGAGTGTTAAATCTCATTTGAAGGATATAACATCAGTTATGTCTCCTGGGTTTTCTTGTTGGATAAGCTAAAGAACAAAATCATTTTTCTCTATTAATGGGGCAGGCTAGAAAACTGTTTATTATTCATGGGGCCAAATTCATAATACATTTGTTAGAACGTTTTCTTTTAGTTTAATTATTTTTCTAATTTAACTTTTAATTTTCTCCAGATTTCACTACCTTGTGGTGTTGAGTGTTTGTAGTTTGACAACAGAAAAGGTTTTGACATGAACCTGGTTTCATTTGCTTGTTTATTTAAGGGCTGAAAAAAAAACCTGGAAGGGGGGGTGGCAGCATTGCCTACCATACTTTATAATAGGGGCCTGCCAAAAAATTCTTTAAATTATTCGTTTTGAGCCAGTACTCACTCTACCTAGTGTACACTATTTTAGCTTTGCTGGTGTGTATATGGAGAAGAGGTACTCGGTAAACTGGTTACAGACGAGAACAATGCACATTGATATATACAGACTTCAATCTGCAATACTTGTTAATTTGCAATCCCCCCCCCTCAATGTTTGTCTGTCTCTCTCTTCAACAAACTTATGCATGGAATCCAGTCCTGCATAGCTAATTTTATATCATCAGACTGGAAATCAAGAGCTTTCTTCTGATTAGACTCAAAGAAGTGGTAGTTGCTGGATGGAGGGGATGGGATTTGCTAAACTTTCTGCGTGAACTCACCCTCACTCTAACAGTTTATGCTCATGTGAGCTTAACAAGGTATATTTGTTATGTCTACTTGCTACAGAAACTCTCGCACCAATTACATTTAATTTGTTTTAAGAATCGTTTGTCGTCATATACTGACTGACTACATTTTCTCATGCACATCCTTTAGCTATCAATCTTTTATGTGGCACAGATGAATCACTGTCTATTATTTTGCACATGCACTGTCCATGATAGCAATCACCTCATTTACCAGAGTCATCTTCCATAAATGGCCGGGCTTCATGCATATTATTACTGATAGTAATGGAATGTGAAAGTGCTCTCTTACACATTTGTGAGAGATTAATTTTGCTTGAAAATGAATAAATGTGGCAACAGCAATAAGTATCTTATTGAGTATTGATTCCTAGAATGAACTCTTGTCTCTGTTTGTTTCTCCAACAGTCACATTTGTTTTTCCATCTGCTAAATTGAACAGGACCTTAGGTATAGTGCTTTCATTCTATTTCTGTCCTAACTGTAACAGTATGTCTAGGAAACAACACTAACATTGGCCAGCACCAGACTAACCAGCCGGCACCTATATGTGTGTGTGTGTGTGCGTGCATGTGTGTGTGTGTGTGTCCTGTGTGTCTGTCTGTCTCTCTCCATCTGTGCTGTGTCTTCGTCAGAGTCGTGCTTAGCGGCATGGAGGAATGCTGCTTATTAGACATGGCATGCTGTTCTCTCCTTCCCCTCACCCTCAAGATATAAACATTGTTGATTACTTGTGCATGTTACTTAAGTAAAAAAAAAAAGCAAACAAAAACTGATGCTATATATTTTTTTAATTTATTTTACATTTATATGTATATATATATATATATTATCATTTTATTATTATATATTTTATGCACGATTTTAATGCATGCTAATTATTTTCCTCATGCATGCAGGGATTTGGTTTTGTAACTTTCCAAAATAGCGCGGACGCAGACCGAGCACGAGAGAAATTGAACGGGACTGTGGTTGAGGGAAGAAAAATTGAGGTGCATGGTTATCTTACAGTTTGTGGTAGCACTACACTAAATGCTAAGTTGTTTGACTTTTTTTTTTTTAAATTTAATATACATTTCTACACACATCACCATTGTTTTTTTTCCTATGTGCAGTATTAAGAAATGCCTGTTTGTGTTGTAATGCATTGTTGTCAAGAACAAATAAGTAAAACGAGATTTGACCTGTGTTTTCAACTTCTTACTGTTTTTACCATGATTGTTAGTATAATTTAACCTGTTGTCCAAATATGGCTTTGCTAGTCTTAAATTTATTTTTATTTACTTATTTGTTGTTCTTCTTTCTCTTTTCTTTTTTTCTTTTTTTCCCCCCTACTGCTGATTTTGACCAGTGTCTTTGTCTTGTGCAGGACACCACAAATCGAATTTGTTTGGTGCATTATGGGTAAAAAGCTTAACCTCTATGTTGCATCAAGGTCACCACTGCTTGGCATTTCTTGATGCTGACATCATTTTTTTTTGTTTTGTATTTTTCTTTCCCTCCCCAACTTTTTTATTTTTGTTTGTTTGTTGGTTTTTTTTTTTTTTTTGTCTTTGTTGCTGTTGTATCCATGTTAATGATGCCCAGATTGCGAGGAGACCCAATATAGCTTTTTTCACTCTCATATAGCCATGTATGTAAGGACATTCAGAACTAGCCCAACTTTAAACAAAAACTGAAGAACCTCTTGCCATGTTATGTGTAGGTAGGTTGGACACGTTGGTTTGTCAAAATTTTAGCTCCTTTTCTTCCCTATTAACAAGTAGGAATGCTGTATTTATTGTCAGTAGAATCCATCTTGGACAACCCTTCATTACATTTTTGTTGGTGGAAGAAAAGAAAAAGTTTTTTTTTTTTTTGAATTATTTTACAATTCTTTAATAAGGTGTTGCTGATATGACACTGTTAACAAGTTAAAATTTCAAAATTCTGTAATAAATATATAGATTTTTAAGTTTCCCGTTCATAGAACTCTTGTAAACTTGTAACCACCTCATTTGGCTCAACAGACATGTTGTTTTAAAGTTAGGGACCTCATATGTTTTTTTTTTTTGTTGTTGCTGCTGTTATTGTTTTTTCCTGGAGTGCTTTCAGAGTACTCAGAAGAGCATAAAAGCCCTGTGAGAGATGGGGGGGGGGAGAAACTAATGAGGTGCAATATCAGGTCAAAAGCATAGATTTTATGGTCTTGAGTGCAACAGACCAACTGGACTGTATAGATGTAACCAGATAAGAGTAAATAATTTTCAGTTGTTTAAAAACTGGGAAAGAATCTATATATTCACTATTTTTTTTTTTTTTTTTGGGTGTGTGGATGAAATTTTCACAAAGTTCTAAACATTACGACTTTAACTTTGTCTGAAGGGTTGTCCATTTGTTGAAGCTAATGTCCTGATCTTTTAATATCCTGATTGCTGAGTAATCATTAGATTCTTGGACTAGAGAGCAAAAAAAAAAAAAGGAAAGAAAAGTAATAGAAATAATTTTGTTATGACATGGGAAATTTAATTTGTTAGGAAGAAGAAATTAATGAACTCCTCCATATCTGCTTTAACTTGGTGATCTGAAATATATTTTTTTAGCTCTACCACCCCCTTCCTCTCTCTCTCGTTGCCTTCCTCTCCATTTTTTTTTCATCATTGTTCCCCACAAGCTTTTTTGTTGTTTTTTTCTGTCTATCTCCCCCTCCCTTCTCTCTGCCTTTAGCTTAATTTTTTTCTACACAGTCCTCTCTTTGTTCAAACACTGCAACCAAATGGTTTGTCTGATATGTGCACATTGAAAGGGTAGCCAGGGACTTTCTATCCTGACTGTTTTTGGAGAAAGGGGGTGGGTGGTTTTCATTCAACATTGGCAAGTTGTGTGGTTACTAGGTGTTTGAACACACACACACACACACACACACACACACACATTTGACTTGTGGGGACAAGGATGATTGTTTTGAGGCTAAGGTGTGTAAGGAACAAAGCGAACAGAAGCCAGGCACAGACAGCTGATCTAGCTGAATTTTTTTTTTTAAGTTGGTAGGATGGGCACTGATTGATCACCGCAGAGTGAGTTTGGTGCATCTACCCATTCATTTAATAACGACAAATATCTATAAATTATTAGCAGTGTTCTTGGTTTAAAAAATTTTTATAGATTTTTCAGGGCAGAGATTTACAGAAGGAAATAAATTTTAAAAAATTTCAGACCTTTAATCTAAAATATCCTGTTACATTTTTTGTTTAAACAATTAGTTATTAAGTGGTAGTCAGTTTACTTTATCATAACAGAAGCAAACACAGCAGAAGTCTAAAATTACCTTATATCATTAATATGCCATGATAAACTAACCTGCTCAGAAAGTCATTCAAAGACAAGTGAGTTAACCGTAGTCATGGAATTGTGTGAAATTCTGAGAATTGAAGATAGATTACATGTTGGTGTGATAGTAAAATCTTTTCTTCTTGCAAAATGACTATTTAGTTGCTTAGAACTCATATTTATTAAGTTTCCTGGTATTCAAAGATTTGACTAGTTGCATGCTAAATGACTGCAGCCATGAAGCTGCTTCCATGCAGTCTGAAGGAGAAGGAAATCAATACATTTGCATTCCTCTTATTAGTACAGCAGCAATTATAAAACATGAAGATGCTATTGTGCACTAATTTAGTGGCTGGAAATTAATGCAAGTGGTTATTGCTCTTAACCTTGTGGTGGTTGGTTATTGTATACACGTACACATTGAAGAACTGTTTCGCACCTGTCATTTCTTCGATTCTGATCATATAAACAACTGCAAAAAATAAATAATATGACTGTTGTGGATTAAAGTTATTTATGGAGTTGGTAAATCTGTAAAGCTTTTAGTGGTGCCTAATGGGTAAATGGAGAATTTCTGGTCAGAGATCACTCTGAAATGGGTTAACTGCAGTCTGGTACCCTGACCTGACAATTTTCATGGATAAGAATTTTAGAAATGTTGAACAACAGAGGGATATCATCTTCTACATGAGATGGTAATTCATTCTTCTATTTGCTTCCAAACAGCTCTTAATCAAACACTTTCTTCAGCTTGGAATTCTAACCTTATTATTTTATTTTTTGGGTTTATTTAGTTAAATGACCAACCATTAAAGATATAATACCTATCATGATTTCACAAAAAAGGGGGAAAGAAAGAAAAGTCCCTAATTTTCTATTATAAGCTCACTTAAAACAGACATTTCAAAGGTAACCAATCCAATGGAAACTCTCTTGGATAGGAAACTACTTTTTAAAACATGATGTGAAACCAGGCAAGTGCATCATGGTATTATTACATTATTATCTAATAAAAATAGCTAGGCACCAGTTATAAATAATGAAAAGAATTGTCATACGTTTAAGAGTAATTCTATTTCACTTTCCATGCCAGAAATAATAAGTTGATTATTTCACTGGACAGTAAGTTCACTTTTTTACATATCATTTTATAACTATAGAATGATTGGAAATAAAATAGTATGTTCCTTCAAGTAATTTGCATTTTAAGATACTTGCCTTTTAAATGAGTTAAATTGAAAATTATAATTGCAAGTATGTGTTGGAGGGAAGTGGGTTTTCTCAAAGATTTTGATTATTTAAATTGTGTTATACTGATTTTGTTGTTGTTTCTGTTTTTCATGAACATTTGAATGCCAAAAAATTCAGATTAAGATTATTTTTTCTTGAAAAGGGGATGGAAAGAGAAAGCAGCCTTCCAATACATTCTGGCATCCTGCCACAATTAGAAATGCAGATACTAGTCTTTATAAATCATGCAAATGTAAATTTTAATCAAAGAAAAAAATGTTATGTCCACATAAAAATGTCTTGCTTAATTAATGGAGGGTCTTTTGGTAATTTCTAAAAATAAAAAAGAAACAAGAGTTAGGTGAAGTCTGGTCTCATTATGTGACCATTAAATCAGCTTCTGTGGTGCCTACTGGTATATTGTTTGCTTGACCTTAGCCTCTCTGTTGTGCTGGATAAAATGAAGACTGGACAGAAGAACTGTTCTACTTTCTGTGGTGATCTGCAGCATCTCCAATATACCAAGCATAAATTTTATTGCTTGAGTATTGAGAAAAAAAAATGCTTTCCATGCAGCAGAGTGTATCTTAAAAGACAGACTGTTTTTGGAAAAGAGAATTTTTAGCACTGTTGTATGTCATGATAAAAATTTATCTGAAGTCCCTGACAAAAAGCCTAGCAGAGTCTTGCTTACCATAAACATTGCTTTTTAATTGTAAGCTGGTATCAGTGAAGGAGAGCTCACTTTTAATTCTCCCAGAGGTGTCTACAGTGATTCATTCTGCTGACCAAAAGTATTTTAACTTTTTCTATTCTTCTTTTATTTTGGGGCAGGAGGTGTATTCTTTATTATCTGGGCACTGAGAAATCTAAGTGGAACAATACCAAGTTCTGTGCCTGTTCCTGTCTTCATTTTTTATTTTACTCTGTCATAAAGAAATGTTAGGAGGATTGGATAACAGTTCACATAAATAGTATGCAACAGATGAAGAGCTTTCTCTGTAACCAAATTTCTCATAACAAATTCTGTTACACAAACTATCCTGACATGTCTTGTATGGTAAAGTCTTGAAGTTCTTCTAATATTGTTGTTAGTAATATAATGTAGACATGGCATGGTTACAGTTTATTAACACTGTTTTTCTGAGATCTATATTTCTAGTTAGCAATTATCTGTATATATATATATATTTGAACTCTTTAAATGGAGTTTAATGTACTATGTGAACACTTCAGCATCTGTAAGAGAAATCATTTTGTAGATTAGCCTTTTTGACTAGTTTAATAATTCAATTGAGATACATTAAAATTGCATTATAACCAAGAGGGGGTTGGTTAATTGTATAGTTGCTTCCATTAAGAATCTAAAAATTCCTAATTGTCTAAAATAAAGCTTTCAGTTTCATTAACTTGGAAGAATATTAACTATTTAATGTCTGAGCTAAGAAGCTTAAGTCCTGATATTCATTTATTTCTCTGCCGCCTCTTCCCACCATCCCATCTTTTCTTTTTTTTAAAGTATTATTAACTGAGAAAAAACATTAGTTGTATATTTTAATTTATTTCGAATGGTTTTCACATTCAGTTATCTTTGCTACATTCATAAGTATACATGTCAGTACAGTTTCTAAGCTAAAATGCAAATATTCCAGTTACTATTATGACATTTCAGTTTGATTCATCCTCTAATCCTCTATAGCAATTGTCTAAGATTGATGTTGGGTTTGGTATATTT
Organism: Nautilus pompilius; assembly: GCA_018389105.1. Classification (NCBI taxonomy): domain Eukaryota; kingdom Metazoa; phylum Mollusca; class Cephalopoda; order Nautilida; family Nautilidae; genus Nautilus; species Nautilus pompilius. Next base: position 913,243 of record JACATO010001892.1, read on the forward strand.
CCTAATGCTGATGAGTCATGTGAACATATATTTAAAGGCAGCATACTACATAAAAGTGTCAGTTCAATACTAAAACCTGTGATCACCCAGCAGCAAAAAATTCTTATTTTCTTCTCAATTGATTTGGCCTTTTACCAATTCTCTAGTGTAATTATTTACATTTTTTAAATGAGAATTATGCAACCACAGCACTATGATGGCAACATCACAGAAATGTACTGTCCTTTTCTACATGCATATGTATGTGTAGCATTTTTAAACTAACAGTGAGAACTCAAATTATCTTTTTATTGTAAGGCAAAGAACTTTGTTACTAGTCGTTTTCTAGTTTGTCGTTTTTGACATGTAATAATTGTAAAATTGAGAAGGTGGGTGGAATAGTAGACCAAAATAATGTTTGTTTTTTAAATTTCAAACTATCTTCCTGTTACAATTTTGAAGCTGTGATCATGCCCGCGATCCTTCAAACTGCACTTTGTTTTTTTACTGAAACTTACAATTTTGGCCTTAATGTTATTTTTTGTTTGTTTCTTTTAAAAAAATAGAATTTGCTTGATAACCAAACTGGAACTGTTGATTTCCATACATGCAGTTTGAAAGATGTCTACACTAGATGTCACCATTGTCGTCATGACTATGACCAGTGCGTTTTTTATATTTTATTTTTTTGCTAAACTGATGCAATTTTACGAACTTAGGTGAACAACGCCACGGCTCGAGTCATGACCAAAAAAGCTGCCAATCCCACAATTCCAAACGGTAAGGCAAAAACCTCTGTTGTAGGGCAGACAAGCAACACATACAGCACCAGCGGGCTTGGGACGGGCACGGCCACCAGGAGGAGGGTTGGGGAAAAGCTGCATTTTTTTTTTCTTTTTTATTTATGATATTTCTAACATTTTGACATTTTTTATTTGCCTATAGTATAACTTAGATAATGTTATTAGTAATTGTTTTTTTTTTGTTTTGGAATGTGTGTGCCTACCTACTACTACAGTACCAACTGTCAGTGAATGAACGATGCATCCATCAGTTCTTTGTCAGTGTGCTTCACACACAAACTCTCACACACACACACACGCACACACATAAAACTGATACGTACATACGTTTTATGCAGTCTGCATGCTGTATGTGCTGTTGCATTCTGCCTTGACACTTTTTAAAACTTTTTTTTTCCTTCTCCCCTTTATGTCCTTTTGATAAATACTTGTCTATCCCTTAAGGATTCAGTGTGGTACGAAGTGGCAGCACTGGGTTGTCTGAACAACAGCAAAAATGTAATTTTTTTTTTCTTTCTAAAATTAACATTAACGTAGTCAGTCATGCATGCCAGTTTGGGTGCTGCTTCTCTGACCTTCGTGGACTCCAGATAGGTTTCATTAAATCATGTTCTCGGTTGGTTATTTTGCCTGATGCCATGATTGATCCATGCCATTGGCTACCACCGCTGGGTGTAACTTCTGAAGCATGCTAGTAATGATTGAATTTTTTTTTTCTAATGCCAGATGAACATAAATAAAACTTTAAAACAGAAAAACTAACCTTAAGGTTTTGCCCTAATTTTATTTATTTTTATTATGTGATATATTTTTTACTGCATTTTTCTTTTACTGATTGATGCACATTAGTTAACTATAATAGCTTCTCTTTTTTCTTCCTTTTTGTCTTAATAGTTTTTAGCTTTTTTGGCTTTTCTTATTGTAATCCATGGGTCTCGTACAAGAGTGTGATATGGTTGAGTTTCCTGCTCGATACTTAACACAGAGGTTTACAATTTAATTGCATTTTGCCTCCCTCGTGATCTGGTGAATGGTAGAACTGCTTATTTCACCTGACTTGAGAATGCACATCTTGTCTTGTCTCCTGGCAAAAGTGCAAAAATGCCAAGTTCCAGATTATGCAGAGAAAATTTTTTTCTTCAGATAGCTCTCTCTCTCTCGCTCTCTCTCTCTCTACTCCCTCATTCTGCAATCTTGTTCTCTCTTCCAGCTGCTGCTTTGCGAGGAGTGGCGCTAACTCGTGGCCGTGCTGCAGCAGTGGCTGCTCGTGGTGCTTACACTGCAGCAGCTGCAGCTGCAGCTGCGGCTGCATTCCGGCATCCAACCCCTTTAGCGCCGGCAGCAACAGCATTACCATACACAGCGTAAGTATGGTTCTGGAGTGGTATGGACTGTAGTCCTGGTCCAAAACGCATTTTTCTCTCTTTTTTCTTTTTAGGTGTTGACGCAACAGTAGTCTAGAGTGAGTATTGGAGCATTTCATTGTCCAAAATGAATAGCAGCAAGTTGCACAAAACAATTGTAGATGACATTTGTTGATGATACTCTACCTTATATTTATTTAAAAAATAAAACAACACATCAGTAATAACTGGGGATAACAGCAAAGGTACCAAACCTAAAATTTTTAAGTTCTCTCCTTTGGGAAGGAGGAAGAGGTTGTGGCATGCAGTTTGTTTTATCAACATGGTGAATATTAGAATAGCTGATCTTTGCTTTCCATGTTGAACAGCATCGCTGCAAGGCTTTCAGAAGTAAAGTCTCCAGCAAAGAAACAAATTGGGCCTTGAGAATGAAAGTAGAATTGTGTAGCAACCTGCTTTAGAGTTGTTGTTCATCTCTACAAACTGCACAAGTTCAGCCATTTACTGCTTCTCTTGTTGCAAAGGCCCATGAAATCTCAGTTCATGATGGTTACCAAATACATCATCATCCATCTTCAGATTGGCATTGCATCTAAGCTACTGGTAGAGGTAAGTAATTTCCTAGATATACAGATTGTTGCTGGGAAAGGGCTTCTAAAAAATTCCTTACATACACACACAAACCCCAGCTTGCCTTTTCATATTTTTCATTGTGGAAAAAAATGATCCAAACTACTCCATTTTTTGATTGTAGCAGTGTGTATCAGGATCCGTTTCTTGCCGCCACATATGCAGCAGCTGACCGATACCAGGTACGTACATCAGATAAGCATACTTCCTCCTTTTTTTTGTATTATTCTCTCTTTTATGTGCATGCATTTATTTTTGAAAAATAATATTATGCTATTCTCTTTCATAAGTATTATGTAGATGAATCAGTTTGTTGGATCAGGCTTTTCCAATCATCTTTTCATTATTCACTAGTACAGCTATGTGATGAATCTGTGTCTCAGTGATCTTTGTCACCCCTCCCATTAGTTATCAGTTCTGAGAAAGTCTTTGTTTGTTTTTTTTTTAATTTTAGGGTGTTTTATGATGATATGATTTTACAGTAAGTGTTTCTATTTTCTGGAACATTTGTGTTGCTGGAATACACTTGATCTTGTTGCTCTACCTGCTCAAAACTGAACATCCATAGGTGGTATTAATTAACTTTCTTGAGGTAGCTACCAAGTAAGACACCCAGATTTGAACCTCTTCCCTTATAATTATAAGGTTCTAAATGCAGCTTGGTTTTCTTTCAGTATTGGGATTATTTTGTTTTTTCCCTGTTCTTTGAGTTGTTGTATGCATACAAACTATGGAAGCAGTATCCTATCTGGCAACCCTGCAAAGGGATGTGTAGCATTAGGGAAGATCACTCACTCTTTCTTGGTATTGACTGTAGCCTGATTTCTCTCTTCTGAACTCTATTCTTTGGAGATGGCTATGCACATGTCAAGAAACAGCATGCTTAAAAGGCAAAAACAGAGGACATAACCATTGTATGATTCTGTGCATTCAAAATTAATAAATGACAAACAACTAACATTTCTTATTACAAACATTAATGATAATACTGACTTACACTGCTGAACAAAAGAGTTGGGACACTTGCTGTGAAATTGATATTTGAGCTCCCTCGTTTTAACAAAAGCATTTAAATACCCATCACATTGTTTATTATATTCACAAATATTCCTTTACAATATATAAAAGCAACACATGCTATATGTTTACATATTCTCTGGAAAAAAATATTTGAATCGGCAATGTCCGATTTGTACTGCAACAAAAGAGTTGGAACAGTGAGCAAAACCATAAATATTTTTCAACATTCCAAATTACAATCAAACAAATGCATGGAAATGATCAATTGACTAGTATTGGGTGGTGTATCTGTGATTTCCGATCACTTCTCAAAGAATGGGCATGGATTCGACCAAACAAAAGCAGTCAGAATTGGCCATTTCCTGCCAGCTTTTCTCGACGGCCTGCCAGAATTGGTCTTGGTTGAGATTCTTGTGTTTGGCCACCTTGGCCTTCTGCTGCTTCCAGTCATTTTCGATTGGGTTGAGATCTGGACTTTGGGGCGGCCAGTGCATGACATCCATTCCTAGTTGGGTGGTGAAGAAGTGACGACTCTGGCGGTGTGGATCGGGGCATTGTCATTGTTGTGCTGGAAGATGGTGGAAACTAGCATGTTATAATCGATGTAGTCGACGATGACATCCCTCAGTAAATTGCAGTAGGCCTGGGCAGTTGCTCTGCCCTTGATCAACTTGAGAAGGCCTGGTCACGCTGCGCTCATACACCCCCAGACCATCAAAGATCCTCCAGCCTGTACCATCAATCAGGTGCACTTTATATTGTATTTTTCGCTATGGTAATGTCGAACATATACTCGGCCAGCACTGTGAATGCACATGATCATTTCGTCGAAAAAGAGAACTCTAGCCCATTGAACTTTGGTCCAGTTTTTGTGCGCTTTAGCCCATGCTATGCGGGGATGCGCCTGTTCTTGTTGCTGATCAATGGCTTTTTCTGGGCGATTCATCCAAAGAGATTCCCCTCACATAGATGACGTTGAATAGTGTGACTGGAGACATTCACTCCAGTCAGGGAGGTTTGGATGGCCGTCGATATCAGAAAATGATTGGCCCTGGATTTGCAACAAATGAGTCGATCCATTTTGTTGTCACATTTTCACAGTCTTCCTATTTGCATTTCTGGTTTCGTGTTTCTAGTTGTCTTGTACTGCTTCAGAATGTGGTTTACAGTGCTTTTCAGGCAATTGACTCAATCAGCTATCTCCCGACAAGACAGATTTTCTTGGTGGTGCTCAACTATCAAGTCTCTGATTTCAGACGATGATGTCTTGCCAGGCATGGTGCAAAAATGATCTTTAATGGTCTTAGATGATGTGATTCTATTCATTTGATCCTTTAAAAATGAATATATTGAGGAGAATAATGCACAGATTTTGTTCACTGTCCCAACTCTTGTCGCAGTACAAATTTGACTATGCTAATTCAAATATCAATTTCACAGCAAGTGTCCCAACTCTCTTGTCCGGCACTATCTGTTAGGCCCTTAATATTGTAAACTAAGGTGTTACAAAAATTTAAAAAAACAAACATTAAAGAACAGAAATTGTAACCAGTTTAATGACAGTAAATATCCTGCCATTAAACATTTTGCAAAGACTTTAATTATATATTAATCCTTTTTTGTCTGAGACAAGAACCTGATCTCATTGCAGGTTATGCATTCTGACGGGCCTTCATTTATAGTCCTGCTGCCCTCTGACTGGCTGACTAATGGGTTTGAGAAGATTTAGATGACATTAAGTCTACCTGGCATCTTAGTTCAAACTTTTAACACTGACCAGAGTGCACATCCATCCTTTGCACTTTTAACCTTTTACTTTGGCTAAAAATGAAAGTTAAGAAATTTCTGTATTTTTTTTTTTTTCAGTGTACATTTGATTTCATATAAGCCATTTTTAAGATGTGAAGCACCAGGAACACTGATGAACCTGGTACTATGTACCTTGCAATGATAGCGTTTCATTTTTACTTATTGTCTCTGGCTTTCCTTTGAAGAAAGTCTTGAAATTTTGGCTACCTTACCAAATGATATTAAATTTGGAATCAACCAGTATTTCTTTCCTCTCTTTGGCCACTTCTCTTTATTCAGTTTCTGGTGTCATTTCTTCTGGTTTAAAAATAATTGCATTAAAATCCCACCTGGACCCTCATTACATTCTATTATATTACATCTTTCAAAAATTGTATTTTAGCAAGAGGCAATTGTAATGGTATTTCACAAACAGGATTTTGCTGCTTTTTTTTTCTTTATCTTTTTCTTGAAAGTGAGTTTATCAGTGTATGTTTGTACCCTATAGAGTGTCCACACCTGTAATCCTGCAAAGGGGGAGAGGCGGGTGGAGGAGGGAGAACCACTATTTTTAATCACACTATCAAGGAGAATTAATGTATTTTGATTGTTGCCTTGTTTGGGTATCTCTTGAGTATCTTCTCATTTGGCTCCACACTGTTTATAACGGTTATTTTATTGGATTCCCAGAACATCACCCTTTGAAATTTTGAGGAGGCTCAGTGTTCAGGTAAATTTAGTGCCATCATAAAGTTATTTATTAATTTTCACATCTTTCATTCATAGATAAGTAAATTTTGAGTATAAGACTAGGCTAGATTTTAGCCAGACTTTCAACCAGTCAGAACAATATGTCAAATCCTTCATCATATCACTGTCTACAGTACTTCCAGGCTAATAAATATTAATTAACTATCTGTACATGTCATTGAACTGCTGTGGGCAATGATCTTCTGGATGAATGGGGTATTGAAAGTTTTTCAACATTGTTTGTAATGATAGAAATATTTGAAACAAACTGCAAATGTTGCAGTTGGTTCTTATATCAAAAGCTCATTGTCTGTTTATAGTTGCTGCATGACATCAGTATCAGTGGTGATCAGGTGATCCTATGTCAGTTCTATCTATCTATGACACAGCACTAAAATTTAGAAATTTATCTATGATAGCATGAGTCAACATTCAGCTTGGTTCCTCCAAGTTTTGTCCAACATTTGGGATTCACAACTAGGTCAGCACATTCAGCTGTTCTCTCATTGGATAATATGGTGCACACCTCTGCGAAATAATCATGGTTTTATACTGTACACCAGTGGAAGAAAGATAGGGAAAAATGTAAAGAAATGTAGAAGTAGCAATCATTAGTTGTGATTTGTTTGGCCTTTAGTCTCAGCTGTACAGTGCTAAGTCCATGACATGAAACACATTTGGTTAGATTCCTCTGACTTATCCTCAATGGTAGTCCACCTATCTTTGCAGCAGCTATTTTCCACCTGTTTTTTTTTTTTTTTTTTCGTAGTGTGTAACATATCCTATCCTTTCTTTGCATCAGTCCCTAACAAATTTCTCAGTGATTCTGTATTTCCTGTACACAGCCATATTACTGCCATTTTCTTCAGTGGACCTAACAGGGGCGGACTGAAGAGTATTATAGGCCCTCGGGCATAACTGTTCACTGGGCCCCTTAGTGCTGATGTCAGAGGCCACAAAGCACCAGATAAGGGAGGGCGGTTTGGGGTGTCAATTTAAAAAAAAAATTAAAAATTAGTTGTCTCAGACTGCATCTGGAGTATATTGGAGTATTCATTTAATAGAATTTATATGGAAATCTCTTGTAGCTATAGGCCCTCGGGCTGACCAATGGCTCACTCCGCCCCTGGGACCTAACAACTTCCAGCTTAAAAGCTGCTGTGTGAGAATTTACAGGAGAAATTTTCAGATGAGGTAGAGGATTTGTTGGGGTCATTTATACATATAATTATGATTGAAAAGAATAGATAGAACGTAATTGGTAAGAAATCACTTGTTATTGATTGGATAATTTCACATGTTTGAGTGAATACATTAATGGTGAATTGCTCACCCAAATGGCAAACGTTCCAGGCAGTAATTTCTGTAGTCTGTTCCAAATAAACAATTTTACAGTTTATTTCAGAAAATAACAGACTTTGTCATTTTCTTTCTATTTTTTTCATTAAAGCAATTTCAATTACTATCTATGGATAACTTGATTTGGAGTATAAGTAAAGCCCAAAGTTCTGATGGTGGTGTGGACTTATATGTCAAAAAAAAAAGTACAGTTGTTTTGTTTTTTTTTTGTGGGGAGGGTGAAAACCTAAAAAAGGAAGACTATTTTCATTTCTTTTGCCACTATAGAAGAGTTTTAGTAGTTTTAATCTCTACAGAACTCAGCAGTATTCAATCTGTTTTATACGCAGAGGTGAGACACCAAGCATAAATATCTCTCTCTCTCTCTCTCAAAAGCATGTATTTGTACAAAACAACAGATTTTATTTCCTTTTTCTCTTGACTTTTGCAGCTTGTGACAACACAACCATACGCTGCAGCAGGGTATGCAGCTGCCACACGATATGCAATTCCAGCAGTTGCGACTGCTGCAACATATGCAGCGGGGTACGTACTAATCGTTATTAACTGATTAAAAACTTCTTTCCCACTTCTCCGGCAGATTTTACTTCCTAACTCATATACTGGATAGCATGGTTTTGCATCGGTAGATAAACATAGATAATGCTTTTTTTTTTTTTAATGTATATTTTTTATTTTTTTATTATTTTTTTTTAAACTTTTACCTCCTTGGACTTGCGATGAAACAATTTTCGGTTGGTTTATTAGTAGTTGGGTAAGTCTGCATGGAGAATTAACGGTATGCTGTCTTATGTAGCTGATTGGATCTAAACTAGCATGCGCGTCTCCACGGGTGGGTGGACAATCCTGATTAGCCAGTCTACATGTCCCCATAGTCCTCTTCACTGTACACTAACAACCAGATATCTAGTGGGTAAAGGGAATGGAAAGTGGGACCGGGGGTTAATACTGAGACTGTAAATGTAGCTCTCACAGTGAACCTTACAACTAAAGCACTAAATTCCATTACTGAAAAATACTTTTGTCAGAACTTTTGCAACATGAAGGATATAGGCAAAACAACCACTTTAATATTGCTTGTTGCTTGGTGACTAGAATATAGATGCAGTTTATGTAACATTGGACTAATAAGCATAGCATCAGAGAAATGGCACAGTGGTTTGCTGAACACACTTTTTATCGTAGAAACATGCAAAGCTTTATAAAAGAGAAGAAAAATGCACAAAAAATTATTGTAGTATATCTTGTAAATTTCAGTTTATCTTCACCACATTAACGCTTCTAGAATCTTTGGAACTAAAATACATAAATAAAATGCTCTTCGTTCTTCTCAATGTTCCATGACATTTTTAGTTGTAAATAATTTCCTTTTCTCTATAGTAAACAAATATTTCATACTACTTCCCAAATATCCTATAGATTCTTCTTGTTTTTTTTTTTCCATACATAGTTTCTCTTATGCCTTTGTGTTCACATTAGCAGATATTTCTTTTGGATTGTTCTATTGAAGTATTTGGCCTAGAACGCTTTCCTCAAACTCAATTAATCACAATAGTTAGTGGCACTACAGTTTACAGGATCCTGGGGCACCTGTCATTAAGCTTAAACTGGCCTTGACTTCATCAGAAGACAAGAAAATAACTATCAGCTTCCTAGTTAGAATTCCAGGAGTGAAGAAGATGATCAATAATGTTAGACAGACTGTAACTCAGTGGCATTAATGGAATTTCTGCCCCATGATTCCCCTTTTTGGTTTGCTGTGGATTACAGACTGAAATGAAATGGCCAGTGTGGAAAATGCACTCTAAATGCCCTTTATTATTGGCTTAAGCAAGAGCAGGATGTACATCAGCTACATAATTACTGATAGAGGGAAGAAATATTTTAGCACAAATCTGGATGCAGCCACATTTCTTTTTTTGTAATTTTCTGTTAACAAGTGATTTGATATTTTTGAACCAAGCAATAATCTTATTAAAAAGAGCAGTTGAAGAATACACATGGGAAGTCTTTTGGCTTACATGTAGCTCTCTGTTTAGTTTAATGTTTGTGCCAGACATTTATCTGTTCTATGAAATTAAGATGTGCAACCTGTAGTTGCCAGACACCAGCCAACATTCTCTGATGCTTAGATAGACTTTAATTATGCTTTCTCCTCCTCCCTCCCTCCACCCATTGGTGGAGTGTCGCAATGATTGGAAAGGATTGATAGAAAATTACTTTATTTTCCAAATGTTTCTTTCTCTCTCTCAGCTTTAGATTCTGCAGACTGTAGAGTTTGTCATTTGGTTAACAATCTGGTTGACTATTCCCAAACTCCAAGAGTGCACTTTGCTTGGAATCTTACCTGGTTGCCATGCTACATTCTTTGAGGGCAGCACCAGTTGAATATCAGAGAAAACAAAAGATGTCTTTGAACTTTGAATTTACAGCAAACCCTCATTTCTTTAGGGTAAATAACTGTTTCTGGGATTTACAGTTCCTGCAATGGATTTCAGCAAATCAGCAGCACTGGTTCCATTCACCTTATAGTAGCAGTTTCACCATTGTTCTTTGGAACTGTTAACATGAGCTGACACACACAGCTTCTCTCTAAAGCAAATCTCCTCACCTTTATACAACTCAACCAACTTTCTTTTTAGAACTTCAGAATTGGAATATCTAGAGAAATGAGAGAATTTCTTAGCAGCTACATTTGTCCTGTGTGGCACACTCTTCCCAGTTAAGTCTCTGCTTGCTTGACTTACCAGAGTGGCACCTGATGCAGGAATACAGGTGCCAGGGAAGGCATATATATCATTGGATATTGTAAAAATGATCAAGGAAGTGTTATAATGTGGTGGGGGTGATTGATTTAGATATTGATATTTCTGAAAGAACTAACTTAACTATAAATAGTATTTGCTTTTGCAGACATTTTAAAAAGTATTTCTTGCACTAGCCTAAGTTTCTTTGATCTTAACATTTTAATTCTCCTTTTGTAGCTTCATTAAATATAAAGTTTCTTTGTTTATTTTTTTTTTTCTTGTAGAAAATATGCAAAGGATTTTGCATTTCAGGTATGCATACATAGACAAGCAGTGGTTTTACAGCAGTAAAATTATGCATTATTTCCCCTTTAATTTTTTTTCTTGGACTGAGGATTTAAAAGATTTTACAGTTTAGGCATTTCTCAAAGGTTAGTTTACCTAATAAATTGTCCCTCTGATAAGACAAAGCTGGAATGTGGTGGGGGGGGATAGCATTGATAGATGTGTCACTGTGAGGGTTTGAATTTTTCTGAGGATTACTTCCAATGTTTTTACACAATGTAGTAATTTTTCTAACTGCAGTTCTGGTTTTTCTTCTCCCACCCTTGAAAAACACCAGCAGATAGTCTTACTATCTCTAAGCACATAATGCACATATTGCGTTTCTGTTTAGTTCTCTCTCTCTTTTTTTTTTTTTAAAAAAAAGATGACGCATGTACAAATCCAAAAAAATATATATATTTTTACCTGAAATCCAGTAACATGAGATGTAATGACTATTTGGAAACTGTAGATATTGCTTTATTATTGTATTTTCTTTTCTTCTTTCTTCCTTAATTAATGTCTTAGTCTGCGGAGGCAGAAGAGAAAACAAAAATGGTGAAGAAATAAAGCAGATAGGGGCTATAACTGGAGCCGGGGTTCATAAGGTCTTTGTTGGACACAGTGTGAAAATCTTGAAGTTTTTTTCATATCTGCCAACTGTGTTGAAAACAACCAAAATCATTTTCAAATCTGACTAATTTAACTAAATAAATTCAAATAACTTTTTTTTTTCTTATTTCACTTTTTAAAATTATTCATCTTAAATTAAATATGTATCTTTGACTTTGTTTGCCTGCAGAAGCAAAGCAAATGGTATTATTATTATACATATCATTCAAATGAAGCCCCACCATAATGGTATCTGGCTGAGTTTCATTTGAATCTTCCTATGCATACTATTAGCTATCTATTTACATGTTACTATATGTACTTAAGCCACTTAAATTGCCTAAATGTATTTAACTGTTTTTATACTATCTGAATATACATATTTTTACTCTAAATCACCAACCTGATTTATCTTTAGTTTCTATTTATCTAAATAAGTAAACCAAACATTCCTCTTATTATGGCTATTCTTCTAACTATATCTCTACTTTTTTCAGGTAATCTCAGCCTTACCTAAATACACACCTGAATAAATCTGCCTACTTAATGTTTTTTTTTTTTTTTAATGTAAATTTTCTTGCTGTTGTTTTGAAATCCTTCCACATCAGGTGTGTGGAGAATTAGTGCTTTTTCAGGTCTCCATCCCTAGTTTTCATTCTGAACATGTAAATAAACTGATTTCCCCAGGATCCAGTAGCGCTGTCAGAATAATTAAAATTAAAAAAAGAGTTCTACCCATGTGTTGCCAAGAGCAAAAGAGAATAAATATTACACCATTCCTAGTATCTTATTATTAAGTCAACTAAATGTAGCTGGTGCGTACAAAAATCTCCATGTAAACCTGGCTTCTTCCTGAAGACACTTTTGTTTTCTCACCTCCTCACGTGGCCCTAGTTAAGTGCACTGTTTTAATACTATTTTTGTTGTTGTTGTTGTTGTTTTAATATTGACTGATTGACTCTCCTTTTTTTTGTATTTGTGATGATTTAGTATGCAAGAGATTTGGCGTGCAGTTATTGCTATCATTTACTTTGGTAGTTCCACTGGCCCAACCATTCTTATTTGTACTTGACCCTGTAACGTACTGTTGGCATTTTTGTGTCTCAGAATTTGAGAAATAAAAACAAGGGTGCTGCTGCAGAATCAGCTAATTTTGTACTAATAAGGGTTTCAGTGAGATTCTGATGTGTTGGTAGCATAGTGGGAACAGTGCTGCCTCATTGTTGGCCACCTATTTTTAGTTACATCTTGCTGCTGATAACTGTTGAGAACTTCTCACAGGGGCAGCAATAGCTAATGCCTGTGCACCTCCTCATCCTTCCCCTAGGTCCAGGTAACTGACGATGCTGTTGTCAGCATGCTGGCTCAAAGCAGCAGCAAAGGCTGATGTAATAAACATCTAGTGAGCAATTAGAGCTGTTAGGGGTTTAGCAGAGGGGCTGGGGCATCCCCAACTACAACCAGGTGCCGGACCAGCTAATAGTTTGCTGGAAATTCCGGGAGTATCATAACAGAGTAATAAAGTATCGGGTGAAATAAGTGACTTAGAAAAATCGCTTTCTGAACAGAATTTAAGACATGCTTTCTTCTTCCATCTCTGCAGTTTTGCAAGTTTAAGCAGAAAGTTTGTTTTGCAGCACAAATAGCTGAGAATTGCAAATCTCAGGTTGCAATTTTATTGAATGGCAGCTCCAGGCAAAACTTCTGGTTATTTTTGTGGTTCTCTAAGTGTATTGTTAACTGTTTCATGTGTTTTTATCTAAATCTCAAATAGGTTGGGCCCATTGGAATGTTACATATGTGTGTATAATTTTTTTAAAAAACAAAAAAGAAACCTAAATGAAATCAACCAAAACATATCCCCATTCATATTTTTCCCATATATATAGTATTGTTTAATTCTGTCAGGAGAGTCAGTGGAGGGGGGGAGAATCTGACACACAAGAATAAAACTGAAATGTGCATCTTCAAACTAGTATGCATGTGTGCCAGTATCTTTTGTATACAGTTTGTTTCTACCTCGTCCATTACTTTGCACTCACTCACTGATTGAGTAATGATCTGCCTGTCTGCAGCCTGGTACAGCCACCGCAAGGTTTCGAGTATTTGCCTTCCTCTAAACTGCCACGTCTGGTTTGGCTTCTCTGGCATACATACACTAACTGATTTCTAAGTTGTCCACTCAAAAAAACAAGACTGATTTTATTGTGACAGAATCTCCTAGTTCAGGATTATAAGATTGTACTGATATCTGTGCTGTTTTTCACCCATGTTTAGTACAATTTACACTACTGTATTTTCATGTGGAGGATGACTGGCTCCCTTAAATGTTATTTCCTTACATCAGCAGGAGAAAAGGGCCTATGTGATAAGCCAATTTGATTTTCTTCCTTCTCTTTCCTTTTTCCTTTCTTCTTGGATGATAAAGAATTTGTTCTAGATATATATGCTAAAGAGGAAGTGACCAAATGAAAATTTTTTTAATATCCAGAACATTTTTTAGTTGTTGGGTGGGAGGGGAGGGTAGTGATAATCTCAAAATCTGTTATTTAAGAAATTAATTTTCAAATAATGAAATATTTTAAAGCTGTACATGTTATTTTCTGTATTGCTGGTCAGATTATCTTTTTAGTTTTCACAAGTTTTATTTTTTTACGCAGGAGGGATGCTTAAGAACTTCATAAATAGCCTTTTGATTGTCTCCCCTTTCAGTTGCATCATTAAAAAAAAAACACTGTGAAACATTAAGTTTTAACAATTTATCATTGTACAGCTTTTTTAAATTGAGCCACACATTCTGTAATTATTATTATTTTATTTAAATAGATAGAGAAATTAAAATAAAGGATGGGAGGAAGTCAGAAGTATCCTATACTGGCAGGAATCTGTTTGAGCAACATTTTAATTAATGTAACAAAAAAAATTTTAATAAAGTTATAAATGCACATAATTTGATCAATTTTTAATTGGTGCTCTAGATATATAAGTAAAGACCTTAAAATAAAATGCAACTTATAAATATAAACTTCTGACTATAGTGCCTGCCACCTTGCAATTAACAAAGCAGTGACCATGACCTTTCAACCCACTGCAAGATGTTAGATATTGTGGTGAAAAGTTCAAATTGTAGCAAGTCTGTGTCAAAGCACATGATCTGCTTGAAAGCATAATTTCCAGTGTCTTATGTTGGGCATGATGCAGTAAGCTCCAGCCAACAAATGAAAACTGCCAGTAAATAGTTTGAACATTACTGAAGAACATTCCTGACAGTACAGTTTGCTCTTTAGTTTTCATGTCTCTGGAGAACTTAACAAATTAGATGGCACAAGGTTTCTATCACATTAGTACCTGGTATGGTTACCTTTTGTCTGACCTGTGTATTGCTTCCTGGGTACAGGAATGTTCCACTGCTGCAATACTGTGGAAGGCTGTTGCTGATCTGGTACAATGTTCCATCTCATCTCAAACAAGCTTGAAAACAGATCTGAATGGCTAGTCAGTCACATTAATGTTTCTTCTGCATCAAGAAGGCTTGTATTTTGACTTACTGTATGCTGATACTTTATCCTGCATAAATGTCTGGTGCATATCACTGTTAGAGGAATGAGGACCAAGCAACACAATATTGTTTGCATATGTTGGGCTAAACCCTGTGCCATAATACTGCCATTGCTAAATTCTCTTTTGGTGGGCCTCTCATTAGCAAATAATAAAGTGTATTGTGACTAACTTTTCTTGGCTTGGAAAATGTATCTAAAATCTATGAAGTTGAAAATCTGCCTATGTAAACAGCTCATGCACAGATATTCTGCTGAGTTGGAATTGCCTCATTGTATGGGCATAGTCTCCTGATCGTGGACATGCACTTTGTGATTTCATAACTATCCATCCTGATGTTACACTATAATGTGAGGTGGAAGATACTTATCAAAATGATCATTTGATAAAGAAACAAAAAATAGAAGTGAAGATAACTTCATACAAAAAGCATGAATGGCCATTTAAGTCCAGACCAGGGAGGTGTGGTGGTAATGATTAGTTCTTGTGCAAGAAAACTTGTTCAAAGTTTTGTTTGACAGTTTTTTTTTCAACAGAGTGCCAGTATAGAGGATGAAGAAGGAAAAAAAAAAACATATATATATATATATTATGGAGGGTGAGTTGGATCTCTCTCTTTGTCTGTCTGGTAGTTGGAAGAAGAAAAAAAAGCTTTATATTTATCAAACTTTAGTCCATCCGAAATGAAACTTTTCTCCAAATCACCTATATTATATCTTGATTGCACAATATTCGGGATGTTGATGTTGTGTTTTTTATTTATTTTTTTTATATGTTTTATCTGGTGTTTTGTGTTGTTATCTCTCTCTCTCTCTCTCTCTCTCTCTCTCTCTCTCTCTCTCTCTCTCTCATTCTGTATGCCAGACCAGATATGTAGATATAATTAAGACACATCCACAGGGTCCTACAATAGGCCGTGTGCTTTTGGCTGCGAGGATGTGGTAACTGACTGTTCCAGTGCTTCTCCCTAATGCTTGTCTTTAGCAACCAGACAGTATATGGTGGCTAAGAGTTGTGGCTGAGAGGTTTTGCATGTATTATCTCAATTGTGGCTGCATGTGGTTGGGTTACCCATACTTGCATGTCCTTACAGGTATGGCAGGGAGTATGCTGCAGACCCCTATTTGGGACACAGTATTGGACCGGTCGCAGGATATGGGGTAGGTCTCTGTTTCCTCCCAGCATGAAATGTTTGCCATGTCTTGACTATGATAATTAATATTTTCTGCTAGATAAAAAAAAAAAAAAAACTTTTTCATTTTATTTTTATTTATTTTTTTATTTTATATACTTATTATTTTTTTACTTGTAAAAAAGAATCAGCTCACAACTGCCAGAATGTTGCAGTTAACAAATACTTCAAATACAGTCATTTTTAAAGCGGTCACACAATCATCTCAAAATTATTGTTTGTTTCTTTAAGTAGAAATATTTTGTTTTTGAAAAGGGGGAAATAACTCTGCCACTATGAAGGAAAATAATCTACAAAAATGGTTAATGTAAGAATTTTTTCAGAAACAAATGTGCAATACGAAAGTCAAAAGTTATCCTTTTAATAAGACGAGGTGATCTTGATTTTTGTTTCTTCAAAGAGCCCTTTCTAGTGTTATTGAAGGGAGATAATCCACACATTCTTAAATTCAAGAACCTTGAACAAAAAAAGAGGGAGGTGTGCATTGTAAATTTAAAATCTGGAATTTTTACGAGATTGGATTCTCCTTGGATATCCTTCTAAATAAATATATTTAATTACATGATGGTGAAATTTTGTGTTAAAAAATGAAGTTCGGTTAAAATTTTCATTAGAAAAGTTCAATAACAAAATGCATTTTACAGTATTAAAGTTTTTGTTCATTAAATCACGCAGTAAATAAAAGTCAATTTGTATATACTTAAAATAGTCTTTTAGCAGAAAGCCTTTTTTTGACAGGTAAAATTTAGTTTTAACTGGATCTGCAGTAATTTACCATTGTTGCTAGGCTAATGCAACTTGTGATAAACCCAGAAATTTGCTTTTTAATCTATTACACTAAATCAAAAGTACCCCATATTAAACAGTCTTTAAATTTGGAATTTTAACAAAAAATTCTCTCATAATTGAAACTTGGATGGAGGGTTGGTCTCTTTTCTTATTCTCCTCTTCAAAAATTAAAGTTACCAGCACATGAATTGCTATCTTAATTAAAACTGTATCTCACTTTTCTTTTAATCTTTTCAATATTACTGTCTTGTGTAAAACCTCGCAGAGTAGTGGTATGATCTGATGCTTTTCATGAGAATTTAAACAAACGGCATTTGTTTTGATTTACCATTTATAATATTTTTTTAGCCAGAATCAATTTGGCAATTTTAAGTTTACTGCTTTTAACCGTATACCCTATAAGATTAAGGTACAGGGGCCCAATGATTTATTAAAACAAGATTTAATTGGTTGTTATATTAAAAATATTTTTTTGCATCATAATGCACATGCACACACTGCAGGCAATCAACATTTTGTTTAAAAAACCAAAAGAAGAGGTGTTGAATACTTTTGGCCATCATTGTATAATGATGTATCACTGCAAGAAATTTACTATATTAACCTGAAATTTTTTTTTCTTTTGTTTTCCTTCTGAAAAGGCATCTTATTAAACCCCTTTAAAGTGCCCAAAATGTTTGTTTCTTTTTAGGGTGGGTGTTAAACTGTTTGATTCTGAGATGGTTGCACACCTGAGAGAGAGAGAGACACACTCTCTTTCTCTCTCTCACCTGCTCTGAGAAAAAATGGCCCCTTTAATCACAAACTGAAATAAAATTAAATATTTGAGTATGTGAGAATAATACATGCTAGTTTCAAAGAATGTCAGCACAGTTGTCATGTGTTGTTTCTTTTATTGTTTTTTCATTTGACTGAAATATATTGTATTCACCAGATTAAGTAGTGGCATGACACCTTTTACTAAATCTTACAATTGTTTTTAATAAAATAAAATTGGTTAAATCTTTTGATTATCAAAGGTAATATTTCAACTCTGTCTATGTTATGTGATATACTTGTTAATTCCTTCATTAATCTGTTTGGAAGAAAAGAACAAGATTTGTTTTAAACAAATCAGTTAAAATGTAATAATTTTTGTCCCTGATCTTAGCCAATTTTTTTTTTTTTTTTTGTTTGTTTTCCTCTCCAAGTCTAATGGAATAAATCTGAGAGTCCGACTTCAATTGGCATTTGCTTGGTAATATGGACAGAACTGAATCTTGAAATGTTTACAAAAGTAGATTAAGGAAAAATAAATAAAACTATTAAATTTCATAGTTATAAAATGTTCAGTGCTGCTTCAAACATTCTTTACAATTTAGTTTTCAAAATAGCAATCTAAAAGGATTGTAAAATGTAAGTCCACTATGTAACATCATTAAAGTTGGAAAGTTGTCATGAATTACATTTTTGTGGTTCTAATGAAAGCATCTGAGCAACAAAAAAAAAAGATTTAAAAAATCTTGCAATATGAACCTTGATTTTTGACACATGCCAGTCATTAGGTGAATGTTTATTAAATTTATACACACAAAATTAAAACTCTCATAAAATGATGTAGCCATTAGGTTTATTTTTCTTTTTTCATTCTGCATATTTAAACTGCTTTGAATGCAATTTTTACCATAAATAGACTTTGTCCAACTTATAAGCATAATCTGTTTTAGATTTCTTTTGATGGCAAACATTTAAATTTTATAAAATATTGACAGTGTTATTAAGAAAGGGTTTTTGTTTTTATCGTTAATGTTTTTTTTCCTGGAAATTCCTTTGCAGAAATGTTTTTTTTTTTTTAATAGTTTAAGCTTCTGACTGCAAAGTTATGCAACGATGAAGTGTTTAAAAATCTTGTGCAATGTACTACAATGAACCTTGACCTTCCTGGCACATGTGAATTACCAGATAATGTCACTCATCTGAAGGGATATTGTCAACAATGGAACACAGAAGGGTTTTGGTTTGGGCATTCCCCCCATTAGTAAAGTATTTACCTTTACTAACTTTTCACCTGATATTTCTTCAAATTCTTGGTTAATGGGGTTTCTGTGGTCCGGATATAGCAGCATACAACCCTATTCAACTACTGTTCACATGGAATGGCTTTGGGTCCTTTACCCCACAACACGGGCTTCTTTTTAGAAACCTTAAATTATTTTCCTGGTTCTTTTGCCAGGATAGGATATGAGGAAGACAAGGTACTGCAGCTCTTTTCACAAGAAGATAGATTTTTCTCGAAGTGAACCTCAGCATTTTAAGGCTAGAGGTGAATCTATCAGAGCCCTTTGAAAGCTAGCACTCAAAAAAAGATAATAATTTAGCCAAACTTTAGGTAAATGTAAACTATTTCAGAGGGTCCTTTTAAAATATATTGAAAATGAATAATGGGGCAGGTAACCTCCCCTTACCTCCCACCCAGCAAGGTTTGAAAGTTGCACAGATTAAACTGATACGGCGGACAAGTGACATTATTTGGTGGTTTTTGTTTCTACACCACAACAGCAAATTCTTCAGGGGACTGTTAAGGGATTTCACTATTGCAATCTTAGTTATTTCCACTGAAGAATTAATAGTACGTTATTAAAATACATGCAGTGTTATAGGGATGATGCAAGAATTACATAACAGCTTTAAAATGCTTAGACAGTGATGATGGATTTGTTTTGCTGTAGTGTACTTTTCTTTCTTTTTTTTTTTCCTAAATGACCACTAGTGCTTGCGCAAAATTCTTGAGTTTTGTTTGTAGCTATTTTGTTTTCAAATTTAAAGCACTGCTTCTTTATTTTACTTTGTCCATCCAGTCTGTTTAAACTGAAAGTAGACCCCCCTTCCTCTACCATTTTTTGCAGGCAGAAACAGTGAACTGTGCCATGGTGGTCATGTCTGCCGCTCCCATAAACTCTCTCTTGTCTGTTGCAGGCCACAGTTTATCGAGGTGGGTACCAGAGGTTTGCCCCTTATTGACCTGGTGACATGACACTGTCAACCAATGGCAGACTCACTGTTGGATCATGTGACAGTAACCAACTGCTGGTTAAGGGATTCAACAACTATAGTGTGACAGTCACATGAGATTTGATTTTTTTTTTTTTTTTATTCTCTTGTTTTCTACTCTCAAAAAAAAAATGGGGACATAATATCAGTTTTAAAAACCAGTACCCTACCTGAACTTCACGGGATGGCAACTGGAAACATGAAAATCTGTTGACAGCAGACACCAGTGTACAGACATTGCTCACTTAACAAACCCACTTCGCTGAAAGCAGAGACTGGTACAACAATAACTTTGCTAACGAATACTCAGTAATGACAAGCTTTATATTTGTTTTATCTAGTCAGTGTATCCACATTTTACTTTTTTTTTTTTTTTCAGTTAATCCTTTAAAAAGAAAAGAATATTATTTTTTAAAAAAGTATTTAAAAAATTAAAAAAGAAAAGAAAAAAAAACAAACTAATTAACTGAAACTTCAGGAAATGTACTGAACTTTGCTTTGGATCATTGGGAATTTTATAGGGTAATGAGCATTTTCAGAATTAATTTTTTTTTTTTGTCCATATGTGCCAACATGCAGAAGGAATAATCGGATTATTCCAATGTTTATTATTATTGATATTTGATTTCTCTCTCCCCCCCCTCTCTTTTTTTTTTTTTTTTTAAGAAAAGCATACTAATATCTTCCTTGGCCAGCCAATAATTTAAGTTGAGAGATGTCTCGTGTTGCTTACACTAACACCAGTTATCCACATTCACGTTCAAGTCATCTGTTGTTGTTTTTTTTTCTTCTTTAAAAAAAGGGGGGGAAAATTGCATTATTAACCAATGTCATCATCTCTGTAACTGATTGTAGTCGATCTTGGCCAGTATTTGTAGTTGTTTATAGTCCAGATGTCACACTGTGTCATTGGTCAACTTGAAAGGGTTAAAAGAAACGGTGCTATCGTTGTGCAGCATTAGTGCAATCTATAAACATTATTCAGAATCAGGTCCATACTCTTGCTTACCAACTTCCTTTTTTCCCCTTCTGTATTTTTTTTTTTTCAAACTGTGTCTCCACAGTCGAGTTGGAGATAATCCAGCATAGAACTCCCGCTTTCCTTCCTTCCTTCCTTCCTCCCAGCTAACGAAAATCCATACTCGACACACTTGCATTTTGGAAAAAAAGAAATAAAGTTTTAGATGACAGAAGCAGTTAATATCGGACAACTGAAATTTAACCAGAACAAAACACGAAGCAGCTGGGTTTCGGGTGTAACTCGTTCTGCCACATCCGCACCCGTGCGCGATCTCTAGCCTTGCCAAATTTCTCTCTTGCCATTTTTGCAATGTTGGAAAACGATTGCATTCTCTTCATTTCACAAAACAAAAAAAAAAAGTGAAACAAACAGTTTATAAGTGGACTAGACTACAGAAGACCATCGTAGAGTAATGTGTTGTATAATTCTGAGATGCACAAGCAGCGGCAGCATTAGATTTTTTAATTTTTTCTCTCTTGCTGCTGCTCAATCATTTGTAGCCATTTTCACACACGGAACTCCCCCCCCCCCTGGCTGCTGAGAAGAACCATGTACATAAAGGGCAATACAAAAATGTCTTGTTTAGTTTTTTTTTTTTGCTTTTTTTTTCATATCTGATATTTCAAAGATTGTATTTCCAGATATACATTATTTCTGTTACTGTTTTTTTTTTCTCTGTTCTTAGTATTTATTAAATATGAATGCTGAGAATGTCACCTGCCTGGCTGGCATTCATACATTTTACAATCAAAACTAATTTATTGCTTTTTGTAGCCAATAGTTTTGAAAAAAAAGTCAGTCTCTCTTTTATTTATTTTTTTTTTTCTTTTAAAGGATTTGTTGTCTGGTAAACATTTGCAATATTTGTTATGTATGTATGTATGTATGTATGTATGTATGTATGTGTACACATCGCAACATACATACATACATGGGATGAATCAAACAGGTTGATTCTTGACTTTCTCCCATAGTTCCCCACTAGTAAGTGTATGTATGTAATTAGTTAGCTGTTGCCATACCATAGCATAGATTGTAGACAGTAACCCCTTTTTTTAAAATACATATATATTATATATTTAAAATATTTTAATGTATACGTAATCATATCTACTGTGCTTCCGTAAATTGATCTGCTTACAGCAGTAATGGAATGACTATGTGGCGGTGCGTGGCATAGCCAATAGGCATGGTTTGAAGTTGGTAGGCATGTTTGTGACCCGTCACAGTGTCTGAAGGAAAAAATGCATGAGAGCGATCATGTTTGGTACCACGTCCAGGGAGTGATGCATGCTCTCATATACAAATTCACCTAGTCATCTAGGTCCCACAGTGGCAGGGGAGGTGGGGTGTGAATAGTTTAATCTCAAAAAAAAAAATATATAAAATAATTTTGGGAAGAGAAATAACCAGACACAGGGACAGCCCACAATGAGCTAACTGTTATTAGTATAGATCTGTATTTTAGGATCTGTGGAGGGGTGTTTGTTTACTAAAGTTTCAAAGAAAAAGGTGGGGGACCCTTTTACCAAAGAATCTCAAAGTTGGCTTTTAAACGAGTCAGAAGTGTGATATATTATTTTGTGGAATTAAAAAAAGAAAGACAAAATTCAGGAATCTGCCAAAAAGTTTTTTTTTTTTCCTTTTTTTTTGTGTTTGTTGGGCTGTTGCTTTATCTGGGATTTGTTCCCATTCTGGCACTCAGATATTGTGCAATTGAAATGTGAAGCATGCTGGAGTTTTTGATTGATTGATTTCTCTCTCTCTCTCTTTCTCTCTCTCTCTCTCTCCTAAATTGTAAGTTGTCATTGTGATTTGATTGTATGATAAAGCTGATGATAAACTTTTTGTAATCTTGCCTGGTGGGATGATGCTGTGCTGTTAAGCATGTAATTGTAGACAGACAGACAGACAGTACCTGGTTGTGTGTGTGTGTGTGTGTGTGTGTCCACACCCTCCCTTTCTCTCACTGTGAAATATGCTTTGTGCTCCGTCAAATCCAGCTACATCTGTTGATTTCTGTAAAAAAAAATTTTGTTCGCCCACAGTAACGGCTAGTGTTCAGGAACTCTCCCATCCCCAGTACGTGGTACTAACTATTGTTCATATATAAATACGATTTTTACAAGTTTTCTTTGCACGTGTAAACTTCCATTGACGACGATTCGGAGAGGACAGTTTGACAGACTGTATAACCAGCATCAATGGCAATAAACTGTTGTCTCTGCATTCTTCTGGTTTGCCACGTATAGCATGGCCTCCACATTTGCTTGTGTGCGGTAACCTTTTTTTTTTCCTTGTGGGTTTAACTGTGTAAAAAAAAAAAAAAATCAAATCTGCGACTAAAATTGTAGCGCTTACATTTTTTTTATTACTACTGCACCTGAATGCATGTATTCTGCATGAAGCAGTTCCCAGAAAACTCTCCCTCTCTGGGCAGTAGCTCGTAACAACTGTTACCTGAACCCAGACAGGAGTGCTTATGGGTAGTGTAGCCATTTCTTTCACTATTAATAAAAACCTTGTCAGAAGAAGGAACCTGCGCATGCTTTTTCTTCTTTTTTCCAACCTTCCTCACTGCTATGCTCATCTACAAGTTTGTTTTTTTTTTAAAAAAAAGAAAAAAGCATGTTTTTGTTCAGATTTGGCATGCCTTACAGTACCATGGTGGATCTTTGCATCTTCTAAAACACCAACCAACTGCATTTTTTTTTTTTAATTGTTGCAAAGATGTGTTGCTCTAACAGGTGGGTGCTTCATGGTCACCAAGTCTCTAACGTAGTACAGGTCTCACTGAGCAGTTTGAAAGCATTGTGCCCATAGCTAAGTTTTGTTAATCACCTAGCCAACCACCGCCATCCCAAATTAACACTGTCTGTTGGATGACGCAGATCACTCCTTCCAAAAAAAAAAAAGAAGTGGACCGAAACCTTTTTACCATTTTGACAAAGTTGTTTCAGTTTTCAGACTTCCTGTCCAAAAGATTTCAAAGTATTTTTAGATAGCACCGTCAAGAATTGGCATGATATTCTGTTCTGCTCCATGGTGAATCATGACTTCTAGTTTTCATTAACAGAAATAATGTTCTGTTTGGTAAACCAGATAAGATTTCAGTTCATCATTTCTCGGTAAAGGTTGGCGGTGGCGGGATTAATTCCATTTGAAATTATTTTTTTTAGTGTTGTTCTATTTCGATTTTTTCCTAAGGTTTTAGTATTTATTATGTTTCGCCTGTATTGATTCTCAATACCATTTAGAATGTTTCACAGAACCACAGAAACTGAAAGGACAAACCTTTTAATTTATTTGTATGAAGAAAGAACTTTTAGTGTAAAAAAGCATCCAGTTTCAGTCCTCAGATAAGTCTTCACAACTTGTCCTGGCTGATTTGTAGTTGCCATCTATTATTTTTGTTTTTCCTTGACCATAAGAGGAGCTTCATCCAACAATGAATTTCCCCGGGGGACAGACCGTAAGGGGAGAAGTTGGGAGAAATTTAGACACTGAATCATGCAAAGCTATTAATAGTAGACTGCATATTTCATTGATTCAATGAAAGTATTTCTCAGAGGTGGAGAAAAGGGTATTCTGTGTTGGTTGCTAGGTTTTTCTGTTATGAAACTGCACAGTGAGAAAGTTTGTACTGTTTAAAACCAAGGTGAAGGAATTATCTTTTTTCCTCTCCTCCTCCCTCAACTTTGGTATAAATTATATTTCCCCTAATATTTAATGGCTTACAAATAGTCAGATGAGCTGAACCAGCGAAAGACAGATGAGCAACTATCAGTGGAAAAAGAAAGACTAAACCAAGGTATTGCATTTCGATAAAGCAAACTACATCACTTGAGACCACCTGCCAGCCAAAAGTGCTATCAGTAGAGTCTTCCATATCAGGAAGAACTTTGGACAGTGGTGATTGGCCATGTTGGGTTTAAGTATGGAATTTGGAATTTATCTTTGTTCTGTGTGGTCACAAAAGAATTTGTTTTTACTAGCTACAGATGCAAGAAAAATTCTTATTTTTTTCATTCTACCTCCTCTCACAAAAAAAAAGAAGAATTTTCTGACAGTACACATAAAGTATAAATTTGCCTGAAAACAATAAGCAAGCTTTCTTGTCTGCAAGTGAAGCTTCTGGAGGAGGAAAGAAATGTCAGAATTTCATGCCAGCCTTCAATCAAATACTCCCAGAGTTCAACATTAATTTTTCCAGTTTAGATTTACTGTTTTCACCATGAAAAGTTAGCACTAACTCATAATTGGCTGTTGGATGTGGTTTTCATTTATATAATTGGTGTTCTACTAACCAGCGACATGGGTCTCTCACACGTGCACCACATTTTAAGGTTAACTACTGGCTTCAGTTGGTGAAAATTGATTTCATTTTGTTATTTAATACAAATTTTTAATTAAAACAAATGTAGTGAATCTCCATACTTGGGTGTACTATGATATATACTACTGTAGATCAACATTTCACCTGTTGTACAATGATATATATCCGTAGGGATAAATTAGGAATTATGAAATGGAATAATGTAATCTCTTCTTGGCAACCTTGATAGACCAACCATTAAAGTGTTGCATACATTTTTATGAAATGTTAAATATTTTTAATGTAAATTGTATCTGGAAAAATAGTAGAAAGAATTAATTTCTATTTCTCATGATCATAACAGAAATCTGTTGAAAAAAGACAAAACAAATACTTTTCCTGGCTCAAACAGAACCACGTGCATTTATGATTATGTGTAGTAATGATTGCATTTATAATTACTGTAGGGCAGCAAAAATCGGCAGGCAGTTTCACAAAGTGAATGTCCCAAGAAACAGTGAGCTGTTACCTTATCATTTTAACAAATTAGCATTGTCAACTTTACATCCACAAATCTTTGTCTTTACCCAGCTCCTGAAGAAGCATCTCAAGAATACAAAATTCACTTCAGCTGGTACACTGTAAAGAAAGCATTTTAGAGAAAACAATATTGCAATCTTTGCTTACACATGGTTTCACAAGTGAATTTCTATGGTTTGTCTGGGGTGGGGGGGATTGCAGCAACTTGTGCCAGTCTTCAGTCAGATACCACCAGAGTTGTTCAACATAAATTTCCCATTTTTTGTCAATATTTAACGCAAATGAAATTTTCCAGTTAAATGTAAAACTTGTTTGCTTGTTTTTTTTTTAATTTATTAAAATAAAACATATATTAACAGAGAAATCTTGGTGCCTTTGTGCATCAGAATTCGTGTGTGAGGGTTATAGAGTTGCTAGAATGTTTCTAGGATATTTTGACAGTCTTGGACATGATGATTTCTCAGTAGCTGTGTTAGTTCTTTTGTGACCAAAAGAGTTACTGGGTGTGCTTTGGAAGGAGTCCAGGTGCAAGCCAATCAACATTTGCCTACTTGTGTACCCTGAATACCCTATTAATATAACTCATCATTTTTAGATATGGGAGGAAACCCTCATGGATGGCTGGTGAAGAAGAGGTCATCGTGCCGGGATGGAGTAACTTTTGAAGCTGTGGCCTTCTACTTTGGCAGCAGCCTGACAGTCTGCCACTTCCAGGTCTTGTTCATAAATGACTGAAAATATTAGATCTTCAAAGTTTTAATTTTAGAAGGAAAAAGTATGAATTGTCCCACAGGGACACTTTTTCAGTTATCTACCCTCATTAATACTAGTAATTGGAAATTAGCTATAATTCTGGCATGATTAGGTACTTAAAAAAATAATAGTATTAATCAGTTTAAGACTGACATCTTACCTTTACCCTAAGGATCTTTGTAATGAATTACAAAACTAAACTTATATAATGCTTGCTGCTTTTATTAATGAGTTTCGGAGGGTTTGTTGCATTTACAAAATAGACAAGTTGGCAGATTTAAGAAATATTTACCATGTTTTCTTTGCAGAGAAAATATGTAAATTTTCAAAGAAAACTAAAGCAGGAAAATTAATACACTAATTAAGAAAGGTCAGGTGTGGGGGAGCTTAAATAATGGTTCTTTTATTAAGTTATTTAAAGAATTTTAAATGTCCTTTCATCTTTATCAATTTTTGGTGAAGGTCTTTTGTATTTAAAGATCACAAGTTTTGGTTTGTGCAATATTTTTAATTATTTAAGTTTGATATAGATTGATCTAAACTATATGCATAATTGTTTTAAAAATTGAAATAGTTTTGTTTTTTATGGAAAAACTGTAATGGTATTTATGCTTAACAAAATAAGTTTCCTAATAAATATTTACCATATATAACAACAACAAAAAAAAATTCCTAAATATTCTTGTGATTATTTTTTCTAATAATTTACTGTATGTAAGTCTTTCCCCTTAGAAATGTCAGACCTTCAATAAAGTAATATTTTTTTTCCCTTTATCATGCTCAGCAGATGCAGGCAGGTGCACTCGCTGTAGGTGGCAAGATGAACTTTATTCAGGCAGCTTGCTACTAGATTCTAGCGGATTTGTGAACACATAGGGCAAAGATGCTCAGAATTATCTGTCAGTTATCTGAGATACAAAAAGAATTATACATTACTCTGTACAGGAAAGAAAATTTGAAATTTGTGGTCCTGGCATGGCTTCTTGCTATTCTTCAGCAGCCAGCTGCGTGGATTTTCTCTCTCATCAGAAAATAGTTGGAACTTTCAATTATGGCCTTCAATGGTGGAGAGTGGTTGAGTAACCAACTTAGCATCTAAGTACATGGTCCACAATCTTGTTTCTGATAAAATGGTTCTCAAGGTGACAGCACTAGCCTTGCAGAAAGAGATATGACTGTACATCTCTATAATTTTAGAAAGAGAGGATTTGGTTTAAGCAGCCCTATGCTTAACTGATTCTGTTAGCATGGTCTGAAAGTTCTGATCTGGCAGTGGCTGATGAGGCCAATTTCTGGTTTTTATTTGGTAACTGCAACACAGCATGCCCCCCACTGACTCAACAGGCACTCTGAACGGCAATGAGACATGGCTGAAGCAAATAGGAGAAACCGTCTGGTATTACCAACAATGTATTTAATTGGTCTGTTGCTAGTGAGTATTTACTTCAGTAGCATGACCTCTCAGTGATAAATTCAGTTTATTTAGAGTAAGCGACTTCAAAAACTTTTGTGGAACATTTGTTTTTCTTAAGACAGTGCACCCCCCAACCAAAATTTGTTTTTTTTTTTAAGAAAAAAATTAAAAACCAAGAGGCCCATGAATGGATTTATTTAAAACCTACCTGTAAAGTAAGAAAATTCTATTTCTTTTGAGAAGACTAACTGTTGAAAGCGATGTTTGACCTAAATTTCACAAAAAACAATGAAATACTTGGTTTGTACAACACAAAAACCGTGAATTCTGAAAGAAAAGTTATTCACTAAATATGGCAACTGCATGTGTAAGAAAAGAAAAACCACCACCAGAAAGATTGGATCAATTTAAAGATAATTCAAACTGACCACAAAGAGAAATAGCTTTTCTGACAATTTGGGATTTGTTATCAACACGTGTTTGGGTCAGATTCCAGTTTTGTAAATAAATCCGCTTTTTCTAGACCTCTCTTGTTTTTATTTCAAAATAAAACATTTTGAGATCATCTCTGGGGCTGACCTGTTATTTGCTAAGCCAAATAAAAAATTCCTTTTGATTTCCCTCAAATAAATTGCTGTTTCCTTTTTTTGGTTTTTTTTAAATCATCTGTGTAGGAATGAATTTTAGAAAACAAACTGGTAGAGATTTTAATTACAGCCAAATAAACAAAAACACTGGGTAATTTCGAGTTTAGATAGAAATTTTAGCAAGTGAGGGGAAAGAATTCACGGCGAAAATTATTTAAAATCAAGTGTATATTTTTTTTTTTTTTTTTTTAAGTTGACCCCAGGAGTATTTTGATATATTCAAGAAAAAATTCCGATTTACGAAACCAACATTATTCTTAGCGTAAGGTGCGTGGTACTGTGGCTTGTTAAGAGCCCGCGCACTGGCCCATTGCTTCTGACTTCAGCGTTCTAGGTTTTCTTTAGGGGTTACCCCCGCCCTTAGCTCCTGGCTCAAAAGTACTACCCCTCCGAGGATCCCACCCCGGGGCAGGGCTTTTAAGGCGGCCTCCGTCATGGGACATTTTAGGAGTAGTTTTGCCACAAGCTACCCCACCCCGTCCTGATAGAACCATCGCCAGTTTGGTCCATGACTGGGGGACGCGCTGGGTACCCACCATATGCTGGACATGTAGTAAATCGCCCTGTCCGAGCGAGACCAACATTGATCCGCAATTATTTAAAATCGATAGTTTTTGCATAGAACTGTTATGGATAAAACGACAGACAGAATATCAAGTAAAGTTTGAAAAAAAAATTTTACATTCTTGCTCGTAACTTGTCCAAAATGATTTTATAAATATCGGTTTACTTACTATCAAGGTATTGCCAGCGAGAGAAGAACTGGCAGGAACTTCGATTTATTCCATCCGAAATAAATTCTAAATATACGGTTTCTCTTGAAATTAATTCAAGAAAGTATCAAAGACGAAGTCTTTTAAAAATATTTGATTTAAAGCATTTTTGTTATCACTTACCTGGTTAGTAGAAGAGATGCTCGATTAATCGATCCCTTCACTGATTGGATGCTTTTGGCACCATTGTTCTCTGTGATTGGAAATAACAAGAAAAATTACGATTTATTCCGTCAAATGAAAAGAAAACGCAATTGGGGAGAGGAAGTTGACGAGGTGATCCCGGTTTCTCTCTCGGCGATCAGACGCAAACATCTTTCCCTCATCCCTGCATTCGGCAAAAAGACCGCGGGTTGTTTAAAGGAAAGAGTCATCAACTTTTTTCTAAAAGGAGAGGTAATCCCCGTCTTTGCACTTGCTATTTAGGTGGTTTTAATTAACCAAACAAACCTCCACTTTTCTGCTTATACTTTGTAAGGAAAGTAACTTGGCCTTGCTACCTTAATACCCATCACCTGGTGGTGATAAAAGAAATGACACGGCTGGACTGGACCTTCCTTCAGTGGATAGTGATATAATTAAGGAGATTACAAATTGTTTATTCTACCGTAATTCGACATCCACACTCCATTTAATTAAACAACAAAGAGATTTTTCTCGTTTTTAATTTCTTAAAAAGAAAAACGGGAATGCAGATGGTCCGAAGCCTTGACAGCCATCGACGTTTGGGAGGTAACTCGGTTTCGAAGCTTCATCCGTTCCTTTTTTAAAAGATAAAAATAAACAAACGAACATTTGTCATTTTTTTCCTTGTTTGTTTGTTTTAATTTTTTACTTTATTAAAAGGGAGACGGCGACTGCAAAATGTGGAGAGAGACTGAAAATTTCGTTTCTCTTTAGTTCATACCATAAACGGAGTGGAAAATTGTGTCGGTTTGCTAATTCCTCCACTAAAAGAAGTGGGAAATATCGATTCTGCTCAAGTTCCCATTCCGTCTGTTGAGGAGTAGAAACTGAAATTTTCAATCCATCCGAGCTGCATGTGAAAATCAGAAAGGAAGAGCGACCGACATAGCTGACCAATTCTAATGTTCATTCTGACATCAGCACGAAAGAAATCTAAGAGAAGGAGAGGCGGAGTCCGTCGTTGTGTACCCACGCAGGCAGGCAGGACGACATATGTGAAACTGATGGTGTCTCTCGCTTATGGCCTGAAAGTATTCAATCCTTAAAGAATCCCGAAAATTCAGTTCATCCACGTGAATTTTATTCATTAGTTAAAACACTATTTCCTCATGCTGTTTAATTAAATATCTATAACAGAAATAAACTTGTTTTAAATTCCTTTTTTAATTATTTGATTTGTATTTTTATTCAAAGAGCGAAAAATATTTTAAGCTTCGGTTGGACCATGATGAAAGGGAAATAAAATATCCTGAACTGAAGAAGACCGGTGTGCGACTCATCTCAATTTTCAGCACAACATACTGCTGTATCACTGTACTCTGTTATGAAGTTTGTGAAGTCGAAGCATCTTGCAATCCTTACAAATCAACACCTGACGAAACTAATTCGTACAGCCTTGACAACATGATAATCTGCCGGATTTTCAACGATTCACAATAATCAGTCAGGATTTAGAAAATATGTGTATTTTTTGATTATTGAAAATAATACAAATTAGCAGTTTAAAAACTATATACATGAATAAATATTATTACGCACATGTATTTCTTAATATTTATATTAAAATTTTGTAACAAAATGTGCAAGTAAGAGTAAAAACGTGTATGTAATATTTTTTCATATCTTTCGGCTCTCAAACATCAGAAGTTTACCGTATGTGGCTCTTACGTTAAGCAAGTTTGGCTACCCCTGCCCTAACCCAAACCTTAACCCTTGACATTACGGAGATTACAAATTGCGGATTGGCATCGCAACCGAAAATGGATTCAAAATTTTCTTTATCATTTGTAGCTAACGAAATGGAATACTCGAGCAGCATCGGCGAGATGACTGTCAGTTGTGTGGAGTCCTAATGGAAGATTAAACAGGATATGCAAAGAGTGTGATCTTGCCCAGTTCTTTTTTTTGCTTCGTTCGTGTAGTGGCATCGAAGAATTATACGTCTAAGTTTGTCCATTTATTGACGATATAGCGACATTTACTCATAATTCATTCTAAAAGAAAGAACAATAATCCACCTCGGATACGCGATTTTGCTAAATACCAATAATAAATAACTTAAAAAAAATACTTAAAAGAAAATTTTTTAAATATTTAATTGTATTTTTTAATTACAAAAAAAAAATGGATCTAAAATATTCCAATAGTTGGTTTGTCAAACGGTGTAAGGGAGATAACTTGACCTCGATGCTTTAGCTGAACCGGCTAAAAAAACTTTCTCTATCATTCTTTTGTTTCGGCGAAAACGAAAGCGAGCGGAGCTGGGAACCATCCAAGGAACAGTTGACAGCAGAAAGTGCAAGACACGGAATGACGATAATTTTTCTCTTCAGAAGTTAACGATATACTTATGCCAAATCGGCGAGAGGATTGTCATTAGCCCCTTTTCGGGACCCACTTCTAGTGGACGGGTAAATAATAGTCTGGGTTGTATTCATTTCTAATGCGCGTATGGACATAAATCACCTTTAAAATAAGTCAAACCGTTCCTTTGGTGTAATCGATCTACCCGACGACATCGCGCACCTGCCCAATTAATGGTGCTAGGAAATTACGGGCAATATCTGGAATTTTCTGCTGAACGTCGTCCTTTTCTCTGGTACTAAATTCTAAAAGAAACCCCATATTTTAGCTTGAGAAATGATTTTAGCAGCCAGTTTGCTCGACTACCTGTAAACGGAGCGAAGATTTTCTTTGTTTTGTATTCACAAATCTCGTGCTGCCACACAAAAGAGTACGAGAATGGCGATTTTGCAATTTGCTTTCGTTTCTAAATGGACAAATAAAGGACATATATACGCAATAGGAAATCTGGATGAAGTCGATACCCGCCTATGTGTCTTGAACCAATATTTTTCATGCCATTTGTTCTTATATTCCGGGTCAATGCTTTACTGCTATTCCGAGTAAAAGTTGGAAAGGTCATCATCGTCTGAAAAGACTATCGAGTCACAGACACCGCCTTTATCGAAAGTTCTTTCGGCTCGTGGTTAAATGGTTTCACAATTAATCGTGTACTAAGTCTTTCCTGTGAAAAACGTTATCTTTTCTTTAATCGCGATTTCTCATTTGAATAGATAAGAGCGTGACTGATACTTCTCTCCCTGAACTACTAAATCTCCTATGATCACATCCAATCCTGCAAGAAAAGTAAAGGAAAAAAATCTGGAAGTAAAATAGTATAGGAAATAACCACTGGTCACAGAAATCTCTCGATTTTTCAAAACATCTCTCTTCTTTCCCAGCATTCCTAGCTTTAAGAAGCCAAAGTTATACACGATTTATCGTCCTTACTTTGGCCCTCTCGACTGTATTATGCGCCGATGATTTAGTTATCTTCTTAAACTGAATTTGAAGAATATACAAATCTAATATCACTAATCCCGTAAAATAAAATTTTTATTTTATTAAAGTGCTTGGAAACTTTTAGTTAAACATCGAACAGAAAAAAAATGGATAGGTCACGTTCTTCGGTTAAGGAGATTTAGAAAACATTCAGCCGAATACCACACACACACACACTGCGCTCCCCAAACAGGCGACTTACATCAAGGTTCGTGTTCCGAGCTCACGGTCTCCCCCTCCTCCCGTCGCTAGCTGTCATAAATTCCAAGTCATAGATTGTGCAGCATACGACTGACACGGACATAAAGTCAAGCTGGCGTGGGTTGCATGTCGCATGCCATTTAAAAATAACTCCCTAAGCACAAATTCTACTTACTGGGCTAAAAAAACAAACAGATTTTTCGGCGATAGCGACTCGTAAACGTGGTGGGATCGCCAGTTGTTTCCTATCGGAGGTTCCACCATGAAATGGAGCTGACCAACTGTTACATTTGTAACTGACCGGTCTTTTATAGCCTTCGATCGATTTGAAACTACTCAATTATTTCGTTCATGCATTTGATAAGTTGTAATTGGATGTGATGGCTTTGAAACCAAATCATACACAGCGATGATATAAGTTAGAACTGTGAGGAATACAGGGGTTCTTTCAGTAATACCGGAGGAGGAGGAGCAGCTATGGCCAATCATTGTCAGACAGACCTCTACCATGAGAGCTAATTTGTGTATTAAATAAGATGTATACACGGTCCTAGGACACAGAACAAGAGCGAACCCACCTGTTAAGCGAATGTCGTTCCAATAGATTAAAAATAGCGAACACTGATAAGAATCTCTTTAAAAAAACCAAACACGAGAATTGGCGAAACCACGATGTGCATTCGCGTTGAAAGTGGTTAATCCAGGTCGGTGTCGTGACTTCCTGTCAATTACTGTAGATGAAAGGAGTCTCACACTCTTGTTGTCTGAATGACTGAATTTCGTGTAAATTGGCGGGCACTGCTGCTTATGATGAGAAAGGGAAGAAGGTAAGTGGATAAACATCTAGGCTTTGCTCTTCGTGATGAAGTGAACCAGCCGGCTCCTCCTCCTCCTCTCTCTCCCTCTTCTTACCCCGCTGTTTGCTCTGTGATTTCCCGGACAATTTTTTTTCCTTCTATTTTATTGATTAAAATAAATTTCGCACCAGTTTTATACTAAAAGCAGGCCTACCGATGGTTTATCCGTCTATTTATTTGTTTTATGGTACTCTCCAGAATGCTTACTCTACGTCAGCACACGCACGAAAAAAAGGATAATAACTGCCAGTGCGGTGTCGTTTTTAATTCACCGCCGGGGAGAGGGGAACGACGCAAAAACAAAAGTAAATAAAAGATCTTTAAATGTTCAAACTTTACACCATTTTTGCCATTAAAAATCGCCTCCCTCGATTAAAGAGTGATATCGATCACTCCGAAAATCAACGTGAAAATTTAAATCATAATCGAAATCGATCTTCGATCTGTTCAAACGGACAAATTGCAGTTTAATTAAATATCCACCTACGTATGCCGTTGATTTTGTTTACAATTGAAATTCATTACATTTTAAATCTTACCTGATCCAAAGCCGTGCTAGAATTCTTGTTGCTAAGCGGTCGGTCGCTGCGGTCAGCAAGAGATTCGCAGTAATTTGAAAACGAGATCTGATTGGTTAGAAAATACATGCGCAAATGTAAACAAAACTTCTCCCACTTTTCAATGCGGTAAGCAGCGGAGTACGCACCTGCTTCGATCATTTCAAACTCCACGCGAAGTTCACATAGGATTTAGGACCATGATCTAATCCGGAAATATGGTTACAGCTTAGCTCAGTTGTTTCAGTTTTTTGGGTTTTCTATTTAAGGTATTAATTTACATCTAAAGCCCTGTTGTTCTTGACCGTCTGCGAGCAACCACCCGGGGCGGACTACCAATCATATCTGTGATGCTCAGCACAGGTTAACTGACACACAGCACATTATTCATCAATGTGACTCTTTGTAGCGACAAATCTTCAATTCCGCTTGTGTATACATGAGGAAGTGTGTTAAATAAATACACAGCCAATCAGTCCAATACACATCTTAGAAGTTGGTATAAGTAAGGTAAAAACTGACCAGCTATTCGGAGGATTGGAGGTTACTCAGAGTTAATGGTTTATGAGCACTTTCCGGTGTTACGGGTATATCACTTTTTTTTTTACTACAAAAGATTTCATTTATAATTTTATTTCTTGTCGTAAAGGAAAGCAAACACCGAACAAAGTTCATAGAACATACAGGCAGGCTAATAGACAGCCCTTCTTTTACGCTTTAGTATAGACAAGTGACGTCACTGTCTTGTCGTATATTTCAAAAGTCCGTCCCTCTTGCTTGACTTAGTCATCTGCAGCCGCATTCCTCCGCAACCATATCCTCGTGATGCCTCACTACGATCTCATCGAACTCGAAGTACAGCATGCTGACTGGTCTGAGTTTGGTCGGGACGCAGCATGGCATCGGAGCCAGTCTGGGGTTCTTCATCCGCATTAAGCTCTGCAACATCGCGTGGTTTGTCGGGTTGCGCCTGAGGTCGATGGACGACGGACACTCTCCCCTGCAAAGGTGCGCATTGAAGTGCTTCGGGTAGATGATCCACTGACCCCAGCCGATCACGTCGAAATCAATGTAGAAGTCGTAAAGCCCGCATGGGGTGTCACGCCTCGCCTTCTTGAGTCTTCGTCTGTGCTTTCGAGAGTCTCGTCGGCCGCGAGACCTCCCTCCCTGCGCCTCGGCGGGCGAGTCCGCCGTCAAAGTTTGGTAGATGTTCCTGAAGAACTCCTTGTCCTGAGAGTAGAACACGAGCAAAGCTTCGTTCGGGGATGGATTTCCGTTGCCCTGTAGCTCTGCCTGGACAAGCTCATGTTCGTCGTCATCGTCTCGCGTCCGCTCTTTCACGATAATAGTGAGGTTACCGTGTTGAGCATTCACCCAGGGGCCCACTATTCCCGTTATGTCGAAGATGTTATAGTTATCCTCTGTTATGGGCCGGTATCTGCGAGTTACCTTTCGTATCCGCGTTTTCCCCCTTTTGACGACGACAGTCAATCTGTGTCGACGACGTTCCTCCATTTCTTCAGAGCGGAGCAGGCGAAACTCGATGAAACGGATTCGTTCATTGGTTGGTAGCGGGGGTATGTCAAATTCGAATACTATTTTTCTTCCCTGGTTTATGTTGGTTGGAAATGCTAATAAATAAATAAATAAATAAATAAATAAACCTTTTAAAAGCCTGCTTTACTCATATTTCCATGTTTAATTTGTGAAGAATAAAAAAAAAGAAAATCATTTGTTAAAAATATTTGTCTGCAGCATTTTTATTTTTAAAAAAAGCTAATGCAACTTTAAAATGCTGTCATAGAAAGGTTTGATTCATGAAGGGAGACAACTATGCAACTTTAAAATGCTGTCATAGAAAGGTTTGATTCATGAAGGGAGACAACTATGCAACTTTAAAATGCTGTCATAGAAAGGTTTGATTCATGAAGGGAGACAACTAACGATGTATTTTGTTTACTTTTATTAAAAAAATTGGAAATAAGTAGAAAGGCGGTAAATTAGAATTAAGTTTCTTTGCTTTTTTTTATTTTGATGGCTTGGTAGAGCCAAGAGGTGTCGAGTATTCTGAAATGTAACAATAAGGATTTAACCTCCTTTAGTTTCAAAAATCAAAAAAAGAAACAGATAACAAAATAATTTCAAAACAAATTCATGGCAATAATTTAAAAGATCTGAATATTTTAAACACCAACAAACCACTGTTGAGATTTGTGTAATGTTTCTGCTGTTTTCTTTAATTTATAACAGTAGGCAACATGAAAATAATTACGGTGGATCTTGAGTCGGTCGCAAACGCCTCTAATTACACTTTTTCGTATTAATAGTTTGTCCGAAAATAGTTTACGCTGATTAATTGTTGCATGTTTATGTGTATCAGCTAACTATCAGTAATCATGCGTCCATAGTCGTCATAAATTGGACTTAATCTGACTAATTGAACAAGCTCAGAGAACTCAACAAGATCGATTACTCGAATTATAGCGAAGACTGTTACAGCACCAGTAATTCCTTGGTAAACTGGGAAAACAAACAGCAAGAAGAAAATAATTCAGTAAAGAAAAAAGAGAGAGAGAGAGAGAGACTTTAATTTAATACAGGAATACATTAAGTAGTCGGTTCGCGATCGACAGATAGAAATGTTTCTCGGTTTGTCTTATTTATAGACCTATAATATTTCCGAAAAGTGCATCTTCCCCCTCCTGTACATTGCACACTGAAACTATCAGTCATTTTGATACATTTGACGCGTGTGCGGACACCGGAATTTATCACTCTGTTTTCATTAGCTTTTTATCAAAAAAGTTTCGTAGTGTTTGGATAACGTCGTGGACACACGAAATGATGTTACGGAGATTATATATCAGGAGGGGATTTTGCAATCGACCAGCTGGACCGGAAGACTCAGCGAGCAAACTAGCTGTTGGCTGTGATAAGTTCCCATTTGGATAATGCTTGGATGTGCTTAACAATCTGGTTTTCAGTCTCGGCCCTTCTTTCATCGTGGATGACTTGGAAAATTGCACCGATTTTCGAATGGTATAATTCGTGAGTTATCAGTCACACAAAGTAAATTTTTCTTCTTTTTCTACTTTAAACTATTATTTGACCAGCTTTTAAAACAAAGTCTGTAGAAAAGTTGTTTAGACAATTTAGTCTAAATTATTTAATTGCCAGAGTATTAATGGCTTTAATATGATATAAGTATTACCCGTTTTGTTGATTTACTTTGGGTTGGTTATAGATGCAATAAGACGGTGCAGCTGTTTAAACTTTTCCGCACGCAACTTCTCAACTGTTACATGTTTGCCTAGTTCTGCGATTAAGTCTCATCTTTACCTTGGTCAATTCTGATAAATTTGTTTTGAAGCAATCCCATTTCACATTCTTTTTTATGGCACTGTAGCTTTGCTCACTTCAAACTTAATTAGTTCTAGATCCATCGAAGTCCCATCTATTTTCAGTAAGACACTGGCTTATAACTCGGATTAATTTTTTATAAAATGCATCATTTTGACCCTTTAATTAAAAACAATGTAATCGAGAGAGAGAGAGAGAGAGAGAGAGAGAGAGAGAGAGAGAGAGAGAGAGAAGAGAGAGAGAGAGAGAGAGAGAGAGAGATGGAGAGAGAGAGAGAGAGAGGAGAGAGATGGGGATGGAGAGAGAGAGATGGAGAGAGAGAGAGAGAGAGAGAGAGAGAGAGATGGGGATGGAGAGAGAGAGATGGAGAGAGAGAGAGATGAGAGAGAGAGAGAGATTTACTGAAGTGAACTCTGCACAGCAATAACGTACGCGAGATGAGATTCTTCATATTCTTCCTACAGAAGAGTTTACCATCACTAATACATGATGTCTAAATGGTAGTCGGAGTTTAAATTCACTGAAATTAATGGCACAGCTGAGTTATTACAAAAAGAGGAAAGTGCTCAGTTTTGGAGTAAATCAAATGTATGTTAAATAATTTCATTATTGCTGGGTTGTTTGTATTTCTGTTATATATTATGATGAATTTCTTTCTTTTTTCGATACCTTAGACGAGCAGAGATTCGTTCAGGTGGGGCACAGGAGAAATCCAGGATAGGTCTGGAAGAAGGCCGGTCTGACAACAGACGGCCTGACAAATCTGTGTACGAGGAGCCTCAGCGGCTAATTCACAGCACCCGCTGCTTGTCTGATTGGTTAGCTCGTTTACAAGAGGGGAGGTGAATGAAAGAGGAAAAGTATTTATTTATGTTTTTTTTAGAAACGTAAAGAGAAAGAACAACCGGACAAGAAGAGAATAACGAGAATGACGTAAAAAAAATCGAAAATTAGCGACGTCAGAACGGAAAGGCAAGCAAAAGTTATCGTTGGTTCGATAAACAAGATAAATAACATCTACCAGTCTCGACAAAGGGGATTACTCTCGGCGATGGACGTCAGTGACGCAGGGAGATCCTTATTAGAATTCTTTTTTATATGTGGGAGAAACCGAAGGACACCCTCGCGGCTGCTGCTGGTAAAGATAAGTGACACAGTCAGACGGGTGATACGCCGAACTGGAGCCCTTGACCTTAAACAGACAGCATCTTAGATACGTTTTTTTTCACATTTACTTAATAAAAACTCAATTAGATGGAGAACTCGGAATGTATAAGCGGTCTTCCTGAACAAAATATAATTGACTCCCCAGATGGCCTTGTTTGTTGTTGTTGTTTGTATGTCATAAATTTCAAACAAATCAAAGAAAACGCAGCCTTCGATGACGAAACCTCTCACCTTTAGCCGAAAAACTCCTGATCGTGTCTGAGTGGCGCAGGTCAAAGCGTTCCGACTGTCCCGTGGCGTTGCGGCGCAGGTTCCTGAACAAGTTCAGCATGAACTTCCTGGAAAGAGTCGAGGATGGGCCCTGGCCTCTGCCGCTCCGCACGAGCTGTTGCAGGATCTCCGACTCGTCAAAATCGTCGGCGGACGGCGGCTCGCCGCCACCTTCATTGTTGTGGGACGTGGAGACGTGCCCCGAGTCGAAGCGCCCGCCGGGGGGAACTCCCCGGGCTCCCTCGGTGCTTAGGACGAGAAGGATCACTACAGCGAGCGCGTCAGCCATCGGTTTGGAGAAGTCGTTCCGGGTGAGCTGACGGAGAAATGTCCGCTAGAGCGGCTGCGAGAGTCGACTGACGAAGGATTGCACCCTGATGTAGAATCAGACCCCGCGAACCGACCCGCCCTATCCACAGCATCCTTTTATAAGCCCCACGCTATCTCTCTCCTATTTGCACGGCAGCAGACGGACGTCTTCCGCTAACTCGGGCGTGTGCACCTCCGCCACGCGCCGTGCTAATTGCCTTTGAAAACGCCAAACAAAAGTTAGCTGTACCCCCTCTGAACCCTTTCGTTTCCTCACCTGTGGCTTCTAACACGGAGACGGGTCTTTCTTCCCCGACGTTTCAATGAGAACAAAAGAATTCAGACCGTCTCGCGCCAGATTTACGACTGGTCCATCATAAATACCAAGCAGCAGAAACCGGCGAATTTCTCAAAATAATAAAAAAACAACAAAATATCAATCTTTTAGCCAGTCTTATTTACAAATAAATAGTATCTTTACTTATGAACAACTCAATTCATAAGGTACCAGGCACCACAGGTCTGGCACTGCATCCAGATCCCTCACATCTTTAGCCTTATCTGAAATACTTGCGATTCTTTTGGATGTTCTCTGGTGATGTCGAAACGCCGGCATGCTGCTTCGTTCTGGCATTCTAGGTAGGCCTGTTTCTTCCGGGTGGCAGCTGAACTTCTCTAATCGAAACATCCTCGTGGACCGCGGTGCTATAACTGACGTTCCAAGAAGAGGCACTGATGGTAGCTTATAGTAAGATTATGAAATACCCTTTGGTTCTCAGATGTTTTAGCAGGTTTTAAGATGTCTGGAGAAAATGTGTTGCGGCTTAGAAGCACAGTAATAGGATGTTGTTGTTTTTTTAAAGCAGTAATCCATATTATTCTTATTTCGCCTGCAGAATGGACGACTAATAATAGTGTGATGCGGTCTTGGTATATTTAGAAATAATAATTAATCTTTTACATTTCTGCAAGCACTAGAAATTCATGCTTAAAAAGTAACTAGCTTAGGCTTTCTAATTATTTATTTTTGTTTCTAAAGAATTATCACCCATTATAGTAAGAAAATTTCCATCCACTTAACCCCGTCTCATTTTATCTATTTTGCTCCAAACAGCAGCCCGCGTCTACAATATTCCCGCTCATTATCACATTATACAGTGGTACACATAAAACTGGTTAGCATCCCCTAACCCTGGTTACCCACTGAAAACAAGATCTTTTCTTTGCCGTCGTCAGTGCACGTAAAATGAAAAGAGCGTCCAAGAACGGAAAGACACCAACACGCAAACTAGTTATTGTCGCTAGATGGCGTAACGTGTCAGTGGCCCATAAACTAGCCCTCGTAAGCCCAGGGCCTGATTCACTTTACTCCGCATTATCATACGTTTGATTAGGGATTACTGGTGATTTAGCACTAACATGTATAATAACTTTTCCCGGTTTCCCCTACATTTGCGTACAAGTATATTTTCTATAAACACATATCCAAATATTGCTGCTTTTATTTTGAGTAATCTTCTGTCACTGCTACAAAAGGCCTAGGCTTTTTCGGAAATTAATGTTATGAACACCTCATAAACCGGGGAACATGCAAAGAAAACCTCTTTTAAATGAACGAAACAAATTCTTTCTATATTTAAACATTTTAAATATAATGGGAGAAACTAACAAATGGTGGTACGAACAACGAGGAGATTCCATCTATACTGAGAAAATTCAGTGCGTCATATAGTCGGCTGTGCGCGATTTGAGACTCAACGCGAAATAAAATTGAATACATGATGTGAAATTACCACATGATTATTAACAAGGGGAGACCGGGCCAGTCGTTACAAGGTTAGGTTGTTACAGCACCAGTATTTCCTAATTAAACGGACAGATGAGGCTATAATCGACGTCATATACTTTGACCTTCGTAAACGCTTA
This sequence comes from Nautilus pompilius, assembly GCA_018389105.1. Taxonomy (NCBI): domain Eukaryota; kingdom Metazoa; phylum Mollusca; class Cephalopoda; order Nautilida; family Nautilidae; genus Nautilus; species Nautilus pompilius. The sequence goes on from JACATO010001892.1 coordinate 954,829, forward strand.
ATTAGGAATTACTAACCCCTATACCAACAAGTAGACTCGGTCTCCCCTTCCGTTTATTGTCACCGCCGACCATTGATTAGTAAGGAACTTGCCTTTCGCGGATCTGATGACGTTATTTTTTTTTTTTTTTTAAATTTTTAAAATTATTTGTTTTCTGTCAAGAGTACTGCGTGACCTCAAGTCGTACGTAAAAAAATTCCGATAGCAGCCTTATTTCCGTTCACAGGCCATCGGTGTGGAAAGAGACCGTCCTCTATCCGTTGTCGTTTTCCGCTTCACTTCTCCAACGCGACTTTTAGGTAGAACAAAAACAAAAACAATTGAATACCCAAACAACTATCTCTAGATCTGCCTTTCCTCGGTATCAGGCGCTCGTCCCGTTGATAGGCTTCAGGACAGAACATCGTTACGTGTAGCCCTCCATAAATCCACTGGCGGCGGGGCTCCCTTCACATAATAGCTCAGTCCAGAAGGAAAATTATCGTTTTGCTCTCTTCTAACCTCTATTTCCATTGGCGATAAAAGGGATACGTCAAAATTGGACTGGAGTACGAAGGCGGTACGTTCGTTGAGCGTGCGGAAACCCGCCAGACACCCGTGCAGCCATGCTGTCCATTATTTATTAAGAGATGGTGGAGGTGATATTAAGGAGATTCTTTTCACGAGATGGAGGATATGACGTCCGTAACACGATTTAAAACGGAAAAAAGAAGAATAAAAACCACACGCCATGTAATTTGATTTTAGTCTTTGGGCATCTTCGCAGATAATGACCACAGAATTGGGTAAATTTGAAAGTAGTTTTGTTAAATAATTAATTTTCTATTGACGGCTGTAAATGTTTAAAATCATATTTATCTGTTAAAAAAGAGTTGATTTTTCTTGTTCCGGAATACTGTGAACTGCGACACGTATTTATCTCTGAATGCTTTTACATTTGCAAAAAGAAACAGATCCAGTTTTTTAATAACCCAGTCAACTCTTTGTAGGATATAATAACTATTATCTAACTACGAATGTTGCATATGAAGGTAGAGTCACGTGATTTTTACACAGCACTTTTGTCTTAAATTAATGTGTGTGTGTGTGTGAGGGGAGCTGAAGGAAGAATACTTGGGAGAAAGGGAGAATCCTCTCATAAACAAGAACAAAAAATGTCCGTTAAAAAAAAAAAAACGTATAAATCGAGAGCAAACAATCAAAGTAGATACAAAGCTGGCCACCAAAATAGTAATTTTTTCTTTCTCCTAAAGAGAGTAATATATGCACCGACTTCGAATATTTGATTATCCGGATTTCCCTGAATAGTACATCTGTAGCCAATCCATGACCGGGCTCAAATCAGAGTCGACGGTCGCCTAGCTGGCGGAACATTTTTGTTTTGATCGGGTTTTGTGCGCCCTTGCGGGTCCGCTTTACAGTGACCTTGGAATCCCTCCCCATCACGGGTGTCACGTGTTTTTCGGCTTCGGTTTGGCCGGTAAAAGCGTGTCGTAAACCGTTTATCCGGGTACTTGGCTATCCAGAGGAATTAGCGTGATACAAAACTGCTCCTGCCGAACGATGATGGGTGTATGTCGCTTTCCTTTTTCAGGTGTGTTAGAAACCTTCCATGTTCGTCATTGCTTTCTGCGGCACCATATGAGCATCTCGTCTCGTCTCGCCGTACCGAGACTTTCCAACAAAGCTGTAAGACCGTACAGTATTTTGAACATCAGTTTCAAGTTCAAGATGCCAAAAGTTCGTATACTGTATTGCTGAAAGGGCGTCTAGCGGAAAGCAAACTGTACTTTCAAACAACAAAGTTCTGACATATTCCACTACTGCGAGTGCCCTTAAAATCTGCATTACTTTTTAAAGCAGAGGTTGGGCCACAAGAGCTGTGGCACCGCGTCATCTTCCTCGTTAATATAACTCTCCGTATCGACAAATCTTTAACCTGCATCACCATGTATAGGCCAGTTGAACAGAAACACCGAGAGCTTCTAGGCGGATGGTCTATGGGAGGTAAAAACTGATGTGGTACAGTTACAACACTCGATTTTTCCGTAACCACGGTGCAGCACTGACTGCTACCAACACGAATCCCCACTTAGCTTTGTGCGTCGCTTCATCAACTCGCTCGTGTAACATTTGGAGGAAACCGTCCCTTCCGGACCCGTTATCTGTGGTGTAACTATTGAGCACGTTGAAACCTCGTCGACCAGGAAACCTATTCGCATATCACGCGGTGGTACAGGTCGGACCGCAAGCTGGAAGGCTCTGAGAAACCTCCCTACTAGTTTTGATCGTTACCTAACTGTAATCCTACTTTTAAAACGCGAGTGGGAAAGATGTAAGACAAATCGAGTTGCTAACACTGGCCGAAGTGTCATCTTTGCGTGGCATTTACTTTTGAAGACATTTAGTACTTGAATGTCTTTTTTCTGTCATTAAGGAGGAAATAAACGTGACATTTCGTCCACGTTTTTAACAAGAAAAATCATTCGAATTTTGGCTATACGCTTCAATTTACAAATGTGTATGTGCCTTTTATTATATCTAATAAATAATATTTCCTTTCCTGTTTTTTTTTACAAAATTAATTATTGGACTAATGAAGAGAGTATTAATAGTTTTTAGTTCACTGCTCATGGGCATAATTAAAAAAAAAAACAGTAGAAGCGATTACCTTCGTATGGCTGAGATACTTCATTAGGGATGTGTACATTTAATTATAGTCATAGCATTAGCATTTTTAAAATATTCCAGCCGTCCACAAAGAAACCCCAGGGCTGTCATGTGGTTAACGTTAGTCTCCATTTGGAATATACTGCATTCTGACTTGCAGTTCCCATTTTAAATAACACAAGTAAGGATTAGGAAGCACTCAACATCTAATCTCGGGGATTAGGGATTAATCTACATCCATGAATGTTCACAGCAACGAAATCATTCAGAATGGTCTCTACGTGCTAGATGTCTCAACAAGGCCCCCCCACTTAAGAAAAGTAAAGGATTATAAATAAGGCTTATAGGTGACGAACTATTTTATTTAGCTTATACTTTAAAATGTACTTTTGTTTGAGAAGAAGTAGACTGAGTTTTTCTGCAAAATGCAACAGAAAAAAAACAGTGCACTATTTCATGGTGTGAAATCTGACATCCCGCGTGTTGTGACCTTACATAACACGCACAATAAAAGTGATCTTCTATAGTTTGGAGTCCACCTGGTCGTGTTGAGGCATGAAGTCCGGAGAGTCGGAGTCTTAGGAAGTATCGCATGACAGGTACAAGATCGTATTTTACTTTTACTTGTTGGCTTCAGGCGACTTTCTGAGACTTGTTAACACCCCCTCCCCCCACCGTTATAGCCTGCATTTCATACAGACGATTAATTCCTTTCCGTGACGCGAGCGAGACGTCTGAGTGAGAGGTCAAAGGGTAGGTAGGGCAGGAGTTAATTGTTTCGTCGGGGACGGTCCGCGTCATCAACGCGACGATAAGTCAGACTGTTTGAGCGTCGTGGCCATGTGCTCTTCCCCGGCCGCCCCTGCGGGATACTTACCGGAAGACGAACTCTCTCTCTCTCTCTCCTCTCTCTCTCTCTCTCTCTCTCTCTCTCTCTGTATATGGACGAATAAACTGATTATATAGGACATATGAAATTATATAATCATTGTTGCCGGTGTACATTTTTACACAAAGAAAAGTCTTCAAGTCTTACAACAAATCGCCCAATGTAGAAGTCACCTCTGTCCTTTGTAATGCTGCTTTAAATGTACATTTTAAATCATCAGAAAAGTAGTCAGGGTTGGATTTCCGTCGTCTGAAAGGCTTGGGTCGGCTTACACAGAAATAAAATAACCAAATATTTATCTATGTGTCTGAAGTAAAAAAAGTAACAATAATAGCAGCGTTTTGACTGCCACTAAGGGGGTTCTAAAAGATGAAAGCAAAGACATTAGGGTCCTGGTGTCTGAGTCTATTTCAGTGGGTATAATAAATATAGCAGGAATTTAATTATACAGTAATCACCAAAAATTAGTAAATAGATTTATTTTGTGATACAAAACAATCACGACCATAGTAAATTACCGAGTAAGGCTGATACTTGGGGTGTCTTCCATTATTTGCCTTTAGGGCAGCATCAGTCGGTCTTTTGAGGCACTGATTTAATTAATTTCTCGAAATTGTTCCAACTATTACATTCCAAAGCATCTTGAGAGTAGCAGCGTTCTGCTTTTTCTGCATTTTAAAACGATCCCATAAAGACTGGGAAGGAAATTCCATGATTTTCAGTCTGCCTACCCACCCTTTCAAGTACTGCTTTACCAGCTTAGAAATACATTATGGATCATTATCCTGTTGAAAAACAAAGCCAATATCAGTCGATCTTAACCCATTAAGTAAGCGCAGAGTTGAGTTATTAACTGGTGTCTCTTTCGTCAGTACATAGTCTAATTGCAAATGTCATTGGCTGCTTTGACGGTGAAACAGTCTCAGACTTTGATACAACTTCCACCGTGCTTCACTGAAATTTTTAAGCAATTTGCCGCTAATATTTCTCTATACTCTATGGCTCCGTGTACTAACTTTTGTAAGTACCCGATATTTCACATTCTGAATGACGTGTTTTTCAGACTTCTATGTCATAATTTGAATACTTGAGGACATGGTCCAGTCGTTCAATCCTGCTATCCGTCTCCACGTTAAATTCGCTGAGTCTTTGTTTTCGTTCAAATTCATTTACTCTTGAGTCGTGGAAGCTGATGCTCGTCTGTTACACAGGGGTATAAGCATAACAGAAATCTTCGTTTGAAGTAGTCTCACGTGTTTTTCCTAATCGTGGTTTTGATCGAATACTGCTCCCAAGTTTTTTGTCTGCATCCTTGGAAATGTGCAATTGAGATGTTGCGGATCGTTGGGCCTGTCATTCTTTTGACGGAGCCACAATCTGACCACGTTTACTCTCACTCATATCCGTTTACCATAAAATGAAAATATTGCAATATAAAGCTGCACATTATTATTTATACCTTTTATATAAAACAAAGACTTTGAATTAAAATCTTTACCCTTTAATTTGAATTAAAAGTTAATCTTGATATTTGACTTATTTTGATCTTTTGTTATTGTAAAGTCAAATTTCTGCCTTAATTATTGGTCAAATTAAAATCTGTAAATGGACTTCTACTTCTCATCCTGACTTTCTCTTTCTCTCGAAACATCAAAATGTATAAAGAAATTAAAATTGTGTGACCGGAAACCTTCTTCAGCCACAGAAAAGAAACACGTCCATCAATATGACTTTTAAATTAATTTTTACCTTTTTTATATAACTACACTTTCCGGTGATTTCTTTTACCTTTCTTCGTTCATTCAATTATTTTTCTCTAGTTAGTTTCGTTTCGTTAAAATATTTATTTCCATTTTTGTACAATCTCCTAAATAATACAACACCGCAATAATGATACAAAGTATTTCTACAGTGGTTACCAGAAGATTGTCATTTAGGGGTCACTCTCTTTTTTCTTTAAAATGCTGTTGTTTTATTCCGTATAAAAGTGAGGTTACCTCCATGAACACAGAGAATAAAACATCTGTATCCATCTCTCTATCTACGTTTTATTAAAATCATCATCATCAGGGTGGGGGGATTTTTTTCGCCCATCCCCAACGCGCATCTGGAAATATCACTCAGTGGGGTCGCCCAGTTTTGGCGAGAAGCTGGCGGTCTTCCCGGAATCGCCCGCTAGAGTTCACACCGCCATGCATGTACAGCGGTGTGCTTATTTTCGCAGTGTTGCGCTGTGGGAATGTTTTCAAAATAATCGACGGACGAGAAACCAGATGCAGATTCCTTACACGGCCGCTTGAACGAAGCACAAAAAAAAAAAAAAAACGGGAGTTAGTGATCGCTGACATAAGGTCGCCAAGTGCGTGAAGCTGAATTTAGCCATTTAGAACAATTATGGCGTCTGGTTTGGTATCTAGAAAAAGATGCAATCAGGACGGCGAGATCAGAGGAAACAGCCGCGCTAATTCGACTTCCAACCAACAAGTGCCGCGATCTGTTGGGAAGATAGACAGATCCCAAAGAAGCTACACAAGCCAAGTTAAAACCCCCTACATCGTCGTCTTTTGTTTGTCCTCCACCCCTTAAATAACAGTCAACACTCCAGTGCGAATTCTACCCGGCTAAGGAAACAGGTAAACAGATTCACCCCCTCCCGAGCTAAAATCTCGATAGCATGAAAAAAAAAATATATATATCCGAAATAGTTTACGGACCTGAAATTAAATTTATGAAGATTTCAATCAAAAAATTAAGAAAAAAAAATTTTTTTAACCCCCCCCCAACAGACTAATGAATATAGGGAATTCAGCGCCCCGTAAACCCCTTTTCCACTGCTCATCGCAATACGTTCTGCCGAGTACTTACTCTTCAAGGTACAGTGAAATTAACACGGTCTCGAACAATTATGACGCAAAACCGGATGCCATAGCGCGAGGCGCAGCTTTGTGTACTCCCGGACTGGAGAACTCTGGAGACGCCAAAACGATTTAACTTTGTGGGATCCCACCCAATCAGTGACAGGGAATCGGGAGATGGTTCCGACCTATGGAGCGCGGATTAAGCCTGTTTAATTAGCTGAGTTCAGTTTATGCCGCAGTATCGCTTCCACACATTGAACGGATAAACAACCCACCCATCAAACGTAATAAAAGAAACCTTCATTGTCTATTACATTAGTGCAAAAGTGTCATCGTGCGTAGCTTTAAAACATCCTATTCTTGACTTAACAACAAGAAGGAAAAAGTTTCCGAACAAAGCGAATCCCGATTACGATGCATCATTAGTCACGCGCTATGTAGAGGTGAAAAGAATTTGTTAAAGGTAAAAAAAAAAAAAAAGAAAGAGGAAGAAATACATAAAAAATAATCAAGCATATAAAATAATTATGGAAACGCAGAGACGAGTATATTACATAAACAGCATTATTACAGAAATTATTTAATAAAAACAAAATTAATACTTTATTTTCTGTGATCCTTTGCTGTAGATGGAGCAGACCCCTTGTTTCAATGTTTCCATACAGGTCAGGCCCGTACCCATGGGGAGGGGTTCGTTGGGTGCGTTCGAACCCCCCAGCTGGACTTGAAAAGTTTCACCCTGAGCGAGACAAAAAAAGAACTCTCCCTAAACCGAGCAAAAGGGGTTTTCCATGCGCTGTTCACTAGACTACTGGGCGAATATTTGCTTGTATGTTTTGAAAGTTGTTAAATTTCTCTTGTGGGCTGCATTTCTCGCATCAGGAGATTTATTAGCAAGAGTTGAAATGCCTGTTTTGTAGCCATTGGTCGCCCGATTGCATGATAGTCCCTCCGGGTCAGCTCGCCTGGCGTTGCTGCCTCCCGACAGCTTCCTGTTGATCTGCCACCCTGCGCAATGGGCCTGGCGGCAAAAGGCCAGGAGCCGGAACTTCGACTGTTACACGATGGGGACTGGTGCGGTCGGGCCGCCCTCCCATTGGCTGGCATCACTGGGAGCGGATCCTAGAAAAGCTGGACAGGGACTTCGTGGGACAGTACGGACGTATATGAGCGAACTGAGTGGCCGACATTGGCCCCAACAGTGGCTTTAAGAGTCAGAGTCGGTAAGTGATGTTTAGTTTAGTTGTAAATTGCTTTTAATTATGCTTGTTTTAATGATTTCGACAGGTATACCGTTTATCTAAGTTGCTCTGTGTGGCACTTATAATGTTTTTTCTTGTTTTCGATTACAGTAGGTTATAATTAATTTTCTTGTGATTTGAACCATAGAGTCTCACCTATAACAATGGCCATTCATTCTGAAAGTGGTGAGATATCTTTTGGTCAGTTATATGAGAGTAAACTGCAATCAGCTATTTTGCCAAAAGATAATGTTTGCTGAGAATTTAAAATATTAAAATTCTATTTAAACAGAGCTTAAAACATCTTCCCATGACATTGGCCACATTTCTCAAGCAACAATGACAGCAAAAGAGGTCAAAGAATCAATTGAAGGATTGAGTTCCGGGGAGAAATATATGCTTCTGAAACATCACAAAGTGCCAGGACCCGACTATATCTTCCCCACTACCTTTATAGGAACTTGCTATCGTTCCTTTAAATGCACATGGCTTGATGATCACAAATGGATGGTGATTAGTATGCATATAGATGGCGCCTTTTGCATCAAGTGTGTCTCATTTTGCAATAATTACCTGAACAAAGGTCAGTTTGTCAATAAACCTTTCACTGCATGACATAAAAAGTCAAAAAAGTGTAGAGAACATGAACACAAAATATCACGAAGAGGCACAGCAACTGGCAGATGAGTTTTTGAGAGTAATAGAGCAGCCAAATGCAAATTCGACAACAGGAAAGCTGCTAGTGTGCAACGAAACAGAGATATAGTTAAAGCAGCTTCAGAAGCCATTTTGTTTTGTGGGTGCCAATGTATAGCACTTCGAGGTAGTCACGAAAACTTGGACACGCCAGGTGATCCTGGAAACTTTTTGAGTGTACTTCGTCTGATTTCAAATCACAAAACCACTCTTAGGAATTACTTGTTATCTCCAACCACGAATAATGCAACGCACATTTCTCCAAACACTCAAACACTCAGAATCAAATAATTGAGATTCATGGTCAAGATATTATCCTGTCAGAAATAGTGGATGAAGTAAAGGAAGCCAACTCCTTCAGCATCCTTGCAGACGAGGTCACAAGCCACAATGCAGAACATCTTGCCCTTTGTGTGCGGTTCGTTGACAAGAAAGGAGATATCAGATAGGAGTTCTTAAAGTTTATTCCTTTGAAGCGGATTTCCAGTGAATATCTGGCACAAGAAATTCTGCATGCACTTGATGAACTCGGTCTGATTGTGCAAAATATTCGTGGGCAAGGGCATGATGGTGCTTCAAACATGGCTTCAAGCAAAGTAAGTGTGCAGGCTCGAATCAGACAGTTGTCACCCCTTGCCCCATACATCCACTGCAGTGGACACTGCTTGAATTTGGTGATAAGTCATACATTCGCCATGCCAGAAGTTCGTAATGTGATTGACAGACTTAAGCACTGCTGTACTTTTCCCCTCTTTATTCCCAAGAGGTCAGGACTTCTGGAAGAGATAGTAAGAAGAGGTGTTGAGTATGGCAGAAGGAAAGTACTTTTGGATCTGTGCAAAACTCGCTGGGCTGAACGTCAAACTGCACACCAGCACTTTTACCAAGCATTTTTATACCTGGTTGAGGCATTTGAAGTAATTGGATATAGACAGCACCTTGATAAGTACCAGCTTTTCACTGACTGGGACACAGTGAGTAGAAGTGAGGCACAACAAATTATAGCAAGCATCACTTATTTTGAGTCATATTCATGATGATTTATAAATACTTGTCCCATTTGTCATGAATCACCACTAAGCTTCAGAGTACCACCTTGGATATTATCCATGCACACACAATGGTAAGACCAGTAATTTCATCATTTACAATTATGGTGGTCCTATTTATCCAGTAAATTATAATATTTTTCATGTTTTTGTTACTTCTGAGCAGATGTATTCTCTCTGCTATATAATTTACTCTGAGGATTGCTGATATCAGGGAAGTATATGCAGCAGAGAGAGAGAGAATGTTCATGAATCATTTACAGTAGTGTATGACCGAGCCATCTGCATGGCAGAGCATGTAGGATCAACACCATGCCTACCTTGTATTTCTCAATACCAAAAACATCGTAACAACATACCTACTGATTGCATTAGTGACCACTATAAGGTGAATGCAGTCATATCATTCCTGGACCATGTGATTAGTGACTTGGATGCACACTTTTCTCGTAAGTTCATATACAAGGAATTTTTAAAAAAATTTTGTGTTTTCTTCAAGTACAGCTATACTTTGTTGATGAGTTAGTATTATGTGTATTTTGTTACAAGTTATTAACATTTATACACTGTAGATATACATGAGGCCACATTAGTCCATGGACATTTGGAGACTCATTACTTTTTGTTAGTTTAGGACCTAACTGAAATTATATGATCAATAAATTTCTGCTTGCTCCAGCTGTGGCTGTTACTGCTTCCTCCATTCTGGGGTTAGTTCCAGTGGTTGTGTGCCAGCAACTGCCTAACACATCAAGGATGGTAAAAGTATATGCGAAGGATCTCCCCTCCCCAGATCTTGTTCCACAAGAGCTCACACGTTGGAAAATGAGGTAAATTATCTTATTAACAGTTAAACTGCTTCAGATGATTACTGATAATTCTTGTGCATTTAAACTGTTTTGGATATCTCTGCAGGTATGACAAGGTCCCTAAAGGTAAAAGACCCAGGACACCAGCTGCTGCAATCAAAGAATGTGATGCTGCCCGTTGCCTCCTCTGAATGTGAGCATAGTGCAAGTGTATTGAGGCACCTCAATAATTACCTGAGAGCTTATTCATTATAATAAGGACATATCTTTGGATAAAGTTGTAGATATATTTGCCAAAAAGCACCCATGAAGATTGCATCATGACTACATCCTATCAGATTAGATTCACAAGATTTAGGTTGAGACTCATTTGTACAAGTCTGTAGCATCAAGCCCCTGCCATGGTAGGGCAAACATTCCTTTTACACTACGACAAAAGTTCCTATTTTCATTTGAAGCTGTTGCAGGTCTAATGGAAAGTTATATAATGTCTCTTCTTAATAATTACAGATAAAAGAAGGTTCCTGTAGACAATTATTATATAATCCTGAGTAGGATGATGGGTTCAGTTGTATTGCATATAAAACAGGCTTTTGCTTTGAACTTACAGATCATAAATTCACTGCCAATTTACCAGGTTATTCGTTTTTTGTGTTACATCCAATAATGTCATCATCACGTGTACATGGACATAACAGTATTTCATCCCATCATGTTGCTCTTACTGCCTTAATGTAAAGTCTATAAATGCATGTATTCTTTATGTATGGTTAGTCTGGATTATGCAATCTACATGCAATGGTTATTACTTAGTATGTTTGACCGAAAAGACATTCTCACAGTTGCAGAACTTGTATCCATATTAACTCTGCCATTGTGTTTGTGATAAGAATTGCATGGATAGTATTATTTTGAATATTTTTTGCTCTTTGTTATATTGAATGCAAAAATAAATACAATATATATGTTCATTTTAATCAATTCATTATATAGCGTGATAACGGGTTACGCTGCATTTAGTTCCACCTTATGCAAAAAGAACCCCCCTGCTCAGAATCCTGGGTACGGGCCTGCAGGTTACCAATGTATGACCGTATAATGTTGTTCCAAATATCTTGTAGCACTTTCCACAACCCATCCGGGGTGTTTGGTTACTGTTAGACTTTCTCGGTAGCCACCTGACCCAGTATTACCTCAATGTTGGTCGTACCGGGACCTTGTGCAGGCCAAGGCATCTTTGTGAGTGTTCCATCAGCTTCTTTCGGTTCCAAATAGATTTTCACCACACTGGCTGTATGTATGATCGGGGTCACTGTCATGTTTGAAGATGAAATCTGCCCAATATGATGTCTTCTTGGAACCTGCCTGTACCTGTCGGAAGTCATTACTCCTTCGATTTTATGCAAATCTCTGACACTCCTGACTGGTATGTAGCCCCACACTTATATTGATTGATCCACCTCCATGCTTCGCTGTAGCTGTTGTACGCTGATTGTTATACCACCCCGTTCGCATTCCAACAAGCTACAGGTGAAGCTACCGATAACTCGGGCAGTCGCCCGGGGTGCCACATACTAGGGGGCGCCACGTCAAGTGTTTGGGATCTTCCAAATGCAAAGGGAAAAATATGAAAATAATAAATAAAATAAAATGAAATAAAAAAACAAAATGTGAAAATTCGTTGAGTGGATTCAAATTTGCGAGAATCTAATTATTAATTCTTTCTGTTGTGGTGATCAAACTATGAAAACCAATTGACAAAGATCAGCTAGACTGGTGAGATCATTACACATAACACTCATTTAGCCGGGACCTCAGGCTTGACCGAAAGGTCGCACAAATCAGCCAAAAATCGCGGGAGGGACGGAGCCGGGAGGGTGAGTCACATGGGTAAGTCACGTGTAAATTTGTGGGTTCAAGATATGCATTGACAATTTAGCTGTTACACGAAAAAATATAATTTCTAGAAATTCTAGACGTATTACTCGCATCACATGAAAGAGCTCAAAACTCACACAAAAAGTTTGAAACTCCCCCCCCAAAGCCTTTGTCTGCCTTCGAAATTTGTCGCAGTGGAGCTTATTTTAAAATGCTGCACATTTTTGTGCCAAACTAACGGAGTTGTCAACTGTGCAACACAGGTGTGAGAACCAAAGGAACGGGTCTTGATGCTCACCTGTGACCTAAGGTGGGCAACTCCGGACGCGGTTATAGTGAACCATATAACACTTTGTATATCTGTAAGTTTATTTGCAAAGATTAACGATGTTTTACTGACCTTTAGATTATATAAGATATTTAATAATGCATTCTAATTTTAAATTCGTGGACGGCATTAAATTTTCTCGGAGGGGCACAATGATTTTTCAAGGTAACATAAGAAAAACATAATAGAAAGCCATTGTCTCCCACGGCAGGCACAGCGCCCCTCGACAACTTCCTGTCACTCTGCCACCCTGATAGAAACAATACACGCTGGCGACAGGCGCCGGAACTCGAACTGTTATTGCACTAAGACTGACACAATAGAGCCGCGCTCCCATTGGCTAAAACACTCGGACCACGATGCCTGTGGACAGACAGCACGCTACAAGGACTGGACAGTGGCACACTAGCCATCTCGGCTCTAGGCCAACTTGGGCCCCAACAAATTGGTGCAGGGGCAATGCCTGATTTACCATTGTGCTTAGGTGTGCTTAAGCACAGGGCCCCGTTGGCCAGGGGGTCCATCTTCCTGCCAAACAATTTTTTACGATGAATTTTTCAAATGTCAAAACGTTCAAATGTTTTTCATAAAAGTTATAAAAGTGAAATTGTTCTGTAAAAATTATCAAAAGCAGTTGAAGCATTACTTTGTAGTTTGTACCTCCTTCAGGGCCCAAGTCAGGGGCCTCATAACTTAACTACCACAGGGCCTCATTTGTCCTAAATCCGGCACTGTGCAGGGGGCTATGTGCCCAATGAGAGATTTACGAAGGCGGGCCGGGCCGGGCCGCTTTGCATAAAATGAGGGGATTAATGTGTTGAGGGCGGGCACATCAGTTGTCTTTCTGTTTCATTGGGGTGTGGACCGTTTGGCCATTTGTCAGGACCAGGAGCTGCATAGCCGGCTGAAATGTGAGTGAATTATTCGATCATTTTTATGAAATGTCTGTCTGGCTGTTCTTGAGTTATTTTGCTATCATCAGATTTGATAAAATAGTCAGTTGCTTAAGTGAACTGTTGAATTTTGAAACCTAAGGGTCGATGCTTATTGCGTGATTCAGAGTTCGCGCGCGCGCACACACAAATGCCTTCAAAAAAGTTATCAGGCCATGAAAACTGAAAAGGGCGTCTTCAACAAGCAGCAGTAGCCAAAAAACACCCAAAGCCATCAAGTTTTTTCAATCCTAACTCTAATAGTGGGAACAATGCAGGATCATCTTCTTCAGCTACATCTGTCTCTCCAGATTTGTCATCTACTGTTTGTGAAATCAATCCAACTGAAGATGCTGTATCTTCTGAAGGAAAGAACGATTGCACACATGAATCAAAACATCGCGATCACATTTCCAGTGTTGTTGAAGAATTGGGTAATAATGTCATAATAGGGAATTCTGAGAATTTTAAAAGTAAATTTGAAAACTCCACCCCAAAAATGTCAACTACTATGATTCAGCATACTGGCCGGATGAATTATCAGTGGCGGAAACTGATCAAATCACTATGAATGGGCCGCATCCTATTAATAAACAGTACAGTTTTCAAAAAGATGCAACTAAACGTAGTTTCTCTGTGGCAATGATATAGGAAAATTAACAATGGTGAAAATCTTCTTAGAAGGTGGCTTGTTTATTCGGAAAGCACCAATAAAATTTATTGCTTTTGTTGCAAAATTTTTGACTTCTCAAATAAGTCATTTTTAGGAAAATCTGGAATTAATGACTGGAAGCATGCTCTTGAATATTTTTAATCACATGAAAATTCAGTACATCATCTGGAATGTCTTAAGAAGTGGTTTGAGACATCACTGCGATTGCAGACTAATAAAACTACTGATAAGGAGATGCAGTCACATGTGGAAAAAGAACGAGAGCACTAGTTTAAAGTTTTGGAACGTTTAATAAGCATCACTTTGTATTTAGCTGAACACAATTTGGCTTTCAGAGGCACTTCAGACACATTATCTACACCGTACAGTGGGCATTTTTAAAGGTCTTGTTGAGTTACTTGGAAAATTTGATCAGACAATGAACGATATTTACATCGGGTTGTGTCTAAAGAAACTCGCATTCACTATTGTGGAAAAAATGTTCAGAATGAGATAATCAGTTTGTTGGGGAATTCTGTTCAGGAAAATATATTAAAACGAGCTAAAGAAGCCGAATATTTCAGCCTTATCTTAAATTTTACGCCAGATATAAGTCATGAGGAGCAGCTTTCACTTACAATTCGATTTTTAGATGTAAAAGACATTCCAATAAAGGAACATTTTGTTAGCTATAAACCAGTTATAGATACTACAGGAAGAGGTTTATATGAAAGTATACTTGATTTTCTGAGAGAGAGCAAGCTGGACTTCCATAACTGCAGAGGTCAGGGCTATGATAATGGTTCAAGTATGAAAGGAAAGAACAAAGGGGTTCAGGCGCGGATCATGAAGGAAAATCCACGGGCGTTTTATATGCCATTTGGATGTCATAGCCTGAACTTAGTGGTTGGTGATAGTGCAACAAGTTGCCTGGAATATACTTTATTTTTTGGTACTGTCCAGCGCTTATATGTTTTGTTTTCTGCCTCTCCTGGGCATGTACTGAAAAAAAAACATGTTAAATGTCTCACTGAAACTTGAACTTATCCGTAAAGAGCAGCAACAACTTCCTCCAGGTGATCATCCCACTGTTGTTTTTTGCTGCCCGTTTCAGTTTTGCTATTTAGCTTCCTCTCTCCAGCAAAGGCTTTCAGGCGGCTACAGATCTGCCGAGACCACGTCCCGCTAACCCCCCACCTTGATGATCTTGGAGAAAGCTTACCACCCGCACCAGCAGCTTGGCCATTCACAGAATCACTCTGGTCTGTCGCCCGTCCCGCAGAGAGCACAACCCCACGTCACCTTCGCCGACTGTTTGTTTTTGAACAGATGGTACATTTATTAGGACTCAGTCCACATCTTTAATTTACAAAACTGATGGAGACATCAATATTCTGTAATGGGGAAAGTCCGTTGCTCATAGAAATGAATAGCTATGGTGATTTCTCGTTGCTTTCCTCAACGAGGGACCACAATAGACTTTTAGATAGGGGAGGAGGGGTTAAACTCACCTGACTCACTGGTGAAGATGGATCGAAAAGAAACTATGCCAAAAAGAGAGAGTGCGGAACTCGTGCCCTGAACTCAGGGGTCTACGAATGGACTAATCTTGGTATTAAAATCGTGAATACTTTGGAACCATCATCTAATATCGTCTAGATTTTATTTCAAAACGTTAATTAAACTAAATCTTGTAAATATATCACCGTTAAAAACAAACACACGTGGAGGTGGAATCGAACAGTAATTTTCAAGCATGAACAGAGTTTACTATAGAAATGGTATTATTCGTAGTTGGTAGTTGTACTAACGGAATGAAACTTTCCCATTCACCCACCCATGTTCCAGTTTACAGTTATATTTTCTTTCTTTACTGAATTATTCCTAGAATCTATCTTTGGTTGCAAATTACTACTGACTTGTAGCAGGTAAAAATTGAAAATTACACTTCCTTTATCGCGAGAGAAATTATTAATCTTTCCTACAGTTACAAACTTTAACGTGTACTACACCTTAGTTTTTGGAAAATTATTCTCGTAAGTAGCGGTCAACCATATAATAATAATAATAATAATAATAATAATAATATAATAATAATAATACCTGGCTATTATCGTATTCTTTTTAACTTACACGAATTAAGTAAAATAGTGAAAGTCCTGATCTGGTTAACTACAATACTAGTGTGTTTTTAAAAATGATTTGCTGTTAATGATTAGATTATTGATCCATTTTACTGTCAATGTTACTCATCAATGCATTGATTGTTATTGACTCATAGAGGGAGAGAAAAATCATGTAGGGCGTTCAGTTCAATTCTATCGTTGGTCTAGGCCCTAGGGAATGCGGGGTTATTTTCAGTTAAAACAATAAACTGATTTAATTTATGCATCTTAGTAACTAAAATAGAGTTAGAGAATGAGGTTGTAAAGAATAAGAGAACGAAATAGTGAACATTTATGTGTACAACCTTTGAAATGCTACCAATACAACTATTCACCTTCTCTTAGATAGAGAATAGACCAGCCAATTCAGCCTCTCCCCGCGATACTGATCGACCAATCAGCTCTCGCCTTGCTCCGGTAGTTTTGGCGAGGTCGGCGATACGATGTTCGTCCAAGTTGGTTCCGACGTGTATGGATAAGCGGAAGATGGAATGCCGCGGCATTTTCCTCTTGTTTTTGGCTTTGTCAATATCTGCTGAGCCAGACGGTAAGTTTGAGGCTCGAGTTGGCTAGATTTTGAGATGACGAAAAGAGTCGGCGCTTTGTTTATGATAGACTCGAAACGATCCGCTCCAGTGGCCGGCCGTTCGGCCATAGTTGAGTCGGCGGCCTTAAGTTAATTAAAGTGGTTGGGTCCCCATTTGTTTACCTTTAGTCTTCGTGGGTGCGAAAAGCTCTGGCTGGCCCTGTGCCCCTGTCTCTAGCCTAGCAGGCTCGTCCAAACTTAAATCAGTGATTCTGAACCTTCCCTAACCCCACGTACTTCTTGATCTCAGCGTCACGTGACGTGAACCCCCCCCCCCCTCTACGGTGACTCGGTCGTTTTTTTTATCTGTACTGGACTACGCGTGTCACCAAAGAGACAGTATCCCTAAAACACTTATTGAGAATCCAAACATACTTTTCTTTTGGGGTCACTTGGGAGGGGGGGGGTATGGTGCGTATGTCATATTCTGTATACGCCCAATATACCGTACCTTTTGCTATATTATGAACCTCCCTCCGGTTCAGCACCGCTGCTTTAAATGGTTCAGCTGTTTGTTCCGCGAAGGGTTTGGCTACCTTCGCCTCTTGAAATCCCGATCTGGCATTGTTTACACCTACGAGGAGGAAGCGGAAGTGACTGAAAACTCTCATGTATGGGTGCATCTCGACCAACGACAACCAGAGTGTGAGATGGTGTTACTAGAGTAATCTAGAAGTTTCTAGTACAGTATAATCCACTTTGATATTGTTTATTTTCTCAGAGTCAAACCTGAATCCCCACCTCCGACTGATAGGTGTATTTCAGGACTTTATTGTCGGGTTTTTTTAAAAAAAAATAATTATCCTGTCGATCGCAAAATTTCGCCATGATGATCTGTCTTATCTTTTAAAAAATAAAAAATGTTTGGCAGAAAATATCTACGTTTATCCTTAGTAGTATCCGACCGGGTTTCATTTGAATGCCCCTAGTATTAACCTAATAAGCTTCTACCAAGCCCACGCGGTGCTAGTCTGAAATGGCTTATTGTTTTCTCATATTAATATTTTGTTCAATGTTCCATGGTACAACATTGGAACTATACTATACGCTGCTAAAATGTATCTCTGATTTTTAAACAATAAATTATTAGAGGCAAATGCAGAATCTAGGGCGCACCTGTTGTGAAACAGAACAAAGTTTGAGTATCACAGTTCACTGTTTTTCACTAGGATTCTACACCTGTGTGGTTTATGAATATTTAATAAAAAAACTGAATATTTATTACCAAAGTTGTTATAAAACAGACATTCTCTGTAAATCCAACATTATTGCTTAAACATTTCAAAAGCAACAGCACGTTATCTTATTTTCACTGGTCATGAAATAATAAAAATATATACCGAAAAGCATACAGTTACAGTAGTAATAAGTTAAACCTATTTATTTCTGTTTTATATTAGAACTCTTGATGTGAAGAACTGATCCAGTAAATAAAATATACATTTACTTGAAAAGAATGGAAGAGACTGACTTGTTTTTCAAATGCCTGTTTCTTTTAATAAACATACATCTAAAGACATTCAGAGAATCTGAATAGTGTAAAGTGGTATTTGTTTTAGTACCAGTCTTCCATTTTAATCATTCAAAGGAAAAATAGAGATTTCTTTAAAACATTATCTTAAGTATCTGTCTAGGTTTGTATGCATATTGATGTCATTATAAGTTAAACATTCGCTCCTGCCAAATGTGAGTTTTGTGATAAACAAGTCCAACCATAGGTGCTTCTATAAAATGGGTGGGCAAAGCAGGAGTGCATACACCAAAGGCACATGGTAGAGTAGTCCGTTTCCTGTTTACTTGGGGTCAAGAAATTGACTGATTTGAGGCCAATCTATTCTCAAAACACTGGCCAATCTTTCACTGTTTGGGAAAGGTATAACTAACTATTGCACACCAACATCCTGGATGCCTTTCTGCTGTTGCTGCACAACAGGGAACAACTCTTGAACAGAATTTGGTATGTACACTGGATGAGTTCCTATTGATGACAGTTATGAATACCTGAAAATCCTGTGGAGAAATTGGGTGAGGTCATCATTGATAATCTGATAGATTTATTGCTCAGACTACAATTGTATATAATGCATGATGTGCCAAATACTGAAGATTTCTTTTAACAGTTTCTGTGTATGTATGTACATTGCAAAATAATTATGTAAAACCTCTTTGTGGTCAAATTATTATAGCTAGGGTCTGTATTATTCAGATATACTAGTTGAATGAAGAAAACTATTTTCTCTCTTCTGTTTTCAAATTTGCATTTCAGTTTCTTACTGATTTATGCCTTGAATATAGCTTTGGATGCAGTTTTAAAAATGTTTTCTGGCACTTTCTTGATATTTACTTTGCTACAGTGTCCACAAATTATTTCATGCATGCATGTGTTGTCTGTCTTTTTGCTTCTCAGTACTTTGAAATAAAATAGTTTTTAAGTAGGCATATTCTTTTTTTGAATATCTGAAAACCAAACCTCTGTGGAAAAATCAATTTAGTACACCTCGACAGTACTGGCCACTTTACTGAACCAGTTGGGATAATTGTATCATTTGTAAATAATTTTGTTTGCACTAATGTTGATGTTTTGCCATGCAAATTCTGGCTACAAACAAACTGCATGTCATTTCCAAAATGCTGATTTGCAGGGAACATGCTTATTCTTGGCCTGAGAAATGTTAGAATCTTTGGGAAACATTTTGATTTTACCAAGAGTTTTGTTAAAGCAAATAAATAATACAAAAAAATATCACAAAAACTGATAGTAAAAAGTTAACAAAGTATTTTTGGTACATTTTTGCTATGGATAAAGATCTTCCTAATGTTCTTGATGACAGTACAGCTTCAAATGGAATATTATCCTGTTGAGAAGTTTCTAGCAGCTGTGCCAATGATAATTTTTGGGTTTCCTTTTACCTTTGGTTTAAATAAATGTTCATGGGATGGTAGTCAGTGATGGGTTTTCTGGTGGTGCTAGAATCTATGCTAGACTTAACAAAATGGATGAACTTAACTATTATGATAAGCTTGAATAGCGTATTAGATCAGTTAAGTGGAAAACTGAGTTCAATACTAAAATTTAGGGAAATCTATAATTATTAGGAGATACTAAGCTAAGATGCTGCTAACAAAGCTAACAGGATGCTAGGACTAACTGTGATATGAATCCAGACACTTTGGTTCTAGATTTGACTTTGTCTACAGCATAGAAGCCATAAAGAAAGAATAGTGAATTATTAGAAAGTTTTAAACTTTGAACATTTCCAGTTTTTAAACTTGTAGAATAAGCTGAATGACTATAAATTTTAGAGGTATCTAGTTTGAATTTAAGCAGAAAGGAATAACTTTTTTTTTGCTATTTACAAGTTATAATTTGGCTGACATTTCATTGTAGCTAGATACAGCAAATGTTATTTTGGTAATGAAAGTCAAGAAAGGCAATATATTACTGGATAATGTCATAAATTTTAATAAGAAATGCTGATAATTATTTCTTTTCATGGAGGCCATATGCTATGATAGCTTCCCTTCCTCTTTGTAATGTACTTTACAAACCAGAATTTAAAGTTTGAGCTGCTTGGATGAATGCTTACAGATATGCATTTTGTGGTCTTTCAGAAATTGATGATTACAAAGCCAAAACGGACAAATGCCCTGAAATAGCTAAAAAGTCAAAGCATTTTCTTGCTGCTTTTCGGAACACTTGCTACGTGTTCTATGACATAGAAAAATACTGGGATGAAGCAAGGGATCACTGTTGGTGGCGAGGTGGTGAGATGGTGACTATTCGTGATGAGGATACCATGAACTTTCTGAAACGTGTGCTAAATTCTGATCATCTTGGTTGGGACAAGAATGGGGTGTGGATAGGTGCTAGTGACAGAGCAAAAGAGGGGAAATGGTACTGGACAACAGGTATGGCTTTTATTCCTAGCTTATTCTGTTTGTGACAAATATTACAGGACTCTATGACTAATTTTCAAATTATAAGCATATTTTCTTTTACCTACAAAATATTTTTTACTTTTACCATCATACATTGCGTTTCTTTTTTTGTTGCTTTTGACGTGTGGTCAATGTACATTAAGTAGTTGGCGATATTTATTTGCGGTGATTATCACGAGTCAAATGAACCAGGAAAAAAAAAGAATTTTGTGTCAGAGTTAAATTATGGATGGTCATCACCTTACTTTTAAAATAAACATTGCATGTTATTTTGATCTACTTTATTTGTTACTGTTGCTAAAATCCTCAATGTGCTCCTACATTTTTAATACTATGAATAAATGACTCATACTTTTATAATGCCTTGTATTCATCTTATTGAAGAGAATAAAATAGGCAAAAGCATATCTGCATGAGGGGTGTGATAGTGGACGTGAATGTAATCAGCTCTTTCCTCTAGGGCAGTGGTTCCCAACCTTTTTGGATTTGTGGACCTTTTTCTAATACTCAAAAGACCTGCGACCCTCCCCCCTCCGCTACACTTCCATAATTGAAAAAAATCAAAGAATAAATTTAGCAAAAAAATCACATAAATAAGAGTTTTATTTGAATATATTGACAGCTTCATCTATCTTTAGACTAAAAAGAAAGAATAAGAATAAACTTATACTAACTAAAGCTGAGACTTAAAGCATGAAGGACCATTAAAGCAAAATTGAAATTTAAAACTACAAAAAAAAAGTTTAATCAATACAAATTCAAATGAATATTATTGGAGAAAAATCAATGTAAATGTTCCCTGAACTCAAAGGCAACAGAAACAATATATTGTATATTATATAAGAAAAAAAAAAGTGTTTTAGTACATTTCATCATACATTTATTGAAAATTATTTTAGTGATTTTTTGGGGAACAACATCTGCACATATAGTAAATTCACAACAGCTAAACAGAAATCTACTGGTATCAGTAAACTTTCCCTCTGATCAGAACAGCTGTGTGGTGTGTCGTGTTGGTGCCCAAGTTTACCTGAAATCGAGCTGGCTAGTGTCCGTCCAGCCGAAGTCACAGTCCAGTCCTTGTAGTGTGCTCTGTCCCAGGTGTTGTCGTCCAAGTCTTTTAGCTGCAGGCCCCAATGGCATTAGCCAATGGGAGTGTGGCTCGATTGCATCAGTCCTACTGTGGTAACAGTTTGAGTTCTGACCTTTGTTGCCAGCGTGTGTTGTCCATGTTTCTATGAGGGTGGCAGAGCGACAGGAAGCTGGTGATGCAAGTGTATTACCACAGAGGCCTGTGATGCAACCGGGAGTGCCTGCTGTGGGAGACAAGCCTTACACCTTTGGCGCTTGGCCTCCCATTGATGATACCGGTGTATTGGACGCAGGGTAGTTTTTGTATACTTTTTCCCAGAAAAAAGTATGTCTTATAAGCCGGCAAATACGGTACATATAAACAAAACAAATACATACTCATGAATAGTTTCTTGACTCAGTCATACGACAAAAATTGAAACTTCCAGGGTTCTGTGATTCCCTGGTTGGGAATCATTGCTCTAGGGGTTGTGTAGTTGGCCAGAGTATCATGATTATTTTCATGCGACATTTAATCTTTTGACTGCTGTTGATGGATGCACATTCCCATTTTTTCAAAATTGTATGGTAACATTTTCCTAGACCTTCTCTAATGAAATATGTGCCTGCAGAGAAGTATCAGGTTGTGACAAGTAACAAACATGTTGCAGAGGCACAAATCTTGGAAATGTTCAGTACTTGACAAAATACCCTTTTCCATTCTCTCTACTTGGAGCTGTCTTATGGGCTTAGGTAGAAATCATAGCAGATCACCTGTGAACAAACTTATTTGTCAGCATTAAAAATGAGAAAGTCCACCTGCAGTAGAGTTAATTGTTTTAACCCATTTGCTAGAGATGGAAGGTGTGGTGGTGAGCTCGTGAAACATGAACCTTTATGCATCATCAGATGAGTGTCTAGGCATTATGGCAGATCAACTTTATTTAGCAATGTTGATTACAATGGGATGATGCAAGACCACAGTTGTACCACCCATTAGGCCTGTATGTACGAGACTAGTTTACAGAGCATAAATGTGACTCCACACGCTTCTTTGGCCAGCCCAATAATTGGATTCTCAGTCCATTGAATGTATTGGGATGATGCATCAGAACCTATCAGCATATGGTGCTCATGGAGGAATGATTGCATATACACGGGATTTCATCTTGTGTTGAAGAAGCTATTGTTTTGGACCAAAAGTGGTCCTGCCCACTATTAAGGTGCTCGCTTTAAATGAGAGGAAAAAAAGAAAGAGAGGAGTAGAAAGCTTTGTTGGTATTGATTTTGTTTTCTGAAATCTCTAAATAAGGAAAATTTAAACCTTTACAGTCAAATGAATTTATTAAACATTTTGGAGAACGCACCGTGTTAGTGTGATAGTATATTTTTTCAGTCTGTTTCTCTAACTTATTTGTCGTATGTTTTAGGCGAACCTGTTGAATGGGGTTTCTGGGCTTCTGGCCAGCCACGGTCTTTTTTTGGTGTGTCATTAGAAGACTGTGCATCAATGAGGAGGAGTGATAACTGGAGGTGGCACGACTATTTTTGCCACTGGGCGTCTTATCATTACAACTACATTTGTCAATTTCGTAAGTGGCATTTGAAGATATATATATATATTTTTTTTAGTGTGGCAGAAGTACATAGCATGCGGAAGCATACCAAAACTGGATTATGGACTTTGCTGTGGAACTTAAGATTTTACATTTCTGCATCTGATTTGTAGTTGCAACTTTGCTACAAACTGGACACTTCTTACCTCTCGCATACTGTGCTGTACTAAATGATGTTTGAACCCTGTGGTAAATAGAATGAGTAATAGATGGAATGATGTGCCAATAAATACAAGTAATACTGATAGTTTAGTAATCATGTATATTGCTAAATTATTTCTCTTGTGATGGTTTCAGCTGATGTAGTGTAATTGCTGGCATAGAGAGCTGTTTTGAAAGAGATGCAGAAAAAATTTTCTTAATTCAAGATTTATTCTTGTGACTGCTACGGATCACTTCTAATAGCCCCAAAACTCTAGCTTGAATAATAATAAGATGGTTAGCCTTCATAACCAAAGATGATTGGTCACAAATTGTATGCAAACACCTAGGTGCATGAATTTGTTTACAAGTGTAGGAGCTGCTTCCCATGCAGCAACCACATTGACAGAACCATTGTCCTGGGAAGAAATCTGCCACTTGGCTAGCAGCTGGGTACCTACTTATTGCCAGGTAAACAGGTATTTAGAGTGAGGAAGCTTTCCTATGCTTTCACTCCTAATCTGCTTCTCTTTGTGCTCTATCATGAAATTCTGAGAGTATAAATAGTGTCATTTCCTGAATTTGTTATAAGTTTGCCTTCTGTTATTGTCTTAGAAAAACATCTATTATGTCTTTTTCTACATGTTTTAGTTTAGAGAGTTCGTCATTGTCCATAAAATCATAATTGAAATCAGTATTTTAACAGAATAAATGAAGCACGTAATTAACATGCACTAGACAAAATAAAAAATTTCTTGGTGTAAATTTGCTCAGTGGTTGATGCTAGCTGATAGTGTCAGAATTTGTACTTCAGCTTTGGTTACTTAAAAAATCAACATAAGTTCTAATGTTTATTTCTGCTTTTGTTTGCGACATGTGGACCATTTTCATGTCAGAGCACCCTGTCATCACATCACTGTCTGTTTTTATTTCTTTCTGATTTGTGGTTTAATTGCATGGCTAGCTTTGGAAGCCCAGACCACACCTGCACGCTCTACTTTTCTGAGATCAAGCACTACATTAGAAACACGAACGGAGATAGCACCAACCTATGCCCTAGTAGTAAACAGGGGCAAGCAGAAGAGGGGGAAGTTGGAGAAGCTCGAGAGGGAATCATTGACATATGAAATGGTTCAGCCAGGTGGGTCACGAACGTGCTTGCAGAAGTGGTGTCCAAGTCCTGATCTGTCTGGTGCTGCATGTTATTTTCTAAGAATTTCTGTTTTCTATGCATGCAACCTCCATACCTATATGTTGTTTACCTTTGTGGGACTTCCCTTTCCAGATCTTATAATATATCTAATTTGATTTCGTTGTTGAGGAGTGGAATAATAGATTAAAACTGATCTCTGAGTGAACCTTGTGAAGAATTCTTTCAATGGACTGACTTCAAAATGCAAGATGGTAATATCAGAATATTTGTACACTGGATAAATTTGAAGAATAAAATCAGAATGTAAATACTTAATGTAATTAAGAACTGTACCTGATGTAAATAAATTGTTAAAAAAAAAAATCTACTCAGCTACAATTAATTTCAGGTTATCAGACGTTTGGTTGGCTGTAATTATCATTTAGGAAAGAAAAATACATGAAATGTGCATTAATTTCTATATTATTCTTGAAAAATTTGAAAACATTGTTTTATTTTTTTAAGTCAGTTTTGTTGTTTTCTAGTTAAAAAAAAAAAATTGGTACACATTCTTCCATCATTGCAACCAGTGCTGCAGAAGAAAATTAACAAAGGTCTCTTTAGTTGCCCCTCCCTACTCTGTCACGTTCTTAAAAAGTTGGTCACAACACCCAATTCTATAATGTGAACCTATTTTTCACAGACTTCCATTATTTTATTGGAGATGTGTTTTTAAGGAAAAAATTTCACCCCAAGACACAATAAAATAATACTTATATATGAAATAAACTTTTTTAAAGCACATGTTTAATGGATTATTTTATGATAAAATAATATTAAAGTAATATACTGTACTGATACTGAAAATAAGTAATGAACTCCACTTAGCAGAAATGATGGTTGGGTGTGTAGTGGTGGAATGGTGGTTAGGGAGAGGGAGATGCAGTATAATTGTCTGCTGCATTCTATGAATCATCTTTTCTTTGTACAACTCCCTGTGGCAGTTGATCATATCATATATTAACTCTTGACAGCCAAGATTTGTTATTCTTCCTTGATAACTGAAAAGGCTTTTGAAATTTGGTTTGTAGTCAACTGATATGGGGTAGGTGGGTGAAGCTTCTACACTTTCCTCTTCTGCTGCATCTCATTCTTATTCCAACATCAACAGATCTCCATGGGATTGTAGCAATTCAGTCATATCA
This sequence comes from Nautilus pompilius, assembly GCA_018389105.1. NCBI lineage: Eukaryota > Metazoa > Mollusca > Cephalopoda > Nautilida > Nautilidae > Nautilus > Nautilus pompilius. Next base: position 980,686 of record JACATO010001892.1, read on the forward strand.
CTTGTACAATATCTTCAAAGCCTGTCATTTGCAGATGTCATGATGTCTTGTTGAACTGTTTCAATGTTTTCTCCAATGCTCTGTCCATGTTTTTCCATATACCATTTATAGTTGATGGCTTAATTGCTGAGTAATGAAAGGAAATCTTGTTCACAGTGTCCATAATGTTGAACTTTTCCCAGAAGTTCCTAACTGTTGGTTTATCCTCCCAATCAACTGCTTTTAGAAGTTGGCAAACAAAGTTCTTTTGTAATAAGCCTTGAACATGGGCATCATGCCTTGATCCTTTGGCTAGAGCAGGGCAGGAGTGTTTTTGGGGATGTATTTTACACTCATATTGGGTGACTTGGTACTTTGTCTAAAATGAGCAGTGTCTTGATGGAAGTATTATGCTTGGCCCAGTACCTTTCAATATCAGGGCAAACAGATTAGTGTAGTAGTCTTGAAAAGTGCTCAGTTATCTAAACTAGCTTATTTGATTGCTAACTCACAGGTAGATTAGGCTTGGCATAGCCCTTCCAAGCCCTGCAGTTTTCAGAAATGTACACCAATATTGGCTTTATGTTAAAATTATCTGCTACATTGTCTTAGACTATCTTTGGAGGCTTTAAACCTGGATACTGACTTCTCTGCCTCAGAAACAAATGTCTGGTGGGCATGCACTTCCAAAACAGGCCAGTTCATCCACATTAACACTTGTGGCATGAACCACCTTCATCAATAACTTTCTTCAGCTTCTCAGGATATTTATGAGCCACTTCTGTATCAGCACTGGCAGATTTACCGCACATCTTAATGCTGTGAGAGTTATATTGCCTTTAATACTTTTAAAACTAACCTTTACTAGCAGCAAAAGGTTTCTCTTCTGAGCTCTCTCCTTGCTCATTCTGCAAGTCACTTGCCTTCTGAATAACTGTAATGCTTATCAGCATATCGCACCTGGTCTGCTCTTCATTCCACACCTTTAGCATTTGTTTCATATCTTCCATCACATCACTTCTGTTTTCTATTACACTATAACTTACAAGCACTTGCAAGTCTTTCATTTGGCTAGGGGTGCAAACTTATTGCCAAAAATCGTGGAAATTTTCTGCAACTCTGATCACAACCTACAGTGTTTGTCAGAATTATCCAAACCACTGAAAAACAATGTGTTTAGCATATATATATATATATATATATAAAAGATTTCAGAATACTTTTTTTGAATTGTTGAATTATTACAGAATCTGCTAATTAGAAAAACCACAATCAATTTTGTCTGTTTACTCACGTTATGCATAAAATGTTATACAATGAAGGGAAATTCCTTAAGGAATGTGGAGAGAACAGCTATGGGAGGAATGAAATCTGGAGAAAGTGGAGGCAGTACAGCATTAAGGTGAGCCAGATATTCATATCGTACCTCATTAAGAAATTCCAATCAACTGGTGAAATGGGAAATCAGTGTCGGCAAAATTGAAAGTTACCACTGGCCACGGTGACCACTACATCAAGGTTTGAGCAGTGGATAACTGTCCTTTTCACCACTGAGTTGAAGCATGGACTGTTTGGCAACAAGAGATGGGATTTTATGTGGAGGGAAAAAGAGAGAGTAAAATAACCAACTTCACCAGAAAGCTAACAGGTGCCTTAATAGTGATGGAGTACCATGCTATGATCCCTGATCTAAATCTTACTGAGAATATTTGGAACCACTTATGTGCCAAATTGGGATGTTGCAGCAGATCAGGTGGAAAGATTGATCTGAACTACATCTGATAACTATGCCAGATCATCGTGCTGCAGTAAATGATGGCAAACTTGAGTATTAATTGCTTACACTTTGATCTCAAATTTAGATTAATTACTATTTGGTTAACAAAAAATATTTCTCAATTTTTTTATTATTATGTAAGAAGCCACTTTTTTGTTTTAAATAATTTTGACAAGGACCAACATTTTTTTTTTAAAATCAAATGCAGCTTCTAAATTCAGGTTTAAATAAAATCCTTGCTTGCCTAACTCTTCTCTGTAGACAAAGCTGTGATGATCCTTAGCTTTAACTTTGAGATATGTTTACTAGCTCAGTAATAAATAGTTGCCTCAAATTTGCTGAAGATTGTCAGTAATAAACTTGTTACAGAGTTGATTTTCTACTGTGGTGTTGCATTTTCATTGATCAGAACAGTGTCTTTTGAGTAAGACTTTTCACACTGTCAGTCAGTCATTTAATCTATGATAAATTTAAAAATGTACAACTGTAGATAGGCCGGATCTCGAAAGCAAACAATAACAGGCCTTTTCTATCTATTCCTGGCATTAAGAGTTACCAAAATGACTGATTGACAAGGTTGGGTGGTGATTCTTTTTAAAAATTTCACCTGTATGTCAAAGTAATGCCATAACATAACTTCTGAAGTGATGAGGCATTAAAAAAAAAATTAAACTGCAGATTTCTTATGAAAATGAAAAATAGGTGAAAATGATGTTAGCATTAGAACATTTAAACTGAAATGATTTCTTAAGGTGTTCCAAAATATTAGTTGTTTTTTTTTTAACAGTGATGTATTAAGGTTATTCCTAAAATGTAACTGTATGCCAGAATATTCTTTTTTAATTAGCTGAGAACTCTTGACCTAGTAAAGGATTCATATTTCAATTTTATAGATTGAATAAAAGGATCATTCATGATGATAATATATCTTAGACCCCAAGGAACTCTTCAAAATATAATATTCCTGTCTAATAGACATGCAATTTTGTTTACAAAATTTTATTAGGCTATTTTGTATTGGGCTTTGCAAAAAGTCGTCATTTTAAAATCTTCACACTTGTTTAAACAATTCAAGTATGATTTTATTTTTGGTGTCTCTCTGGTATAGTATATTAGGTCATTTATGTATTTTAATTGACACTGTGAAAAATGAATCTTTTTCAGTACAAGATAGAAAGCTAACTTCCCCTGCAGCAGCTTTTTAATACGAGGAACATTTGAATAGAGCCAGGCTGGATACAGTTAGTGGTTCTGTTTTCAGTAGATGAGATATTCTGTACTTATCATCTGTCTATCATACCACAGTTAAACATGTGAATGGATATCTGTTTATAGATGATGCATTTATTTGAAAATAATTGCAATGCTAAGAAATTCAGTTGCTGTAAATGAATGCTTTTTATTTATGAGATTTTTGATTGGATAAATTACACTAGAATTTTGTTTTTATTTGATGAACCGCATATTTGGTTGTCTCTGCACATGACAGTTTTACCCTTTGTTTGTCTGTGTGTATATGTTGGTCATCTAGTTAGTCATTACTCCCAGTGAAACCTCTCTGCCTATCAGATGCGAATCATCTCAAATTATAATTTCCCCTTTTTAAAATCTGTTTTGGATAGTTTATCGGTGCTCTGTCTGAATGCTGTACTTTTTCCTTTCTGGTGTCTAACATTTTCCATTTAAGGGAGGAGATGAAAGATTATCCAAAGACACTTAAAACTATGGCTATAATAATTTGTTACTGTATAGTGGTGTAAGATTTCAAACTACAGGAGTTAAAATGAAAGCTTTTGACAATTGAGTAAGAGGCTAAAACTCTTTTTTAAATTGCTCTCTCAACTTTGGTTGTGGTAGATAGGTTAATGTAGTTAATCATTTACTGCAAGTTTTATTTGCTAGTCTGCCAAAACTGACTTATATTTGTATCCACATACTAGATCATTAATCAACAGCGTAGCTTCTGCATTTGATGCATACTTTAAATGCATTTAGTTTAGACCAATAACACAACACAATTTCCCATAGGTTTACATTTTAAAACTAGTGTTAGAATTGGTTAGCTGACCATAAAACTGTTTTGTTGCAGCTCTTGAAGGTTCCCATGGTACAGCATCAGAACATTTTGCAGAGGAGGAAGAGAGGGACATCTTGTCTGGAAGTAAGTCTACTCTCATTCTGGATAGCTGTCATTTTGGCTATATAAATACCTGATTGTATGCTTTGCTCAAAAACTGACTAAGAAATCCAATTTTTGTATATTATGATTTCTGGTTGCCCGAAAGTAGTGCTCTATTTGAGTGTGTCTGTCATTATATTGGCAAGTTTTTAAAACACTTTGCACAACTGGAACGTTTGGTACACAAGATGTGCTGTTGCATGTCAGTATACATGCTAACTATTATGAACTTGGTGATTTATTCCAAGTTAGATTCCTGATTTCTCTTTTCAAATTATTACACATACTCTGAATCCCTTCCTTTTAAACAAAAAACAACTTCACCCAAGCAGTTTTTCAGCCTTGTGAAAATTTGGCCTACTTGGAATATTTTCTGATGAACATCATGTTTCAAGTGTCACTTGCTGCCATGGTTATCCACTATTGGTCATGATTTGGTCAAACTTATCCTATATAAATTATAATTTGTGTACTGAGAGATCTTAATGGCAAAATCAAAACAAGACTTCACTTTTTTGAATTTCCAAGAAAACTATATGGCAAAAAAAAAAAAAATGATCAGGAGATCAATGTCTGGAGAAACTGAACTTTACTGTTGACCTTTTGATAAAGTCCTAGAGTATACTTAATAATAAGCTGTTCATATGCAGAAGCACAAGACATTTGGAGGACATGAGGATTTTTATTTACTGCACCAGCAGACAATGGCTTCATCAACATTTAGGTTATTCATAGAGTATCTTGCTATACCTAATGGCTCCCTTGTATAGAATTTTTTCAATTTCAAAGAGAATTTCCCTGATTCCAAAATTTCCTAAAAATACAGCTGTGCACAGAAGTCTATATATGTTGTTAGTGTTTTAGGAAACCAAGATGGATAGATTTTCAAATGCATGGGATAAACATCATTTGCTATTGTCACTTATGACAGTACAGATTAAAATTTTTACTTTAAAAGAAAGGCATGGATGGAGTATGGTTCATTTAGTTGTAGAGCAGTGGTTGGTTCTTTGGGCACCAGGTCTCACTGTGTTCAAAACCAAAATGTTTCTCTCTGCCTCAAATCTATTTCTACATTTGAATGAATTTTTTTAAAATGCAGTTTAAATTTTAAAAGCTTGAATGACTCAATTTTTTTTTTTTTTTTTGGATAGCAAAACCATTCAATATAATTTGCAGCCTCTTTTTTGTTGTTGCAAATTTTGAAATAAAATTCAAACTAGATAGTGTAATTTAAAAAAAAAAAATCAAAACATGAGCAAAATATTTACTTTAAATTGCCAGAACAATTTTATTTAGAATGTGAACTTTACTGTAGAGAAAATGAATTGGGGAATGTTTGGAAAAGGATGCTTTCATTTGAAAGAAATGTGAAGGAAGATGAAATAAGTTGTGAAAATGGAATACACAGAAGAAACTTTCATTTGGTAGATGACAGTCCTTTTCTTTCTGGTGGTCTAGAAGGTATACCATTACAGAACCTTCCTACATTTTGCATTTTAAGATTTCTATCTTTGGTTGCAAAGAAATAATTTTTCTAGGTTGACTAATTTGTAATATAGGTGGTATTATTGAAGGGTAAGAGAATAAATTGTATGGAATGAAGATGATCGCCAACAGACTTATCATAATTCATTATCAGTGTGTGCAGTTTAAGATTATTCTTTTGGCATCTCATCCATTTATTCTTTAATTCTAGTTATTTGCTTTTGATTCTTTTGTAATGATTATTATTATTTTCTTAAAGTTTATACAAAAAATGAAGAAACAGTTAGCAATTAGGACTCCCTCCAGTTTTTATGCCTAATGCATGCCTTATATCAAAGACATGGCTGGACTTAGGTCTTATACTGGAGCTTTTATTGTCCTGTTCATTCTGCTAATATTCATTAGCAACTGAAATAGTGTTCTTCACCTTTTAAGATTTACTGATTATTACCCCAAAAATACCTTTCAAAGTTAACTTTTTTCATGTTCTGCACTGTCTTTAACACCTAAAGAAACCATTATCTAGATTTTGGTAAACAGGGCCTGTTAAATGTTACTGTAAATTTCCAGCTGCTGAAAGTTATAAATGCATGTTTTAGAAGCATTATCTTCTCTAGCTTTTTAAATAATTATAAATATGTAAACTAGTTGAACGTTGCTCTGATTGATAAATTAAGAGATCTGCTAATAGATTAGTCTTTTCTTTTCAGGTTTTATAATTGGAATTGTGGTGGGAGCTGCCTGCTTTCTTTTGCTTGTAATGTTTGCTGTTGTGCTCTTTTATAGACAGTGGTGAGTGAAACTTGTTTCAGTTTGTGAATCTCTGAAGATTCTTTTTATATAGAGTCAAAGATATGCAGATTAGTTGAGTATTCCTGCTATGAAAACACTGCCTGTTGATTAGTTCTCGGTTCCATCACAGTTGGGAAGAGTTCTCAGAGATTCACAAATAATTATCAAGCTAGCAATAAGTGTTGCTGCAGCACTTGATTTTCCTGTTTTCCTTTTGAATTGGTTGTGCCCAATTAGGAAAGCTACAAATGACAGAATTTCTGCCATTTTACCTCTGCCTTCAGTTTCTAAAACATCCAGAAAAAGACAGGTATCCAAAACTATGACTGTAAAATATTTAATGTTAAACGGATGTGCAATTTTGATTTTATTCTCTCCTTTCCTATATTAAACAGTAACATTAAAATACCAGACTTTCTAGTTCTTGTTTTACTGTAGATTTAATAGATGTGGTTTGGACTTTGGCTAACAAACAAAAAAAGTTCTAGGTTGAGTTCTATAAACATGGAGCAGGTGAAGTTTTAGGGGGAATATTTTCTTTGGTTGTGGATGGGTTAGCATAGTGTGTAGCACATTCAGTCACCATGGTGGTGCTCACAGAGCCACTGGCTTTGACTTCTCCCTCCTATACTGTATGCTTCTGCACTCACTTCCTGCTCTTAACTGCTGATCAGATCCTTTCATGCGATGCCATGCTTGCCCTCATTCAGGTTTGTATATGAAAACAATGTTTATTTAATTAGTATAGCATGTTTATCAAGTACACAAGTGGTGTATTTTAGAATGAGGCAAACAGTCTCCCTGATGGAATTTCTTCAACCTACATAGACCTCAACATTTCAGTTGGTGGCTTTTGATGTAACGATTATGTTAACTAATTAGTTGAGCATGCATTTCCAAGATTTTGGCAAAAAGAAAGAAAGGTGGGGGACATTCCAAATTTTGAAGATATAAGGGGCATTATGCATCCTTAAAATTAAGATCACTTGGTAACAGTTAGTCAATATACTTTCCTTGGACTGTAAAACAAGCAGCAATTAAAGCACACAGCTGAGTTGGCAAGTTCTATTACAATTATTGTCTGTGACCTTAGATTTCACCTGGTATTATTATTAAACTATATTTACTTTATTTGCATTTATCTACTTAGCAAAACATAATAATAAACACTTTGTAATTAACTACCTGCTGATAAACTATTACTTCACTTTTTTAATCCTCCATATAGTATCTTAGTTCTCACCTGACTTTATGCTACTTCAGCCTAGAGCTATGACAGTTATTTGTGATGGGCTGGCTGTATATTTCAACACACAGGGTTGAGTGATATGGATTTGCCACTAAAAAGGTCATAATAGTGAAGAAGATAGCCCCCTAAGGCTCAATCTGTGCTCAGTAATACAGATTTTAGAAGTAGGTAGAGGGTTAAAAATCAAATTACAATGATTTACATTTCAACTGGTCTAGTGCCTGAAATTTATGAGATTACGAGGCGAGTGAATGATGCTGATTCATGTAAATTATTCATGAAATAAATGCATGAAGTGATTTTAATTTAAGTAATAGTTAAGTGTATTTGAGTGTTGTGATGCTAAAAGTAAACAAAAGAAGATATACACCTACATGTTACAGACCCAGGATGAACACAGCTCAATGTAGACACTGCATAAATGAATTTTTTAAATAGCTGTCCATTTTTACCAAATTCTATGATTTTGAAATTGTGATTCTCTTGTGTAGGTTTTGGATGTAATGAGTAAAAACCAGAAAGTAAAACATACTTTTAAATGCTGATTAAACCTTGGATCTGATATTCACATTATTTGTCTGAGGCCCTTTGACTGTGGAGAACATTTATCATGCTGGAGCTTAGCTTAGTTTCTTCCCAGCAAGGAGGCAGTATAGTGAAATAATTCCACTTCCCTGGAGGAGAAGGAGAAAAGTATTACCATTGATAACTTTCCTTTAGGTGTTACCATTTTCAGAACCACACTGGCTGGTTTTCAAATCAAGTCCTGTAGAGATTATATACTGATAGTTGACTCTATGTTCTTCTTGTATGTTTATTAAAGCTGTTTTTAACTGTTTACTGCTTCCCTGTTCTGGCCATTTATTTTAACTAACTACTGGGAAGCGCTTTTATTTTCTTCTAATGGCGAGACACCTTGTTTTCTGAACTTCTAAAATAGCTACATCAAACAATAAAGCTGAAGCTGTTGTGGTAAAGAATACTTATTGTTGTAAATTGAACACTTCATGTTTGTTTGTATGTGCTGCTGTTGCTTTTTTTTCAGGCTGCATAAAAGGAAAGCAGAGAAAGAACCGACTGTGTTGTTTGAGAACAGATCGTACTCTCAGATAAATCAGACTGAAATTACAGCCCCGGCTTCGGCACGGCAACGACCAACATACCTCAACACCAACGAAGTAAATGCTCTCTACGAAGAGGTGAGCAAGGTGGTCAACCATGGCATGAATGCTTACACAGCTTATGTGCCGCCTGAGGCATGTGTTAGCATGCAAGTCTGTTCCCCTCTGCTGATCACAGCTGCTGACAGTGCAGAGAAACAGCATAACAAACGCCCTGCAAATTTGGTCAACAACCAAATTTACGCAGTGGAGAGTACTAAGAACACAAACGAAAACATATATGAAGACATGGAAGCAGTCAGTAAATAGAACATTTGGGTTAGACTGTTTTTTTTAATATTGTGAACCCCTGTCACCTTTTTTTTGTGGAAACTATCACAATTGTTTTGATGGTCAGTTATAAACAGGGGGGGGGGTTGTTTTTTTTTTGAGATACAAAGTTTAGTAGTATTACATCACAGAAGAAATATAAACTTAACAATCACCCATATATGCCTGTTAGTAATTTTCAGCTGTGACCATCCTCAAAGATTTAAAAGATATATTTTGATCCAGGACGAATGCAATCACTCATACTTTTTACAATCTAATTTATCTCTTAGAATAAAATTGCAATTCAAAATTCCATATTCTCATATGCTGATTTGTCATTTTTATTAGTTGTAAAAAAATTTTGTGGGAACTCTGCTAATAATTGAAAAATACTGAATATTCCTAGAACAGCAAATGTTCTTAATCATTTCTCTTCTGAACTCTGATATAGTTTACAATTAAAAAAAAAAAATAAAAATGGGGTGGTGGCAAAAAACGTTGAAGTCTGGTCTATGATTTGCATTAGCATGAAAGGAGGGGTGACACAAAAAGCATTTAGCCTGAATGTTAATGAACAATGTTTGGAGAAAGGCTTGGAGAGACACCAAGAACATCCAGTATGAGCTAGAACTGATCATTCAGTAAATAGTTTTAAAACAATGGATGAAGTTGATTTGTTAGTACTGTTACGATGCCTACCCCTTAAAGGAACCATGTTACGCAGCAGCGAGCGAGAGTGAAAACAACAAACACTAATGACTTTGACTTCCAAAAATTATATTATACCCAGCGGTGATGATATTAAAAACCTATCATGGACAGTTATATCCAGATATATTCAGGTAACTAAACTCAATCCAACACTGCGATACAATAAATAGGGTAGCCAATACGAAAAACTTATCTGAAGTTGCCAACAGTCAAAGCTGCTCTGGTTGCTTGAGAAATCTGTTGTCTTATTTTGAATGTCTGTTACGCGTACTGCTTGATATTCACTTGCGGGTTAACATTTCTTCTGAGAAAGGGTCTGGTAGGTCTTCTTTTATAGAGGATCATTTGCATGACAATGGATGTAGCTGGACAGAGGTCAGTGTACCTGGTCAACATTTATAAAAGAACCAGAATTTCCTATCACTCACACACAAACAAGTTTCATGATAAAAAAATCACATATGTATCCAGGGCTGGTAACAGTACTGTTTGCTTTTTGAAACAGGTAAAGTTGCTTGACTGCTGTTCTGCAGGAATTTTGCATATGCTATGTCAATTTTCTCTTCCTCCAAGAGCAAGCAAGAGACAATCACCTTGTTTGATCATACCTCTCAATCCAATCCAATCCCAATTTTAGCTTGTAATTATTTCCCAGAGAAAAATACTGATCATTAGTAACTAGTTAACTTCAATCCACAGCTGTTTGGCTGTATTCTGAGTTGCTGAATGAATATGATAATGGGGACATCCTTGTATGAAATTTCCAGAGACTATACTGCCTTTATAACCATTTTTCCACATTAAACTAATATTCTTATCTGTTGGGAAATAAACTTATTAATCACTGAGAAGAAAATGGCTGAACTTAAATTTCACAGTTGTGGTGAAAAGCAGTGCTTTTTGTTCTCTCATGCAAATTCAGAAAGACTTCATTTTATGACAACAATAGCACAGAGCTTCACTTTTGAAAACATCCAGTTTGACAAGGAAATGTGCTTTCTGTGATGTCCCTGCCTCCAGATTATCAGCAGTATACACATTCAAGAATGATCCCCTGTATACTCTAATTCTGGTCTGTTTCTGAAGTGCTTATTCTTACTGTCAGTGGGTTCAGAGACAAAATATTCATTCTAATTGTATCCATCCCATAAAATTGTCTAATTGTGAGTGGGCAGAAATAAAAAAATTTTCCATTTCTCTTCACTGGGAATCTTGCATAAACAGTGTCTTCCTGCCTATCTAGATTAACTGTCAAGGTTTGGACTTTTTTAACAACTATAGAGTCAGTGTGGCAATGAGAGTTCTTGCTGATCCTACCAGCTCCACCCACACACATTACAGTAGCACTCTTTCCAGGTGCTGAAATTAGGCCAGGATGAATTCTAAATGTCATTTTCAATCGTTATGCAATGTGTAGTGATGGTTTAAAGTCCACATATGTTACAATAAATGTGAGGCAAAATTCATTACAGGTCATCAGAATATTTTTCTCCTCCATTGCATGTAAATGAAAGAATACCATGTGGCTGTGAAGAATGCATATCACCTTAATGATTGGAAGTTAATTTTAAATGTTCTTTTAAAAATGTCACAAATTTTTAGGTAAGACCAATGCAAAATAACAAAGAATGGTTTCCCTTTAATTATTAAAGATTTATTACGTACATAATAACTCTGTGGATTTAAGGGTGCTTTTTGTACAGTGTTTTTAAAGGTAAACTTAAAAAAATAAAAATATGTTTGTACTTGTGAAAATGTTGCATTAAAATTTAAATACATTTACAAAGCAATTGCATTATATCAGGTTTCTGACTGAAGCTACATATGCTGTAAGGATGTATAGTTTTAAATCTAGTTGTACCTATTGAACAGCAAGAATTGTATCTACTAAGTCTTAAAAGAAAAAAAAAAAGCAAACTGACATTGTGAGTGAGGTCACAATGTATTTCCCGAAGACAAGTACAGGTAGGCTGGTAGATTTTAAATAAATGTATTCCTTAAGGACTATAATTGTGGATGACCAACAACATTAGATATTTGCTTGTTGTTACTTTAAAAAAAATTGAAGCTAAATGTATGGTGGTGAGTCCAGTTATATAACCATTGATAAAGATACTTGCCTACCTTCTGTTTGTTAGCAGTAGTACCGATAGCTCACCTTGCTTTTAGGCCAGTGGTTCTAAAGTAAGTGGTCTTCATGTTAGTGTTGACCAACAATCTCAGCTCAGGAGTGTACTATTCCCAAAATATGAAAACTCGAGCAGAAAATGTTTGAACACTCTGACAAACTAATAACTTACTACAAACAAACTATAAGTTGAAAATTTGTGGAAATTTTTGCAATAAAAAAACTTATTTTTGTTTATATTAAATAAAATAAGAAAGAAAACACAGCAGATCATTTTTGTATTAGTGAATGCTGGGATAAGATTTCCCTTCAGCTATGTCTGCATCATTGTAGTCTTTTTTTTTTTATGTATGTCATTAAAGAAATTTAACAAAAATAAAAATCCATGTTAAAATTTGTTTCCTTGTCCAACCTTAGCATAATTAGATTCAAATGCAGTAAGTCATTCAGTCAACCTACCTCCTGTTGTGAATAGAGCTTCAGCCTAACTGATGATAGCATCCTTGTGGTGGTACCCAACCAAGGTAAATTGTCAGGGTTTAGAGTTAATAAAAGCTTTGTCTATAATGATACAAGTTGAACATCCAAACCCACTCAGCTCATTGTTTGAAATTTCTGAATATGTCACAAAGCACTGTAATTCCAATGAGTTAGTGTCATATAAACACCACTTGCTATGACCTGCATAAAACCTTAATTCAGACTGGCATACCCTCAAGGACATTGCTGCAGTATTGTGCACTCCAAAGGGTTGAGGTCAAGTGTGAATGAAGCACAGTAATGTTCTACCGTGAGTTAAAGCTTGCATCAGAATTGCTGTTGTAGGGGCGGTGCACTGTTCTGTTGCTGTACTGGAACATCATCTGTATTATGTTGCTGCCACCAAATTAAGGAAGTTTTTTGTTTAGACAGGCAGCGATAAATTTGGAATACTCAGCAATCAAATGAACTCATCTGAGAAGACGACATCCAAAATCTGTGATGCCAAGAATACGCACATTGAGTCTGGTTTGTCCTATTGTGCAGCCTTCTATGTGTAATGTCCATTCTCAACCTGATGGCACTAATGTCATTGTCATGTACTGACTTGAAACAAGGCTGGCGTGGATAGTGTACTCCCAAGAGCTGTAACCTGACTAGGAAAGGTTTCTACTCATTGTGTTCCAATCAAGGCTTCTCAACTATTTCTTATAGAGCTTTGAGAGAGAGATTTGCATATTGCTTTCTCTGGCATTGTGGGCAGATTTATTTAAAATGATTTTTAACATGTGACAGAAAATATATAAGTTCATTTGCATTATACCGCATGTAATGTAATTCTCAAAAAAAAAAGTTTTAGATTAGATGCTAATTATTGGAAAATGTGTATATCCGTCAATTGTTTTTTCAGAAAAACGTGCAGTAACATCAAACTTTTGTTGAAGGTCAGTGTTGTACTGTTTGTCTCTTTTTGAAAAGTGACAAAGATAGTGATGTATGTACCTCAGTAAAAGGATGGATAAATAAGAAAAAAATGGTGGAATGATTCGTTTTCAGACAAAGAAACAAACCAAAAGAGAATTTTGACTGATGGGGTATTTACTAGAAACCCTGTAATAAACTATAGAACAGTTTCTTTATTTGGAAAGCTGAGAGAGAAAATTTAGGATGGAAAATACTGCTAAGATGTTCTGTGAAAGTTATGCAACAAAGGTTGGAAGTCTCCATCTAAGAAACAAAAACAAATCCTTGAAACAGTATACCATATGTAACTTGGCTTTTACTAATGAATAGATCACAACAGATTACCAATCTTTATTAACACTGATATTACCTATAAGATCTTATGAAGCCTTTATTTTTTTTTAAGTAACAGATTTGCAAACTGAAACAAGACAATTTGCCAATCTCAACTGATGCATGGAACCAAAACAGCCTTGAACACTGCATTATGCAGATCCAGAGCAATTCTAAAATGTTCCTTGTTTCCCTGTAAACTGAACTCAGATTAACATCACCTGGAATGTGAGAATGCTTCAGAGCCCTGTGAAAACAATATGGGCAACCATCTTTAGCTGTACAGCACCAAAAAAACTTTCACTCTGGAGACCAAAAAATTAGAGTTTTGAAAATACAGATTTCTTCCAGCTGCAATGACATTCTATGTCATGCTGTCCAATTGCCTTAGACCTCAAGAAATCATTTTGATCTGTGACTTTTAAGGTCTAAGGATGAAGATGAAGTTCTCATTTTCAAACACAAGTGTCCCTGCATCACAACCAGTTCTCGGTGCTGCCACCTGCTATTTCACAGCTCCATCAAATGCAGTAAAAAATCTCTCCTTGATGTCATCTATTTAGGTATTAACCAGTACTTCAGAAGCAACCAACATGTAGTCACACTGTCTTGGACTTACAAGAAAACTTCTGCAAACAAGGTTCATTCATTAAGATATATACAAATCTTAGACACTATATTAAGAATCCAGCTGGTGATCAGGTAATAAATGACCAGGAATTACTTCCCAAAAACCTTATTTACATTATCTACATTAAACCATCATTCATAAATTTTAATTCATGGTCACAAGCAGAAAAAAACCAACAAAAGATTACAAAAACAGTACTTTAACTTTTGAAATAGCATTTACAAAAAATTACTTTATTACAGACATTTTATATAAAAACATAAACCAATTAAATAAGTATAGAAAATTAAAAAAAATAAACCAATTTCATTTTTGATCAGCTCTTATTTTTATGACAGAACAAATGTGGGTCTCTATAATGTGCTTATCGTAGAATGCATTGACTGTCAATCCAGAGTTTGATAGAAGTAAAACTAACTTAACTTTGCATTCATCCAGTTAGCAAAGCAACAGCTGGGAGACAGGGGTTGATTTTAAAAGTCAACACCACTTAAAATCAACTTGTGGTATGTCAGCAAATAGAGTGGTAGAGAAGCAGTTGAATGCGGATCAAATTACAAAATCAAGACAGACAACTGAAACTAATAGTTTTCTGACCCATCTTCTACCTGTACACCTTCATCTGTTGCATTTTTAAAATGGCCAATGGTACAAATACAAATTTTGTTTCATGTACCTTTTTATTGTTTCAAAATGCTGCAAATTTATTGAACAGAGTAATTTCCCTTTTATTTGAAATCTGAACATTCTGTTCTGAAGTTATTCAAAAATGACCCCCTCAAAACTCAGATGAAAAAAAGTTTTCAAGTTCTTTTAAAAAATTTTTTTACATAAAAGCAGATAATAAAAAACAGGCTTTTGATATTGGCATATAGATTCTCCTAAACATTACATTTCCATTGCCCTTTTGATGAAAAGGGTGACTGCATCCTGACAGGGTACACATGAAGGAACTAAGGGGTTTTTTCAAAGGTTGGTATGTTTAGCCAACACAGTAGCCTAGGCAAAGGAAAACAAGTTAAACAGGAACAGCTGCAAGTAAAGACTAATATATAAATGTTATGGAATCAATGTAATTAATCATATATGAAATTTATGAAAATCTACAATTGCATCTATTTTCCAAAGATTTCCTTTCTAATACAAATATTACATTATGTGATTTCTGTAAAACCCCTACCAGTAAAACAAAGGGACTTAATTCACAAATATTGAAAGTGCACACTACAAAATATCAAAGCTGGTTCAACATCTCTTTGCCTCATTTTGAAATTTTTTTTCAATCCTTGCATACAAAACATTATTGTGAACCATGTGTTTAATATTCTATCTCTTCCTTTCTTGAAATGCAAGACCAAAATTGTTTTCTGCTCACCAAGTAATGATGATGCAGGAATATGAAACATTTTAAGAGGCTGATATTTTATTGGTGTGAATTACACAAATTCAGATGAAGACAGTAATGGTAAATTTAACAAAATGAGTGAAACAGCTAACCTATGCTGTGGTCATGAATCAGAACTTGCCCTTACTGACATAGATGATTCTGTTGCTCCAATAGCAGAGATTGAGAAAGTGAGAGGATCACATCTGGCAAAAGGACAGTGGTGTTCAAAGGACTCTGGACTCAGCCTGGGAAGTCATATGATCTTTGACCTCATATCAGACCTACTCTGTCACCTCAATTTTGACAACTACTTTGCATTTCTCAGACAACTTGAGGCTAAGAAAAAGAATTTTCTTCATGTGGCAGGATTTTATCAAAAAGAATCAGCAAATGTCCTCTAAAAGATATCAATAAACTAAAGAAAGATGGAAGAGCTGCAAATGACATCTGCTTGATCACATAAGCAAGTACTCATTCTGCAATCAAACAATGGTGATGCTGTAACTATTGCCACAAATTCTGATAAAGTAGAGCCTTTGACCCAGTCTAAGATATGGTCCAAGCAGGAGAAGGCTTCATAAACATCCCTACCCAATTTATCATGAAAATCTACACCATTACCATGGTAGGTGTGTACAGCACAGATCAAAACATCTATTACAGAATCAGCAGGCCAGTGTTTATGCATACTGAACATAATCGCAAAGAACTGTGGACCTGCTTGGGTTTTGGCATGCCATTATTCATATTCTTTTGTGTCACAGGGTGAAGACAAGAGCCACACATGAAGGCTGTTCCCTCCATCCAAAACAAAGGGTTCCAGATGATGTCAGACTGGAACAGAGATATCACTTTCAAGTTAATATTCTCTTTAAAAGAAAATCACATGAAAGGGCAGTAAAAAGTGACAATGGGTTGCATATGGCATATTTCAATGTATTCCACAGCATATTTGTATATGGAACTGAATATGAATTTTTTATTCAAAAATACTGTCACAGTATTTTAGATAATACTGATGTAAGTTCTTTTTTGTACAGTTTGCATACTATGTTTGGAGATTAATGTCTAATACATTTATATCAGACTGATAAGAAAACTGGGTCAGTGCTATTTCCAACACTTATTCTATGCTTATTACAGTGGTTCCCAACCAAGGGGACAGGAGACAAATCCAGTGGAGGGGGGGGGGGGGGGAGAAATGCAAGATTAAAGAAAATTTCTGTTGATATATTTAAATAAAAAAAAATGTAATATTTTAATATATTTGTATGTTTAATGAATGCTTAATTTAACTATATATATATTAAAACAAAATTTTGGTAATTTTGTAAAAATAAAATTACATATATATAGCAGATTTGAAAGCATTCATACATTTTAAATTTCTTTTCAGACCATGTTCAAAAATTAAAATACGATGAAAGCTATATACATTATGGCTTCACATTCAAACTGATTGAGGGTATTGAATTACCACAGTGCTTTTTGTGTAGTAAAGTCTTCTATAACAATAACCTGAAGCCTTCAAAACTGCCTGATAATATGCAAAAGGCTCACCCAGGAAATTTAAAAGACAGCCAAGATGCTCAAAGCAGAAAATAGCTCTTTTTGAGTCATCTGGAACTTTAACAATGTTTGGATTTGGGGCCACCAAAGAGCCAGTCTTGGAAGCATCTTACAGAGTTGCCTATTTATTTGCTAGGGATAAGCCACATACAATTGGTGAAGCACTGTGCTCTGGAAACAGTTAAGCTGATGTGAAGCAAAGAGCACCATCAGATTAATGAAATACCTTTGTCAAACATTGTGATCCAATCTCGGATTGCTGATTTGTCAACAGATATTCTTGCTCAACTAATGGCAGATTTAGATAGAAATCCTTTTCCAATAAGTCTGCAGCTAAATGAAACAAGTGATGTTGCTAATCAAAGAATTTTTGTTCTGTGAGTCACTCCTTACCAGTACCAAGGCTTTCAAAAAATGGGATCAATTTGCACTGATGGAGCTCCTTCCATGCTTGGAAGTGAATCTGAATTTCTCTTTGGTGAAAAATGTCCCAGATGATATCAGCACTCACTGTATGTTGCACAAACACGCTTTGCTTCAAAGACCTTGACCCATAAGTTGAAGGCAGTAATGACAGCTGGAGTTAATGTGGTCAATGTTATTTGTGCAAGTGCAATGAATCATCACCTTTTCAAAGTATTCTGTAAAGAAGTTGGTGCAGAGCATGAGGTTCTCTTGTACCACACAGAAGTTTGTTGGCTTTCTCAAGGGAGAATCTTGACAAGGCTCATGGAGCTGCAGGATGAGGTTGTTTCTGGTTGATAATTTCAGAGCCAAAACTTCAATCATTTGATAGCTTATTTCGCAGAAATTTTATATTTGAATGAACAGAATCTGTCCATGCAAGGCCCATTAATAACTATCATTGATGCCAAGGAGTGGCTCACTACCCTTTATAGCAAGATGAACCTGTGGAAGCATCACCTGAGACAAGATAACTAAGCCAACTCTCCATCACTTGAAGGGGTACTTATGGCTGGTGCTAAAGGTACACCAGAAGCACTATCTGCTGATCTTAAAGATGACTTTTTTGGGCACCTATCTTTCTTGCAAGATTCCTCTCAGAGTTACTTCAGTGATACAGATTACCACTCAAACATTTGGATTCGTAATCTATTTCTTGTTGATCTTGATTCTATTGATAGAGACATGTCTAAGGATGACCTGAATGGCCTGAGGCCAAAATAATTGCTCAGAAATGAATTCAACATCAAAGGCCCAGCTGCATTTTGGAGTGTTCAGCTCATTCTTCTTGCCACCCTACATCTTTGTGAGCAAAGTTTTCCTACCCTTCTTTCTATAAAGACAAAGTCTTGCAACCAGCTGGATATCAAAGATGACCTTCAAAATGCCCTCTCTAAGACACTGTCCAGATTTGACTTGCTGGTGAATTCACAGCAACAGCAGTGTGCACACTGATATGGGTAATTTTTGTGTTGATTACTTTTGCACTTTTGCTCATGAACAAAAGATGTTAAGCTAAATAAATAAAAAAATCAAATTAATTTTCAAATTGGTGTTTGTATGATATCTCAGCAAGATACAAAAAGGGGTGTGAAAAAACAAAAGTTTGGGCACCACTGGTTTATTTAGTAGTATCTAATTTAATATTTTTTTTAAGCTCACGTGTACATACTTAAACTGTGGTTGACTATTTTGGACTTAAAAGTTTTGGTGATTTTTTACTTTTTAAAATTTTTTTTTCATTTGAGTTTTACTTTATTTTTTTAAAAATCAAACCAATATGATGGCTTGAATTGTCACATCTTTAATTTTATCTGGATTAAATATTTAAAAAAAAATATTACTGTTTCTCATTCTTTATTTCATGCAGTGAGACAATTACAATGAAATAAAAATTTCCATTTAAAACTTACATTGCACATGAATATTTAATGGAAATACAGGGAATTAAGTCCGGCCATAGATGGAGATATGCTCCAATATCACAAACACCATATTGGCTCAGAAAAAACACAAGGTCTTTTAAAATGAAGATAACTGCCGTGTAAATAAATCATCCACCCTTTATTTAACTGCACATTCTCCCAGGGTGCATTTTGCTACTTAGTCACAATTTACTTTTGATAAAATTGCACTATTTTATTTTTTTATTTGGTTTAAAATCAACCATAAATTTCTTTGGGTGGCAACGGGTTAAGGGTCACATTGGGGAGGAGAAATCTTGCTCTTTGATAGACAAGCAAACATGATGCTAATTTCAACCTTAGAACTTTAGGGAATTCTGCAGACCTTTGTTTTAAGTACAGAGTTGATTCCTGTTAAAGCTACTGGAGATGTTCAAATGAAACCAGGCTGAAAGTAGAATCGATGCAATAATATCTAGTCGGGTTTAATTTGAACATCATTAGCTTTACTGATCATCTGGAAGAACAGAAATGTTATTTCTAAACGTTGTCTTTTTAAAGTGATTGCATGCACACTTTACACTGATGCATTTATTTTAAAATTTAAAATTGTGACAATCTAACTTGCAAGCATACAAAAAGCTGGACTCAGTTAAAACCATTCAAGCATTTGTGAAAACCTTGTACAAGTCTTAAGACAGACAACTTTGGTAAGTTCATATAATGATAACACCATGTGAGCATCACATTGCACTACTTAATTTTTAAATGCTAATGGATTTGTTTTTGTAAGGTAGGCTGTATGTGATGAACTGATCATAGCTGAAAATGATGTTCTACTTTACCTTTTCTTTTTGTAAACTGACCCATCTTTGTGTAATAACCTTTCCTAACAGCTACAAGAAAAAATGTATGTAATTTTTGTAATGCAGCCATGAACAGGCTTGTCTATTCTTGGAAAACTAAAGAGAGTAGACCATCTGCAGCAGAACTTATCCATGGAAGCTTGAACAAAGTGAAACCATCTTCGAATGAGCACTGCTTTTTTTTTTTCTAGTCGTATTTCTAAAATTCTTTTGAATAGTGTAACTAAAAAAAATATATGAGGTGCATTATTTAAGTAAAATGACACTAAATATAAATTTATATTACACTGTTTTAAAAAGCAAAAGTATTAAGCAAGAAAAAATGTGCAATGGTTTATCAATTAACCAAATTACTAAATGCAAGAGAAAAGAGTAGCACAATGTAATCATTATCTTGCTTACAAAGAACAACAAACAAAAATGGGGAGAAGAGTACATAGATAAACCAATAGAATACATAAAGAGTAGCCAATAATTAATGGCATAAATTATAAATTTCTCACAAAAATATGCACTAAACAGTAAATTCAAGCCTCTAGGTGTTAATAAGTCCAAGAGATAATAAAAAAAATTTTAAAATGTTAAATACATATTTCTTTAAAATTCTCCTTAATCAAAAGTTTACATTATACAACACAAACTCTAATTCAGTTGTCACATCAGATTGGGCAAGGCCAGGATGGGAAGAACTTCCTGCAGTAAACCAATCAGATGCAAAAATTCACCTAAACTACACCCAGATAAATGAGCATTAACAAAAGCTTATTTTATAAAAAATCTATTTACTTTTTTTGTTTCTCTTTTTTAATCAAGTCTCTCTGGCAATTATACACAAATGTACTTTAGATTTTTTTTTTAAGACATAATAGAATCTTTTTTTAAAATCTTTTGTGGTGAATATGTAAGTGGTGCATGTGAAAGTTCATGTATGTGTATGTATCTCTGAGGAGAAGGGAGTGGAGGATGGTGGCCGAAGCTGTGTAGGGTCTGAAATCCAGTGTGGAGCAAGCTCCCTTAAGGCCTAAAAGGCCGGGTTGGGCACTGAAGCACCTCGTGTATCTGGCCGCCGAGGCAGCCAGAGTTAGGGGCGCGAATGCCCCACGTTAGAGTGACCGCTTCCCCAGCCAAAAACCAATCTTGGGAAAAAAGGCCTCAGCACGTCAAGTCTGAAACTGGTCTTGACGCACCTAACCTTCCCAGCCAGATAGGCAGGCCAAAGGCAAAAAGCGCCCCTCGCCTCCACTCTTTTCGGGCAGAGGACTTTCCGTCTACAAAAGCCACTAAGCAGAGTACTCGCCTCCCCACCCCCATAAGGTTGACCCCCAAGTGACCTCACCCAAAGAGCATGGTCCTTGGTCTCCAACTGAATTATTAGCCAGATTGTACCTACAGATAGCTAAAAAATTTTTTTTACAGCAAATATATTTAAAACTTACTGAAGACCATTTTAATTTTTCATACAAATATTTCTTAGTAATATAAAAATTTTTTATTATGTGTAAAGGAATGTAACTTCTTTATTCTATCTTATGTAGTTCAAGTTATAGAACAATAAAACCCTTGAATTTCTAAACACCTTGTATTTATTATTTATTATGCAATATACTGAAGAAAATTACCCATTTATGCAGCCCAAGATTTTGATACAAAGCAATGCTATTATTGCTAAATAACACCTCTGTTATTAAATGATGTCAGTCTAGACTTCTTAAGTGCTGCAGAGTTGAAAGAATGTAGAAGAGGAGATAGAATTAATGCTTAAAGGAGATTTTGTCATTTTACCACTTTTTCTTTCGTTCCCATTGTAGTTGCACACAGGAGAGAAATCACCTGTCCAGCTTAAGTCCACTGAAGATTTGCAGGGGGCTAACACTACTGATACTGGAGGTTAACCACAATAAGCATCGCATCACAACCTGAAGTTAACATGGGCAACAGCCACTAAAATTATACCACCTGCAACAGCCAACACCATTTGGCCATCCATAAGATCAAAATATTCCCAGTTAATAGGTGTGTGTGTGTGTGTGTGTGTGTGTGTGTGGTGTGTGTGTGTGTGTATGTTATCCATTATCATTAAATAAACCAGAAGACCTAAGTGTCTCACTGAACTGTCCCTATCTTTGAAAATTCTCTGGTCTTCAAAAAAAAAAAAAAATGTTATCTTCTCCACTAAGAATACTGATTCTAGAAAACTCAAACACTACCCGTATTTCTTAGCTGTTTAAAATCTTTCCATCGGATACTAACAATATGGCACTGACTCTAACAGGTATGCAGATGAAAATCTGCTGCAATGGTACAGTAAAAGTCATTTAATCCGGCATGAAAAAGCCATGAGACAATTCGGGGAAGTCTGGCTAGAGAGTGAATCTGTCCACAAGCCAGTCTTCCTCCTAGTCTGCCATTTTCCTTGTTTGCATTTGGTACACTTCTCAGTGCAGTACTTTATCACAAATTATTGCCCTTAAATTTTGGCCATCCATCATTTTTTTATCATGGCTTCGAAAGGCACGAAGAGGAAACGTTACTCTCACCTTAAATGAGAAACTGGCCACAATCAGTGAGCATGAGAGAGGTAAGAACAGGAACTCTATAATGGCTGAATAAGGCATCGGCTCCTTCATGACATACAACATCAAGAAGCAGAAGGATAAGCTCAGGGTATTTGTGGCTGATTTTGAGAGGACAAAGGGAATCAAAAAATGGCTGAGCTGGATAGCACTCTCTACTAGTAGCTTATCTTGAGGTCTGAAGGCTAAGCAGTACAACAGGACATGAATATTGATGAAGAGAGTAACTTTCTGACAAATGGTTGTGGAATTTCAAGTTGTGTTATGGCATTTTACAGCTGGATGTTTTGGGTGAACAGAAGTTAGCCATTCATGATGCTGCCAACAAGTACAGTGATATCTTTGATGACTTAATACAAAAGCACAATCTGTCTCCTTGTTGGATCTATAATTCCAATGAAACTGGGCTTTTTTGGTGGTGCTTGCCAAACAGAACTCTCATTGCTGGACATGAGAAATCAGCTCCTTGTTTCAAGATGAGTAAAGACTGACTGACTGTTCTTGTTTGCAGCAAAGCTTCTGGTAGCCACAAATTGAAACTTTGTTGTTGGCAAGTACAAAAAGCCTATGGCTTTCAAGGGTGTTTCTCATTTTCCCATTGTGTATGATGCACAATAAAATGGCTGGATGTCTGTTGAACTATTCTGTGAATAGTTTTTTTTTAACCATTTTGCCCCTGAAGTAAAGGAGAACTAAAGGAAGCAAGGCTTGCCTGAAGACTCAGCTCTTCTCCTTTTGGATAACTGCTGTAGGGTGCATCCTCCTGTCTCACAGTTAACTTCTGGAAATATCTTTGCCACATTTCTCCCAGCCAATCTTACATCTTTGATACAACCCATGAATCAAGGGGTGATCCAAAACTGGAAGCAAAATTACAGAACATCCTTTATACAGAAATTTGTCAACATGGATAGCAGTGTCAAAGATTTTCAATCTTAGTTTAACCTTAAGCATGCCAACTTTACTTTGGTATTAGCATGGAATGATGTGAAGAATGTTACCCTCCAAAAATCGTGGCCCAGGGTGATGTTTGGGGACTATTCTTCAGATGAGTTTGAGGGATTCAGTGTGAGGCATTGGTTTCACATCAACAAGGAGATACCAGTTGTGGAAGTTTTGACTAATGAGGCAATCATTTAAAGTGTCCTTAATCCAGAATACACCCCATTCAGTCAGTACCCAAGAGAGGAACATCACTCTGTTCCTTCAAAAACTAGCATGGGCAGTACACAGAATGATTTGCTACCAGCCATAACTTTCAGAAATCATGAAATGCATCACTACCCGAAAGACTATGTGCTGTAGTTAGTTTTGTCACATAATCAATACTGTATTCAAGTATTTACACACATAATTAGTTAAAAAACATTTGAATAGTGAGTAGCAGTCATAATTTTGAGCAAGTAATTTGTAAAGTTAATTTAATTTCAAAGTTGTTGTTAGTTATGTCCAATACACTACATCTAGGCGCATGAGTAATGTAGGTATCTATAATAATACAAATATGGTATGTTCCATAGGTGCCATCATAACATATTAAACAGTATTTGCATAGTAATGTTAAGACAACATATAATTTGGATAATGAAAGTTTTCACGTTATGTTAATTCAAATTTGCATAGAGCTCATCATATGTATGTATAATAATTTTTTTTGTTCTTAAAGTTGAGGAGAGATGTAGTGTCCTGGCAAGAAATGCAATTATAATTGTGCACCATCTGGTGCGGAATTTTATTCATTAAAAAACAGACCACCATTTTTATAACCATGGTCAGTGTATTTTGTCTTGATCCATCACAACACTCACTCACCTTAGGAATGCATTACAGAAAGACAGACAATCACTATGTTAGACTTTCTAGTTTAACCTTAAACATTACCTGCAATTATATTTTTTCTAAATTAATTCTCTTCCTTTTCTTAGTTTTTAAAAATTATTTTCAACATAATATAACTTACAATATAATTTGTCCTCTTGTTGTTCTTTCTGTGGCTACTTACTCTCTCACCAAATCACTACAGACATGAAAATCACAGTCCTTTGCTGTCACTATGGAAACCAACTCCAATAACACTGGTCAACAAGTATTTTTTTTTCATCAAGCATATGTCAAGGTGTACTTAGTGTAGTTTTTAATGCTGATTTAAAATATACAATTAGTTTTTTGACATCACGTACACTTTTCAAAATGAGAAAGTTTTTTGGTCTTAGCTCATACATTATATAGAAATTCCAATTAATGACGTGTATGCATGTATTTCATTTACATCATGGAAACATACCTTTAAAACAAACTACATTATTCATTGCTGCATAGTTCAGATGCAATATTTCATCATCTTAAATTAACCAATCAAGTTTTGTCTGATGGAATAGGTATTTCAACATCTCAAATTGTCCAGTCATAATTGGTCTGATGAAATATTTCATCATCTCAAAATTGACTCTTCAAAATGAAGTTTAAAAGCTGTACTTCTCCATAATGGTAATTTGAAGCCCTCCATTCCTATTGCACACTCTGTTCATCTTCATGAATCATATGAGAATATGGAACTTTTACTTCATGCCATTGCCTATGAAAGATACTCATGGAAAATATGTGGAGATTTAAAAGTCATTGGAATGTTAATGGGAATGCAGTTAGGTTTCACAAAATACTGTTGTTTCTTGTATCTATGGGATAGTCTGGCAACTGACAGACATTATTCGGAATCAAACTGGCAGACAAGAACATCATACCAGCCAGGACTGTCTAGCGTCAAGAATACACCTCTTGTAGATCCATGTAATGTCCTATTGCTTCCTTTGCACATAAAACTTGGACTGATGAAACAGTTTGTAAAGACACTAGGGAAGAGAAATGCCAGAGTATATTGTAGAAACGTTTCCCAAAATCACACAGGCAAAGTTGAAAGAGGGTATCTTTGTCGGACCCCAAATTAGAGAAGTAATCAAAGATGTCAACTTCAAGACAACACTGGATGAACTGGAACTGCCTGCCTGGAATGCTTTCAATTGGATCTGTGAGAATTTCTTGGGCAACAAGAAGGCAATGGACTACAAGGATGACATCAAGAATCTTCTGAAATGTTACTCAGCAATGGGTTGTCGCATGTCACTGAAAGTTCACTTCTTGGACTCCCATCTGGATTTCTTTGCAGATAACCTTGGATCAGTGTCTGATGAACATGGTGAAAGATTTCACCAGGACATTAGTGCTATGGAGAAATGGTACCAAGGCTTCTGGAATGACAGCATGATGGCTGACTACTGCTGGACACTTTACCGTGATCAACCAGATCAGGAACACCGCAGGAAATCCAAATCACAATGTTTCTAACTCTGTTGTCTGTTTTGTCTGACCCATTTTTTATGTATTCACTTTTTGTAGAATGATAGTGATGATTTTTAACTCAATAAATTCATTTACTTTTTAAAAATAATATGTCCTTATTTATTATGTTAATGATTTCATATATACAAATATGTAAATGTTTGCCTGTATCTACTGAAAAACTGATACGTGCTGCATACAAATGGAGTGAAATTTTGAAATCAGCATGAAAAATTAGTCTGAAAAAGTTGGTTTGCATTCATAATGAGTATAATGCATTTAACTTTGTTGACCAGTGTAATTACCTGAGTTTACATGAATATACAATCAGCTTCTGACTAATAGTTTGCAGTTAAGAAAAGCACATACCTGCATAGTGGTGGGTTGCTAAAGGCATGGTAAGTCTGGAATTGTAGACCATGTAAGATCAAATATGGAAGATTAGAGCTATGTAATATTCATGAATGAATCCAGGAGCCAAGCAGGAGAAGAGAGGTCGTTAGGTGCTGGTGATCTTGCTCTAGAACAGGGGTCTCCAAACTTTTCAATGTAAGGGCCACATTATATATTTCCCACATTTATGCGGGCCGAAGGAAAAAAAAATGAAAAAAAAAAACAAATCAGTGCCAGTAATTTAATTTCCTCAAATATTAGAGTATAAACATGGAAAAATTAAAACATATCTTGTTGGAAAAAATCAGGGTAAACTGAATAGATTCCTGCCTTTACTTTTATGCAAACAAATTAGTGTGATGAATGATACTGTCGTTTTGACTTCAAAATTTCATTAAAATCTGGTTCCAGATTAGATGAGCAAATTGTAAGAATTGATTTCAAATGATCATCAGACAAATTTGCTCGATAGTTAGATTTCACATACTTCATTTTGGAAAATGTTTGTTCACACAAGTATGTTGTACCAAAAATGGACACAAAACTACAAGCAAACTTTATCAAATTTGGAAACTGATCTGGCCGCAGGCATTTATAAAACTCAATCAGATTTCCTTCTCTATACTTATCTTTCAGTCTGTCATCTGCCTGGAGATCAATAATTTCCATTTGAAATTGAGTTGGAAGATTTTCAGCATTGCAGTCAAATGGATTATGAAAGAGCCTGATTTCATTTGCTTTGGCATCAAGGTCAGCAAATCGCTCCTGAAACTGTTTTTTCAAATCTGAAATTATTTCATTTGCAAATGAAGAAGGAAATTCAACTTTACTTTCTGCATGAAATTTTTCACAACATGGAAAATGAGCAAAATTCTTAACTTTCACCTGGCCTTCAAGTAGTGCAAGTTTTGCTCTGAATGCCTTGACATGAACAAAGTAGTCACCGATCAAATTTGTTTTGTCTTGCAACTTCAGATTCAATTGATTCATATGACCTGTCATATCTGCAAAAAATGCCAATTTCCAAATCCATTCACATTCTGATAATAATGGCTGAGGTTTATTTTTCTCTGTGAGAAATAAATCAATTTCTAATCTGAGCTCAAAGAAATGCAGCAAAACCTTTCCACAACTAAGCCATCTAACTGCTGTATAATAAGGCAAGTCAACAAACTCGGCATCAATTTCTTTCAAGAAATCACGGAACTGGCGATGGTTGAGTGCATGAGATCTAATGAAATTAACCACAGAAACAACAGGTTTCATGACACAAGACATATCAACATATTTTAGGCACAATGCTTGTTGATGGATAAGGCAATGCAGAAAAATGGGTTTTGAGAATCCTCCACCCTCACAAGCTGTTGTAATTTGCCCAACCAAACCCTTCTTTGTCCCAGACATATTCTTTCCTCCATCAATTGTCACACACTGCACTTGTTTCCATTCCAGGTTATATTTGAAGAGGTTTACTTTTTCTGGACATACCTCTCCTGCTGCTTCCACTATACACTCTTTTATGATACTACCATCCGTGAAAGGTTTTCCTTTTTTGGCCAACACATAGGCAACTTTGTAACTGGCTCTAGTTGAAGTTTCATTTTCAGATTTTTTATTACGGAAAACAGCTTGTTGAGAATGCAGACTGTGCTGAAATGATTCAAACTTTTTAGTGCGTTCTGCTCCTGTGATGTGCGAATAACTTGAGCCATGTTTAGATTCATAGTGCCGACGAATATTGTATTCCTTCAGAACAGCAACACTGTCTCTACATATGAGGCATAAAGCTTTATCATTTGCTTTCACAAAAAAGTACTTTATCTTCCATTCGTCATTGAACTGACGACACTCACTGTCCACTTTTCTTTTCTTTATCTTTTCCATATCTGAAAACATAAGGGTATTAGTCGTATATTAGCAGAAAAGATATGAACAAAAATATAGTTGAGTAGAATATCGAAGCAGATTAAGATGACGCTCAAACGAAAAATATCAACAAAAAATAACAGCAAAAATATTCCCACAACGCATTCAGCAACACTACGCTTAGGGTGCCCGCACACCGCGAGCAGTATAGCAGGAGGGAGAGTGCAGCAGTGCGCGTTAAGGCCCGTCCACACGAGGGAGCAAATGCTCCCGTTTTAGGGAACACTTGCTGCCAAACACCAAATTTGCTCCCAAAACGGAGAGCAAGCAGCAAATGCTCCCTGTTTTTACTGGATGATCCTACTTTCGATCATGATGGAAAGCAGGAGCACTTGCTCGACGAACAATTTTGCTTAATAATTTATGAAGACGGGTATTTAAAACTCTAAAATATGTAGAAATTTAGCCTTCTAAATTAGTGGAAATAAATTCTACAGGAAAAAAACAGCTTGTATGTGGTGTTAAAAAGTATTATTATAAAGTGGTAAATATTATGGCAACAGCTTTCGTTGATAAACTTAATGGTTACCATTTTAACTATTTTAAACATACAATATTTTTGGCTACAATAGTATTATTGCTATTTTGTATAACTAAGATAAAGGCATTGTCAAAGTACAGAGAAAAGAATATTGTACAGTGTTTGTGCTCCCTCGTGTGGACGGAGCTGTTCTACGTCCATCTCGGAGCGGCCAGCGACAACCACACACCACGCAGTCCATGACAACACTGCCTGCAACACGTCGTCAGCGATCAAACCCTATCAACACCTCAGTTCACTCACCCCCGCGCTCTCTCTCACATAACCACACAGAATACAGCGAAGCCCCACTCGCCCTCCATCCCCACAATATACAGTTATACACAACTGATTGGTTGTAATGCACAGCACATACCTACCAGTACTAGTATCTGTGCGTCACACTGTCGAGAGAGAGGGAAACTGACTCGGGCTGAGCGCCACCAGTCAGCAGCCCCAGCTTTGAATAATTCAGCGATGCCAGTCGTACGATAATTATTTTTTCAAGGCCACCACACAGGGATTTGTTTGGCGGGCCGGATGAAATTACGTGGCGGGCCGGATGTGGCCCGCGGGCCATAGTTTGGAGACCCCTGCTCTAGAAGGTTGGCTCTATATTTATTCATCTATGAACATTAGGTTGCCTATGAGATAAATAGAAAAATTTAGTTTCATATATTTTGAGACCAACTTCCTCAATTTGTTCTTTTTAGGTTAAACATCTGAAAGTTATTAGACAATTGATAAATATTTAGAGGTTGCTCAATAGATCTAAAGTTTATTGTAATTTTATTGGTTATATATCATAACTGTTCCCAAAATTTTTAAGGGTGGCATTTACATACAAAATAATATGCATTTTTAAATAAATTTTGCTATGAAGGAATGCTCCGATTTAGACACCATTAATTTGTTTATTTTTTTCACTTCCAGACTGAACTAGATGAATGACATTTCTAGCAACCAATCAGTAAACTTAATGTTTCTGACATAATAAAAGATAATACAATATATTGAAATTAACTTTGAATTAATTTTTTATTTTAAATAAGTAATAATTATATGCTATGGCTGCATCAAGCTGCAATAATGTACGTTCAATAAAAAAAAAATGTTATTTGATTGGTAGGAAGTGTTTTGAATTCAATTATAGGATGAAAACTTTCATCAATGACAAATAAGTAAAACAATACAAGAAATTGCTACATCTACTGCTGGAGAAATATTTTATTTTTAAACAAAAAAGCAAGAATTCTTAACAGACTGGATTATCATATCCTAAATAAGATCAAAGATCTGTTCTCAAAATGGCAGAGCCTTAAGCAAAAATGCAACACAAAGGATGGCAGTACAGCAAAAGACAGACAACAAATTCACCGATACATTAGATGACTTGTTTGATGTCATGCATGCTGATGCATTGAGCATAATAAAGGTTGATGAAAATGAGAAGCTTTTGCTAGCATCAAAGAGAAAAAGGAAGAGGAGGAAGTATGCCACAAGTTGGTGTTTGTTATTTCAGGTTGAATAAAGACAATGAAAAGGGAAGAATAAAGCTAAAAAGAAAATGAAAGAATCTGAGAGATGTTTACAGTCAACATCAATAGTGGAGCTTGGCAGGTCAGAACATGAAGATTTTAGCATCAAAAGGGGATGAGCACCTTTTACATAATTTTCCATCACCATCCAAATCCTCTACTGAACCAAAGTGCAAGTATTGACCAAGTTGACTTTTTCTCCCAGGGCTGGCTGAGGCAGAATATTAATATTTAAGCAGACACTCAATAATTTAGTATATTTTGAAACTGCTTTAAACTTTAAATCATGGTTTTAAAGGAGTGAGTGTGGATTTTAAATATCTGATTTCATGCTTTCTCTACTTTTTTCTTCAGGCAGATAAAACAAAGATTGGAGATCTCTTGCCTGAAATGGATTGTTTACTGGGGATCCACACTTTTCATCACCCCTTTATTTGTTGTTTTGGTTTTTTTATTGTTGACAATTATTAAATTAATAAATACAGCATAATAAATTTCATATTTAAAAATACACAAAAATGCACTACATACTTAAAAAAAAACACCAACAAGTGCTACCAAACAAATAATATTCATAGGTAGGATCAGTTGTAAACAAGCACTAGGGCAACAGGAATCTTGGCAAGTGATGGCATGTGTGGTGGGAAAATCAAGGATTTTGTTGTAATATTAAAATGTCCCCTTGTAAAATGAGTTCCAAACACTAAGCAAGTAATAGTTCTTTCTGCCCCAAGAAAAGACAACAAAGTGAGTGTTAGTCTAGATGTTAAATTAAATGTGTTAGCACGGTTTGAGAAGGGGGAATGAGCTGCGGATATTGCTAGAAACCTAGGCCTGCTACCAACAATAGTGCGCTCCATTTGAGCAGATAGTGACAAAATAAAAAGTGCTGAAGGTGTTACATCACGAGATTCTACTTACGTTACCAAGCACTGTAGTGATATTATGGAAAAGATGGAAAGATTGTCAACAATGTGGATTGATGACATGAGTGAGGCAACTTTACCCCCAGTTAACCTTGGGAATAATTCAGAAAAAATCTCTGAGCCTGTATGAAGATTTAAAGTGACAGGAGGGTGAAGACTCACAAGTGAAACCTTTCATGGCTAGCTGTGGCTGGTTGGATAGGTTTAAGAAGCGCTGCTACTATCATCATCTTACAGTGTCAGCAGAAAGAGCAAGTGCTGTCAGGAAGCAGCTGAATGGTTTCCAGCTATTTTAATTGTTCCACACAACCCAATGGAAAATGAGGACATCCTGTATGTTAAAATAAGTCACTCACTGAATTTGTAGTTTCCTATTCATGCTCAAGACCTTAGTCACAGATGATTCAAAGATTTTTTCAGCAACATGCTCAGTACTATCGCCAAAGTACTAAAAAAAATTTGGGGCTGAGTAAAAATCATTGCAACATTAAAAAAAAAAAGAAAAATAAAGATTACCTGATTCAAAATGGATATGGAGGCCAGCTTTGCTCACTGATCTTACATAGTCCCTCAACAACTAAAATCTGAAACTGCAAGGTAAGGACAAGTTAGCTTGTGATGTGTACAGTGCAGTTAAGTTTTTCTGGGAAAAGTTGGCTCTTTTCTAGCTAAAAGTTGAGAACTTGGTCCACCTTAGAGCCTGTAGAGATGTGATCAATGATAATAATGAGAATGAAAACTTTCCACATACATTTGCTTTAGATTGTGTTGAGAAACTGCAGACACTTAGCTAAGATTTCAGGATTTCAAAAGGAATTCCATGAAAATTCACTCCAATCAATAGACATTTAACATGTAAGTTCAATTTTCAAATTTTTACCAGTGGAATAAATTCTAAAATTAAAAAAAAAAAATTGTATGTATTATGATTACCATATTTGCGAGCACTTACATATGTGAACAAAAATTGTCCCAGATGAACAAACTACGATCAAGAATATCAGACATTCATTTGTTTTCACTTCTGAGAATTGCAACAATAGCTCAAACCACAAACAAACAGAGCTCACAAAATCAGAGAAAAGAATTTTTCTATCTTATTTCTGACTATAAACTGTTCATTTGATTTCTATATTCCTATTTTTTCATTTGTTTTTAAGATGCAGCCAATCATACCCCCAAAACCATTATCTAGACCATAGTTTCTCAAACTTTTATGTCCTATCGCCCCCTTATGGCACTCTACATATCGTCATCGCCCCCCCCACTACTACATCATATAAAAATAAATCAAGTTTTTTATAAACAATTTTATTTCATCTAAATTAAATAAATAAATAACGTACGGTCCTCAATGAAATGGATGTGCTTGGTGACTTTCAGCAAGCTTTTTAATGTTTGGGAACATTTTTGTTAGGTACAATCGTAAGTCACCCCCGTTTAATGATGGATAGACCGGAGCTTCTTGAAGTCACTGTCCATTTTATCTGGATGCATTCTTTTGAGATGATCTTTGAGCCAACTCGGCTTCATTCCCTCATTAGAGAAAATGGAACCACAGATAATAGACATTGGATGAGTAGTGTCATGTGGAGCAGTTATAAAACCAAATTTCAAATAAGTACTGTCATATTAGCGTAATTTCACTCTTTTAATCTTCTGGATTTTTGGCAACTTTCAAGGTGGTGGGCACGACCCATTATCTTCCGATGATGAGGACATATTCTGAGGACTTCTAAAAGCACAAATTATAATCAATCAATAGGCAGCTCTCTTGTCAAAAGAAATGAGTTTTATACTTAGCAAGAGGAATAAGGCAATAAAATGAGCTAGAAAATAATATAAAGTTTAAGAAAATCATTAACGCAATAAAATCAAAATAAAATAAGAAATACTTACATATCTAATATGGTGAAATTTAAAATAATGTTTATTTAAACATTGCCCCCCTTGTATCACTCTTTCATCCCCAGGGGGATGCTATCGCCCACTTTGAGAACCGCTGATCTAGGGAGTGTCTAATGCAGTAGATTAGTTGGCCCCAGTTTCCAAGTTCTTTTCCAAATGCCATTTCTCAAAGTTGTGTCTGATCTTTTCCAATGACCCATTTCAATATCTCTCTCCAATGAGAGCAGCCATCCTACTTTCTTAAATGCAGGATTTTCTTAACAAAGACACAGATAGATCCATCTTCCAGAAAACACTAGAAAAAGTCTGATTCCAAAGCTTCATTCTTCACTTCATTTTCAGATCCAAAAGATACAGAGGATCAGAGCATGCCTCTTGTGTATAGCCATTGTGGATTATCTTACCAGTATAAGAAAATCACACTTCGAAGACAAGAAATGACGTACATGGTACCATAAAATATATATCTTCACTTACCTGCATCGTCATGTTTGCCATTTAGCTGGAGAGTACTAAGAATGTTTTGGACATTGCAAGTAATAGTTGCAGCAGTAAGCTGAGTCCGATAAAGGGTTTTATGCATAGTATGATGAATGATCTTAGTGTTTCTAGCATTGACAGCAAGCTGTAACAAAAAAGATGACTTTAAGGATGTCTTAAACACGTTCAGTATTTGTACTCAAAAAATATCACAACTAATATCTTTGATTTAAATTGGGGTGAAGATAAGACAGACAGACAGATAAAAAAGTTACTCACATTGAATTTAATTCTTTAAGTATTTCCATTGACATTATCGTTTGTAGACTATATTTGTATATGCAAATAACTGGTGCTGCAACTTACTTTCAAAATTTGTATTTTTAATCTTATTCTAACAATCATATTATTAGCTTTAATTAGTCCATTTGATAGCCTTAAAAAACTAAAAATAAATATGGAAATTGATGATAAAAATAATTTATTTTAATACTTTGATAAATAAATTCTTCTATTCCTCAAGATGATCTCCATAATGAGAAACAGGCATATGACGATGCTACAAGTTACCCTGGTGCCGCCTCAGCTCTTGGTGGCCCTGTTCAACCATTATCTCATGGAACAAACCATGAACGGAAAATATTACAAATCTTTGTACAGATGCCATCAACGAGAATGAGCTGTGTTATATTTAAACCTGATCTTACAGAGCAAACTATAATTGTTGGTTACAAGGAAGCTAAAATTTCTACGTTTTTCCAGATACAGCAACACCTTTGACTTCTGCTATGTAAAATCAGCAGTGACTGACATTAATGATCAAACCTTCTCAAGGCCATATCTATTTTCAAAACAATTAAAATCACTGAAACAAGATTTACAAAGAATATATCTGCCATCCATAACTTCCTGCTATCACTAACCCAAAAGAACCTGCAACTCTTTGAATGGTTGCTAATGAATCAATGAGATTCACTTCCTAAAATATCTCCTATTTTAGTGGTCAATTTAAAATAAATGCTGAACTAAAATCTAAGAACCTTCCAACTATAAATAAGGCCCAGAAATAAAATCAACAAGCATATTCTGACAACAGCACACAAGTCAAAAACTGCTCCGAAGATGAAACATGATGGATAAAGGGAGGCCAAGAAACACAACTCTTTCCAACTTTGAATTGTTGGAAATTCAGAACTATTGTGGTATTATTGCTAGATCATGTTTAGTTGATGTACCACTATCTTCAGTTGCACAACAAACTAGGCAGGTAGTTCTATACTTTTCCTCCTCTTAATACAAGCAGCAAGTGATCACCCTGATTCCCAGTTGCTTAAAAAACTTAGCATTAAGTCATTTTCTTGTTTGAAACACTGCTGCAGCATAAGAGAGAACACAAGCATCTACTAAAATTGTGAGGAGGAAGCAGAATGCCTGCATCTGACACCAAAAAACAATGAAGAAAACCTCTTAAAATATTTGAGATGAAAAATGTCTCTTCATTGAAGAAATTTCAAATCATTTCTGCAGATAATAACAATGGCATGAACAATTGTGTATCTTGTAAAATGAATCATTATAAAGTGTCCTTAAGCAAAATGGAAAACTGGATGCAGTGCCAGACTTGTGATATATGGTTCCATGAAGTTTCTGTAAGGAGCTGCTGGCAAGCACCAGTTCATTTGTGGTGGATGTTTCAGTTTTAAAAAAAAAAATTGTGAATGATTCTAATCTACTTTTCCTGTGTTATGGGAAAAGTGAATCAAAACCAATCATTATTTTTTAAAATCTTTATTCAAACATGCAAGAATTTTCCTGGTACTTTGTGTTGTCTGTAAGTAAGAATACTTTTAATATTCTATAACCATAGTGTAAAAATAAATTGTTTGAAATTAATTTTGTTTTTTCTTTCTTAACTGATCCACTTTACCCCTGACTACTCTGATATAGTACTACTATCCATTTATGTGAACACTTCTGGGTCCATGTAAACTGTGTTGGCATAACTGATCCAAGGTGGTGGTGGACCAACTGGTTATAATAGTATAAATATAAATTTAGCCTGAACAACACATTAGCATATATCATGTGATAAGTGATAACAGGCTGTAATGCCAATTTTTCTTCATTAATCAATAAATGTTGTCATTCACTTAAGTAAAGATATGCTTGCGTTGTGATTAAAGATTTTAAACTTTTTTTTCCCATTGGTAGAAGAAATGTCAACGAGTAAAGCACAGAGTAGCTTAGTCATTGTTTTTATGATGTCTGTGTGGCACCACTGATTACCTATTTCAAAAAAAAAAAGCATGCTTGTCAGCCTTAATAAGATTAGTGTCCCCTAGTGATATTTAAGTCATCCATGCTCTTCTGAGCTAACTCTAACTTTTACCGTTTTATCTAAACAAGCACTCATGAATTTTGTTTTGGCAAAAATGACAAAACATGTGCATAAATTTGGGGAGGGACAGATGATTTTTTGTTTGTCTTTTATTATTATTTTTTTTTAAAATTCAATGCCGAAGATGTCAAAATACATGGGTTTTTAAAACAGATGACATTGGGGTGGGAACAAAGACTGCATTTTGACTTATCAGGTTATCTTCTATGTCAATGTCAAGATAGCAAAGTGAAATAGCAAAGGCAAAGAGAATGGATTGAGACTTTGACTTATGTGGGAGCTACATAAACACATGGTACTATAATCATTTCCATGTAACCTAACCATACTCATTATGCTCCTTCTCAACATGAATCTCAATGACTTTTTCTTTGGGGAGGAACACTATATACAAATTAAAGTGGCCAGCATGAGAAAATCTTTTGTAGCTATGTATGTATACCAATCCCTATATAGCAATGTGGGAATCTAAAGGCATTCATAAGAATGGTGTTCACCAATGAGCTTTAACTCTCCCCTAATGTACTGGGCCCACCAAAGTAAGTAAGTAACATCTTTTGTCCATGCAGGTTTAGATTTAGGGAGCTTTTAGGATTGAAATCTTGTGTTGCATCACTATAATATTGTTGGTTGGTTATTTGGTTTGTGGATTATTTTTTATTGAGGATATCTAGTCCTAACTATCGGGTGTACTTGGGCAGTGCATAACAAAGGTATCTCTATTTGTGGTATTTTAAAATTTTTTTCATATCATGGGTGTGTATAATTTTTTTCAGACTCATGATGGATTACAAATGGAGAACGGAAAATCTACGGAGAATGGTAATAGAAGCTGAACTTGACAGACAAGGTGACAAGGATGATCTACTTGATGATAGCAGCAGTGAAGACAACATGAGACTAATACAGAAAACAAAGTGAGGAGGAAGAATGATCAGATCAATATTATCTTGGTAAGGATAATAGAACTAAATAGAGGAAAACTGTTCCAAAGAAAGGTGTATGCATCTGTAGACATAATATATAAATCTGGATTTACCAGGACCTCGAGGTCATGCCATAGACAAGACTCCTGTAGAATGTTGGTCTCTCTTCTTCACTCCAGACATTATCGATATGTTAGTTGGATGCACAAACATTTTTATAAAGAGCAGAAAGGAAGCTTCGAGAACCAAACCAACCAATGTGATTGAAATGAAGGCTCACATCGGCCTACTATATTTAACAGGAGTTTCTGAAGAAACTGTATAATGGATGACTGGTTCATCATGCTTGACTTGTTGAAAAAATCACAGATTGACTATTGTTGGCACTGTAAGAAAAAAACAAGGGAAATTTCAAGTATGTTTGTGTTAATAAAAAGAAAAATATCAATAGATGAAGATATAGAAAGGAGGAAACCAAGCATGATTACCAGGATTACTTTCTACAAGAAAACTAAGGGGAGTGCTGACACTGAAAACCAGCTGTGTGCTATTTGACACCTCACAGAACAGTCACGTTGGCCTCTAACAGTATTCCTTCACCTGCTGGATGTCACAGGTGTAAATGCCAATGCCATTTCTCCCTTCAACTTGGAAGAAATGAGGTGGTGCCAACTGTTCCTAAAGCAGCTAAGACTGTTCCTAAAGCAGTTAAGACTAGATTTAATTTCAAGTCATCTAAATGAGAGAGGGGGGAACCCTGCTTTAAGGAGAAACTTGAAAGAAAAGATAAGACACCTTACAGGGTCTACAGAAAATCTGAGAAAGCGCAATCGAGAAGGGTCTCAAAAGCAATGTACAATGCACTCCAGAAAAAAAAAGATAGGAAGACAAAATTCACTTGTCATATAGGTGACAAATGCAACTGTTTCATCCATTTGGAGCACAAAGTGAAAACATCAGAGAGTAAAAATTTATGCAATGTTTAGCTTTGAAATAAACAAAAAGATAATTGATTATCCAAACATTAAAACCATATCTATTTTACTAATTGTGATTGTGATGTATCATAAATAAAAAAGGTTTTAACATTATTTTCAATTGTTTCATTGTTTAATAGTTTAAAATGTCATAAATAGCCATATATCACATAAAAATCTAAGCAAACTTTATTTAATATATGAATGCAGCAATTGAAAAAAAAACAAAATATATTTTAAATATTTTATTAATTATTATTTTGGGCTGTGACATACCCCCACCACACTAACCATGTTGAGCAAAACCACTGCACTAATGGAGGGTTAAGATTAAAAAAAATATGCCACTTTATGGACAAACTCATGAAAAAGACATTTTTGAACACTTTAAGACAGGCATATTTAAACAAATTTGGTCTGGACCTTGGCCATAGAGGGAGGGGTCTCCAAATTTCCACTCATTTCTCTTATGTTGTATACTTTATGTTTATATTAAACTTATTAAATAACTTTATTTTGTTTTATTTATTTGCAGAGTACATGTCATACCAAATCTTTAATATTTAAAATTATCAACTAAATCCTATCAAGAAGAGATTTGTAAGTGGAGAAAACAATATAAATAAAATGTCATTTTCCTTTGTAAATACGTACCTGCCTAAACTAAGTACAACAATCCCTGTATAACAAACACCTGGTTAGCGAATATTTGTTATAACACGTATGGGAAATTAACACCAAAAATTCACTGAACACACGTTTCGCCATGAATGAATAAATCGTCTTTGACAGAGCACAAAATTCTAAGTTGGACAAAAAATCCTCAGAGTCTGTCTCAGATTTAACAGATGTGCACAGATCGGTGCGGGATCCCAAAAGTTAGAATCCCGAAGGCCATAATCCCGAACTTTAAAATCCTGAAAAACCTAAGTCCCGAAAGGCCAGAATCCCGAACCTATTTCTTTTATATTATAAATATATTATAATATATTATATATTTATTATTTTATATTGAAGGTGACTTGGCTTAATTGAAGAATTAAGAAATAATTGAATAATTGAAGTTGACCTTGGCTTATCTTTACTTCAAACTGACAGTCTGTTGTAATAAGCAGTCATACACCATACAACAAAATGGCTGTGACAAATTAAACGCTCTTGGGTATTTAATGGTTAAGGAAAGAACTGTGAAAGTTACTTACTATTGGTGTTGTGAAAAACGAAAGTCACTTAACTGCAGAGGGAGAGCGATAACGACACTTTCAAATAGACAATATATACTTAAAAAATTTGTTGACCACAACCACTGTCCAAGTGCAAGTGCATCGGGTTTCAAAAATTATTGACGAAATAAAAATGCTATCAAAGGATACAAGAAATCTTCCCTGTCAGATCATCCAAACCTGTACGACTTCCACCCCTCTGACATTATCCCATATCTACCATCGAAAAACACACTTCGCAAGGAAATAAAGAGAGTGAGGCAAGCTAATCGATCTACTGAACCAAAAGTGCTTAGTGAAATCGAGGTTCCTTCAGCGTTATTAAATGGCGAATTGTTCTTAGCAAGGGATTCTACTATCGAAGACAGACTTCTTTTATTCACCACCATGAAAAACACGTAAAAACTATTGCACACCTCAATTTGGATAATGGATGGCACATTCAGAACTGTGCCCACAATATTTTATCAATTATACACAATTCACGCTCCGGTTGGCTCAGAAAACTGTATGATTTATCCACTTGTTTACGTTTTAATGACTGGAAAAGGTGAAGCCCTGTACAAACGTTTATTTGAAGATTTGGTAGACATTGCAGAGGAAAACGGAGTGGAATTAAATCCACAAATCAAAATAACAGATTTGGAATTGGCTGCTATTAAAACTTCTAAAAGTGAGTCTCCGAATGCTACCAATAAAGTTTGTTTTTTTCACCCGGGACAATACATTTGGCGAAAAATCCAAACGAGTGGTTTAGCCATGAGATATGGCAGTGACGAAAATACGTCATTTGTCTGCATTGGCATTTCTTCCTTCAGATGAGATTCCTGAATCTTTTAACGAGTTAAAGCCCCAATTACCTGAAGAAGCCACTGAAGTTATAGAGTGGTTCGAAAATAATTATGTACTTGGTCAGATAAGACGACACTTACGCAACAGGGATGCTGTTCGGTCTCCAGTAATGTTTCCGCCAGAACTGTGGTCCGTATATGATTCCATGCTAAATGATTTTCTGTGGACTCAAAATCTCGTAGAAGCCTAGCACAGATGATGGGAGAATTTATGTGGAAGTAGGCATATCGGCATATATCGAATTATAGAAGAATTTCAGAAAGAGCAACGGCATGCAGAAAACGAACTTGAACGCCTTCTTCGAGAACTGTGTCCCAAAAGAAAAAAGACAACTGTTGATCATGATGCGCGACTTCTGGCTATTGTGAGTGAACGTGAACATTGGCCAGCTCTTATGGACTACCTCCGTGCAATTGCTCATAATCTTTCTCTCTAATACACTTTTATAACGTCCTTTATTTTACAAAGTAATATGTTTTTATACTTCTTTTAATAAAGTTATGACATTTTTATGTTTTATTTTACTTTTTCAACCACTATGAAAATTAAAAAAAAACGGACATTAGCTTAATAAGACCTAATAAACCTCAAAATCGTCCATTCGGACACTAGTAAATTCGAATATTCAAATACTAAAAATACAAATACAAGAAAGTAAGAATTCAAGAA
The DNA here is from genome assembly GCA_018389105.1 of Nautilus pompilius. Taxonomy (NCBI): domain Eukaryota; kingdom Metazoa; phylum Mollusca; class Cephalopoda; order Nautilida; family Nautilidae; genus Nautilus; species Nautilus pompilius. Next base: position 1,021,164 of record JACATO010001892.1, read on the forward strand.
TAAACTTGGGATTCTGCCCCTCTTGGATTTTGGGTTTTTGGGATTTTCACATTCGGGATTATGACCCAAACACACACAGATACGCTAATATGTGCAGCGCAGAGTGATGTGTGTGTACATTCAAATAGCCTCATTCTGCCATAGTGCTTTGTACATGCATTTTATCTGCTGAACTTTGAAGAAATCATCTTGTAAATTTTTCCACTATTACAATTCATGATGACTGGGAAAAGCCAAGCAATTACCAATGTGTAACTGCACCTAAAGCAAAGAGGAAATGCATCTATTTGGATATTAAATTGGATATTTTAAGGTGGTTTTATGCTGGCAAAAAGATAAGCAAAATTTCTAGAGCATTGGGCCCAACTCTGTGATGCCTCTAAAAGCTACTAACATGCAAATGCAGCAATGTAATGGAAAACATGGAGCGATTACTGAATGTTTGGATAGAAAGCCAGCATCAACGGAATGTTCATGTAAGTATTATGGTTATTCAAGAGAAGGCTAGACATTTATCTGATAATCTCCAACAATGGGAAGAAGGTACCAGTGAAGAAACATTTAATGCCAGCAAAGGATGGTTTGATAGATTCAAATGGTGCAGTCATTTACATAACTTAAAAGTGACTGGGGAAGTTGCAAGTGCAGACTCTGCAACAGCTAGGTCTTATCCAGATGCATAGAAGATTGTTGACGAAGAGGGTTACACATGCCATGAAATTTTCAATGTTGATGGAACAGGGCTTTTTTTGAAGTAGATGCCAGCCTGCACTCTCATTTCCAAAGAAAAGACAGCTTTTGGATTCAAAACTGCAAAGGATCACTTAACCTTCCTGCTATAAATGCAGGATGAGACATGATGTTGAAACCTTTACTAGTCTACCATTCAGAAAACCCTAGGATTATGAAAGGTATTGTTAAAGCTGGTCTTCCGGTAGTTTGGTGCTCTAATAAAAATGCTTGGGTGACAATGTCAGTATTTCAGGACTGATTTTTGTCATATTTCTGTCCAACAGCTGAAAACTTTTGTGAAGATCATAACATTGCTCAAAAAGAAATGCTTCTGTTGGACAACAGCTCTGGACATCCAGTCAACATGAAAGATTTGTTGCCTAATGTATGTGTTGAATTTCTTCCATCTAACACAACAGCATCGATTCAGCCAATAGATAAAGGGGTTATTTCAACCTCAAAAGTGTATTATTACACTGCATATTCCAAAAACTGATCATAGCAACTGATGGAGAAGACAAACCTACAATAAGGAACTTCTGGCATGGCTTTAATATTATGAATACCATTGAAAACATTGGTTAGGCCTGGAGAGAAGTCAAACCATGCACAATGGATGGTGTGTGGCGAAAATTGTTGCCAAGTTGTGTCCATTACTTCAAAGGATTTACTACTGAAACTGTTCTAGATATCCAGCAGAACATTATGAAGCTTGCACAAGAATTCAGATTTGATGAAGTCAATGAAACTGATGTGGAGTTATTGCAGTCACACGAAGAGGGCTTGTCAAATAAAGATTTAGTGGAGATGAAAATGGAACAAGCTGCATTAAAAGAGGAGGAAGATATGAGTCCTGTTCAAGTTCCTAGTTTATTAATGTCAGACCTCTCAAAGGCATTTGGATATTTAGAGAGGGAACTGGAAATAATTGCTGAAAAAGATCCACTCAAGGAGCATGAAATTTATCAGGAACTGCAGAGCAATGTAGACATCATTCGATAGGGATATGTCCAAGACTGCGATTCCACAAAAAAATTCATCAAGACCTAGTACCAAGCAACTTCTCTTTGTTGATTAAAACTCTTATTCACTTAACAACAATTATTAATTAACCCTTTGGCTCCAGCTCACCATATATGAGGCAGCAGATAAATTTATATCTAAAGTAAAACTGTGTGATCTCCCTTGTACTGGTATTTATTTTTTGTATGTTTTTTACCTTAGCTTATTTTTTCATGAATTTTAGTTTTTATATCAAGACACATTTTACAAAATTGTCTCTCAATATTTACATTATTTTGTAGTTGTATAGTGGGATGACCCGCCTGCTACTCAAAACAGCGTAAAAGATTAAGTGTACCCAACAGTGATTTTGACAGCAACACTTAACTGAAAAACACTTTTTTTCCCTCTGAAGAGAACATCAAATTTTTCTTATGCCTCAACAAAGGGAGTACATTAATATATGATACTTAACACAAAAAATAATGTGTTTATTACATTTATTCATTAAATAAGATTTATTTGAGTTGATTTGTTATTCCTTGGGAACGTATCCAAGTTTATATAATGTAAGTCAATGGGAAAAAGTCGCTCGCTTAACAAATATTTGTTTATTTTCGCAGAACGTATCTGATTCATTAAGTGGGGGATTGCTGTAATAAATAAATTTAGACAAATACCTAAGCAAACAAAAACTGCAACTGTAACAAGACCTCAATAATTTTTGTGGCTCAGGCCTCACTTATCTTAGAGGGCCTGGCAATAATATTGGATTTAAGATGGCTCAAATGAAGTTGCTTCTGTCAAACCTAATGGAGGAATACAAAACAGGAAAGGCAAGACTTCTTATGATGAAGGAATAAGACAACCCCAATGTCAGATCAGCTATTCCATTACTCACAACAGAAAAAATGAAAAATAGAAGAGTGAATACAACTGAAGCATCATCACAGTTCAATGTGGTTGTTGGCCACAGAGAAAGCGCACCAGAGACTTAGTCACATGGATACCGAGTGGTGGTTAAAAGCAACCAGTAAAGAAGATACATGATAGTTGTAGTCTAACATATACAAAGACAATGGACAACATGAAAGGATACGTTATAAAAAGTCACTCACTTAATATTTGTTTAATGAATGGTTTTCACAGAATGTATCCCATATGTTAAGCAGGGGATTGCTGTATCTAGGTAGCGAGAAAAATGGCAGCAACAGTAAGTGTAATAAGTGATTTTAAGGGAACAACATCATAGGCAGGCTAAGCATGCAATTGAAAACAACAATCACACAGAAAATGCCAGGTGAATATGAGCTGGAAATCGTTACACAAGTTTATTATCAAACCAAGGAAAGAAAAAAATTGTGAACTCAGCAGCCAATAGCAAACATGAATGAAGTTCCCCTTATTTTTGATGTCCCATTAAAAAAGAGTAGATTTTAAAGGAGCGAAAACGATAATCATCAAGGCAACTGGCTACAAGAAGATACATTACACTGCTGTTTTAGCACAAAACTATTGCCAATGTTAATTTTTAGGAGAAAAATTCTTCCAAAAGAAAAAAATACCAAATAATATTCATGTTCATGTTCATCCAAAGGGTTGATTGGATGAGGAAGGCATGAAGATTTGGCAAGAAAAGGTGTGGGCAAGGTGTGCTGCCAAAGCAGGGTTCTTAACCTGGGGTCCATGGAACAGCTTCAGGGGGTCCATGAACCAGTGGCAAAAAATTGATTTTTTCCTAGAGTTCCTTCCTGTTACTTTGAAAATTGTCTTTGTTAAAAATTCAGTTTAAATTAGGTTATTAAGGTATTGTTTCATTCCAAACTAGTGTAGGGTGGAATGGGGTGCTACTGTACACGGCCAGGTAATGTGCAGTTGTCATTGTGGCCAGTCACAATTTATTTTAAGACAAGAAAAATTTTTTAAATTTGGCAAAAAAAAAAAAAAAAGAATCATTGAATTTCAGAAACTAAGAATTTTCGATGTGTATTGGAATGTAAATTTAAATGTGTACGTTATGTGCTGCCATCTGTATGTTTATGTTATTTTAATAAAAGATAGTGGAGAGTTCCTCTTCCGGTTCTGACCACTATGCTGTGAAAGCAAGGTTTATTTCTTCTTCCTCATCACCATAATCCGATCAAATCAACGACATCGTCATGTCATCCATAACAGGTTATGGGGCCAGAAGTCAGCTTCTGATTGATGGTGATGAGAGAAAGTACAAGTTGTGGGAGATAAAGTTCCTAAGCTATATGAGGCTGAAAAAACTGCATGAAGTAATCGACTTGCCCGCTGGTGATACCGGTATGAAGGATGAAGCCAAAAATGCTGAAGCTTTCGCTGAGCTAGTACAATGTTTAGATGACAGGAGCTTGTCTTTGGTAATTCATGATGCTAAAGATAATGGCAAGAAAGCCTTGACAATTTTGCAAGAACATTATTTATCCAAAGGGAAGCAGAAGATTATTTCACTGTACACGGAACTGACCTCTTTAAGAAAGGTTGAAGGTGAGTGTGTTACTGACTACATGATTTGGGCAGAGACTGCAACCACATCCCTGAAAATATCAAGAGAGACTATTAGTGACAGCTTATTGATTGCTATGCTTTTGAAAGGACTCCAATCTGAATTCAAACCATTTTCTACAGTTGTAACCTAGGAGAAAGCTGTGTCTTTTAATGAGTTTAAAGTCGCTCAGAAGTTTTGAAGAAATGGAAAAGTTTTGCTGCGAGGCTTCTACTGATGACAGTGTTATGAAACTTGGACTGAAGCCATGTAAAATCAGTAGAACACTCAGACAATTCAGGAGATGGACATTCATTTGCATTCAAAGTGTAAATGTTGAATTCCCTTATTTTGTTCATGGAGCTAAGAGCCTCCTTGTAGATAGTGGTGCAACAACTCACATTATAAATGATGAATCAAAGTTTGATAGTTTTTGATACTGATTTTAAACCAGAAAATCATTTCATTGAACTGGCAGATGTCAGCAGAATAAGCAATGTTGCATTGAAGACGGGCAAGGCTTGTGTATCTCTGGTAGATTTAAATGGTAATGTACAAAGTACTATGCTTGAAAATGCCTTGTTTGTACCATCATATAGAGCAAATATCTTCTCAGTGCAGGCAGCAACTGAAATGTTCACTAAGCCTGTAACTAAGTTTAAGCTGTGCAAATTTATCAATATTGTAATGGGTAACTAAACAATTGTAGATGTGCACTATTTCTTCTTTTTTTGAAATTGTGAACTTAAGAAAACAATATTTTTGTATATATTGTAATTTGTACTCACCTTAAGTTTAAGTTGGGGTGTTGGAATGTAAATTTAAGTTTGTATGTTATGTGTTGCCATCTGTATGTTTATGCTATTGTAATAAAAGATAGTGGATAGTTCCTCTTCCGGTTCTGCCCACCATGCTGTAAAAGCAAGGTTTGTTTCTTCTTCTTCATCACCATAATCTGATCAAATCAATGACATCGTCATGTCATCCGTAACAAAGTGAGATTTTTCAGATCTGATTTTTGTTCTATCCTTCTTTAAACTTAGATTTTTTTTTTTTTTTAAAGTCTGGGAGATATCATACAGCCATTGCATATATTATGACAAATGTTCGAAATACAATCTCAATTTAAACCCTGAATATTTTCTTGATCAGTACAAGACAAAAAACACCTCACCAGTTATCAAATTTCTCTACTCACACTCCTCTTAAAATTTCCTCATCTTAGATTTCTGCAGGCCTAGCTAAAGTTGGAAAATGTCAAAGAGGAGGAAGAACGATGAAGCCCATGCATCCTTTGGTTTCACTTTCATCACTGAACAAGATTGGACACAAAAGTCGCAGCCAGCAAAGTTGAAGGAGCACCTTACATCTGTCCATCCTGAAAATGCATCAGGCAACGTTGATCTTTTTTGTGAGATGGCGGCTTGATTTGAAAAGGTTTGGACTTTACCAGACCTTGGATTTATCTAAACACAAAAGCCTTGTCATGAAGCATCCTACAATGTTGCTTATCACATCGCTAAGCACAAGAAGCCGCACACAATTGGAGAGACCTTGGTGAAGCCTTGTGCCCTGTAAATGGTTGATTTGTGGCTTGGAGCAGAGGAAGAAAGTTGAGTCAGTGCCTCTGTCAAATGAGGTCATCCACTCCAGAATAACTGACATGTTTTCTAATATTTTGAAGTAGGTCATGGAGGAATTAGCAGCTACACCATTTCCCTTCAGCATGCAAATGAATGAAATAACTCATGTCTCTCAGTGCAGCCAGCTCCTGGATTTTGTCCATTACATGCATGCTGACGCCATAAAAAAATTCCTATTTTGCAAGCCCATTTTGGAAACTACAAAGGCTGCAGATGTCCTTGAAATGGTGAAAAGTTTTTTTGCCAAGTAAAACTTTGATAGAAGTAAAATCTTGGAACTCTGTACACAGATGGAGTATCTGTGATGCTTGCCAACACATCTGGTTTTACTGCTTTAGTGAAGCAGCTCCTCAAGTCATCATGACTCATTGCTTTCTACATCGGCACATATTGGTGTCAAAGATTCTGCCAACAATCCTGAGTTTTGTCTACTGCCATGAAAGTTGCTCACTTCATCAGAGCTAGGGCCTTAAATCACTGTCTTTTCAAAAAGTTTTGCCAAGAAATGGGAGCAGAATATAAAGTTCTGTACTACACAGAAGTTCGCTGGCTTTCCAGAGGACAGTTTTCAAGCACTTGATTGAACTTCGGGCAGAGGTTTCACCTTTTTTGAGAGAAAAGGAAAACCCTTGGTTTACTTGGGTGATATTTTTGGCCATATGAAGTAAATCTTTTGATTCAAGGCCCTGCAGTTCCCATCATGGATGCTGCTGAAAAACTACAAGCTTTTTTGGCTAAGCTGCCATTCTAGAAGAGGAGATTAGAGGCAGACAACCATGCAAACTTTCAAATGCTGGAGGAAGTGCATCTGCAGGCCAGAGTCAAAAGTGACAATGCCTTGTCAATTTCTCTGAAGGAATAAATCAGCAGATACCTGGAAACACTGCAAACTCTTTTGAAGGTTACTTCAGCTTAGACAATCTTAAAATCAAAATGTGGATTCGTAATTCTTTCCTTGCTGACCTGGGAAGCATCAATGATGCAGACCTTATGACTTAAGGACAAAGGAAATGATGTAACATGAATTCAACTCAAAGAGTCTTGGAGAATTCTGGTGTTCTATGACACAAGCCTACCCTTGTCTGGCATAGCAAGCTATGGGAGCCCTGATTCTGTTTGCTACTACATATCTTTGTGAGTTTGAGAGTCAGGATTTTCAGCACTTGTTTCCATCAAAACAATTTGGAATTGATTGGATGTCAAAGAAGACATGTCAAAAACCACCCCACAATTTCAACTTCTTATTGAAGCCAAACAACAGCAGTCTTCTCATTGAAATTTACTTTTGAGCAGTATTAAAGTTTATTTTTTGTTTTATTTGCACAATTTGGATTTACTTCAAATTTTTTCACAAAGTGGCCATTCATTTTCGCATGAAAAAAATGAGAGCAACAGTGATGAGTTTCTGGTTTAGTCATTTTTAAATAGTATTAGGCATAATTCTTTTTAAAGATTTTTTTGATATTCTCTCTGTGCAAAGGAAAGCAATTTGTAACATAATAAAATCTAATAATAATTGATTGATTCTTCAATTTCCAATGCTCTTTTGGTAAGGCAGCATATGCCAAGGACTACTTTTAAATGATAGTAATAGTTATTTTTCTGCTTTATCATTTAAGTAATTAAATCCAATCCATTTTTTACGATTTTTTTGTGAAAGCATATCCAAGTTATGGGTATTTTGCTTGGAGATGTCAATGTCAAAAGAATAAGGCCACTGAAAGAAAACTATTTAAATCTATTGTTGCCTTTTTTAATATCCAGACTTTTTTTATTGAAAAAAGGTGAAAAATGGCTATGTGATGTACACGTGTGTGGGCATTTTTCAGAGGAGGGTGTCCATAGTTTTCATCAGATTCTCAAAGGAGTCCATGACCAAAAATGGTTAAACATCAATGTGCTAAAGAAACCATTCCTGTTAGTATTCAACCAGTCCAGATCACATATGACTGAAACTACAAAGAGGGTGGAAATTTATAACACAAAGACAGCTGTGATTCCTGGTGGCCTTACTTCCCAATTACAACCTTTAGATGTGTCTATCAATAAACCATTCAAAGCCTTCATATGTCAGGAATGGAACAAATATTTGGTGGTCCCTTATCATGAACTGACACCTGCAAGATGAATAAAGTGGCTGCTATTTCACAGGTGTATGAATTGGTGAAGACATCATGGGAAGCAGGGAAACCAAAGATAATAATCATGTTTTTTTAAGAAATGTGGCATCAGTAATGCTCTGGATGGTACAGAGGATGATGTACTATTTGAAGATAGTGATGAGGATCATGAGAATAGTGTCAGTGATGATGAATGAACCATTATACTTTGTTGTTTTATTTATATATGGTTCATTAATACATTTTTTTCTCTTCATTCTGGATTTGTTTTAGAATAATTTAATATATATTTTCTCTGATAGTAATTTTCAAATGAATATGAATTTATAATCTTAACAGTAAATACAACATATATATTGAAATTATTTTCCAGAGGTAATTTTATAATATGTCAATACATCATTCAAACAGCTGTTTGGTAGGTAGTGCAGTGAAAACCATAACAAACAAGGATCAGTCGGAGACTACATCAGACCAGTCCTCCATCAGCAAAAATCTTTACCTTTGGTGTATAACGAACAGGGTGATTTTTAGAGAATTTTATTTGGAATATGGTAAATGATCTCCAATGGCTTAATGATGTGGGTTTTCATGCTGATCTAATAACATGACAAAGAAATTCAATAAACTTAATTTGGAACTACACTATGAAAAAGATTCTGAGACTGATATAAATGATTCAATGAGTGCTTTCCAAAGAAAAAATGACACTTTGGATAACAGTTCCAAAAATAATTATTTCATCGTTTCCCTAGCCTGGAAAAGAAAAAATACTACCAGATATCTTTGTTCAAAATCTTGAAAGAATTGCTAAAGACTTTAATAAAAGATTCTAACTTCAGCAGTGTCAAAACAGTGGCCATTCTCATGGCTGACCCGTCTGTTGTTATAATGTAAGCTAAATTTCCACGCAAATTGCAAGTCTGTTCAAACTGAATGCTACTGACCTAAAGATGGAAATAACTTAAAAATACCTCTCAAGTTTACGAATAACTAATTATGAGATTCACATTAAATTATTAATACAATAAAAGTTGCACCATCCGACATTTTACCAACCAGAAAATGCTAGTATCCAAAATTTCCAATATCTCTTGATACAAAGTTTTTCTGTTTGCTGCCACCTCCTCCTGGTAGTGGCACTACTTGCTGTCGTTCTTCATTCAGTTGTTTTGCGCCATTGTTGCTATAGTGCTGCGTTTTAATCACTTTACATCTCCTGAAATTATAGTCATCCATCATATATAATGAGCAACATACTTTCAACAAGTAAAAGAGTAAAGTGCAAGAGAGTTGTTCTGACATTAACTCAGAAAATAGATGTTTGTTGTAGAGTTGAAAAATGTGAGAACCATAATGTCCTGATGAAGGTATATAGTGTTGGCTCTTAAAAATGTTTGACATCAAGAGTCAAAAAGAATTGTTTAGGTTTTTTTGTTAGTTCTGAATCAAATAAAGCTGAAGAATGCCATACTCAACATAAACTACATTACAACTCGTGCACCAATGGTTACTGAAAAGGACAAAGACTTTCATAAACAAATGAATTTAACTGTTTAAATTTTATCATGACATCAAAAGGCTATATGTATTAGGTGAACGAACATCAGCTGACCATGAGTCTGCTGAAAAAGTGACATAGTAAAAAAAATTAATCCTCATATCAAATATACAACACTGATAAAACAGGTTTATTTTCACAATGTCTACCTACACTCCAGCAGGTGCAAGTGAATCTAGTGCTGCTGGTTTTAAACAAAATAAAGATCGAATAAGCATGTTTAAGTGTGCAAATGCTGCAGACACGCATAAGATTAAAATATTAATAATAGAGAAATATCATCACCCTATAACATTTAAATGTATTAGCCATCTACCTGTGACTTAGTCCAAAGTAATGCATGGATAATTAGAGACTTTTCTTGACTGGTTTCATCATCATTTTATACCAGAAGTGAAAAAACATTTTAAGAAAATTGGGAAGCTTGAAGATAATAAAGCTATTCTCTTATTAGATAACTGTAAGGCTCATAAAGCAAAGTTAATATCACGTAATATTTTTACCACTTATCTGCCTGCCAATGATACTACATTGATTCAATCAGTGGGTCAGCTCATTTTCACGAACATGAAATGCTACCGAAGGAAAGATTTTCTAGGAAAGTTAATAAATCATGATAGCATAATACAGCAGTTTCAATTTCGCTAGATGCAATTTTCAATGTGGCTTGTGCATGGAGAACTGTAAAATGCAAAACTTTAAGGAGAACATGGAAAAAATTATGGCCTAGCATTATGATTGCGAAGGGTCCTCCGATGGTGATGAATTTGAAGATTTAACATTAGGTCTTGAAAATCTACAGTTGCACAAATTCTTGACATTGTGAAAACTGCATCTACTATTAATCTAATAAACAAACTTGAACAAACTGAAGATAAAGAATGCATTGAAACAAACAAGGATGTTAAGTGAGCCATGTTAAAGCTAATAAGGCTAAAGAGTGAAAAAGACTGAAGATGATTTTATTAAAGAATAGAAACTTGGGGTAATGTTGCTTCAGCTTTTGAAACAATTAAAATTTGCTGAAAAACATGCTTCCTCTTTTGCACAAAAGGTTATGCAGCTGCATATTATGCATGCATCTTTCCTACAAAAAAAGAAGACAGGATACAACTAAGCAAACTGACATCAGACCTCTTCAAAAAATCTTTCAAGGCTTGTTGTAGAGTCAGTGCTGACTCAGTGACATCACCTTCCACATCAGAACCGGAACCTGATGACCTTGTGAAACAACTAGATCTCCAATTGCCTCCTGAGTTCCTAGAGAATCAGTAAAGTACAGTACAGTAGTAATTTAGTGAAAGCTTAAAATAGCATAGTTTTTAATTTGTGCAGTATAAGTGATGATGTTCTTGACTGCTCAACAAACATTGTTAAGGACTGGAACATGGTAAATAACAGAGCCTTTACTGTAATTCAGTTTCATTCTGACTAAAATTTCAGTAAACCACTTACAGTTGCTAATTTGCAGTCAGAGGATACAAGCATTTAAAAAAATTTTTTTAACTGTTATAACAGAGGTAAAGTAACAGAATATTTCAAATTTTTTGATAAATGTTTTCCTTAAAGTTTATAATCTTTATTTTCATTTTAGGTAAAGATAAAAAGATGCATAAATAAATTATTGTTGACAATACTGCTACTTCTCTGACTCTTCCCATTGCCTCGGAAATTGTAAATAATGAAAATACTGCTCCTGCTGAAGATGCACCAATATCCACATGTTTAAATGCACAAATCATTTATGAAAAACTGTCAAAGGATTTTGTTAACCTAAAATATCCAAACATACACGAATTTTTTAAGAAAGTCATGCCAACCCAGTCACATTAGAAGTATGAAAAGCCAATCAAATATTTACAAGGAAAGATAGCTGACAAACTGTTCAAACAAGGATGCTGTTTTTCTTTTTTTTTTGCAGCATCTCTTACCTAATCTCAGCTAGCAGAAAATAACATGTTTACAGTGGGGCTGACCTGACAAACTTTAATTCCAAGCATGTTTACATGAGAATACATGAACATGAATAAAACAAACATCATCTGGCAGCATGTTTTCTTCTAACTAAAAAAAACCTCACAACATTAAAGATAAAAAACAAAAAAAGTATTTGATAGTATCATTGATGTTATAAAATTAAGTGGCAAGTGAAGACTGAACTAGCAAGAAAAAACAAAATGAGAGAGCTTCAGTGCTTCTTAACAATAATTTGAATAATGGCAATTTTCTGGATATTATTTTACCACTGGCAAAATATGACAATGTCTTGAAAGAGCACAATGATGAGTGTTTAAGGAGATAAGAAGCTATATGAGGTCATGGCCATGGAAACAACTTACTGCTTTTTTCCCAAAAGTACAGTCAATTATATTCTGCAAATTGTATCAAATTTGATTAAAGATAAGATCACTGAAGAAGTTGTGGATGCTCAAATGTTTACTGTGCAACTCAATACTACACAGGACATTACTGTACAAGATCAGTGTTCAATAATTTTACACTACGTGACAGATGAAGTCCAGGAGAGATTAGTGTGTCAGTCAATCCATGGGCAACATGTTGACCAATGCAGTTGATGCTTGAGTTTGAAAATGAAAAATCTGGTGGGCTCTTCAACTAATGGTGTTTATAATGGATTTTCTGGACACTTGAAAACCAAATCTCCATACCAAATACATGTGGTGTTATGCACATGTTTCTAACCTTATGATGGTTGATTTTACAAAATCATCCAAAGCTGTCAATCTGTTTAATCTAGTGAATGCTTGTACTGGTTTCTTACAAGAATTAGCTTTGAATGGATGCCAGGGAGTAGTATTCTGAAGATTCTTGTTTAATGGAACTTATTGGCAGAACATGCCAGTTGGCCAAAGATGTGGCTTTATCAAAAAATATTTGGAAGTTTTGACAAACCATCAAACTGCCTATATCTATTATTTCTGTTGATCATACTGAAGTATACTGCAACAAGATTCAATGATGATATAAAATGATAGCAGCTCTGTATTGGTGAGAACACCTGAAATATTAAACACTATTATCAGCACAAACTCTTACTCTAAATTATCCAACATCCAGCATCCAGCACCATTATCAGAATACTTAGAAAATAAATAATGAATATTCTCCAAACACACAGAATGACTATGAATGCCACCAAATCCATAGATTTGATGTTCTGGGACAATGAAAATGTCAAAGAAACAAGTACTGTATTAAGATGCACAACAAAGTTCAGGATATTGTCAGCACTCATCTTGAAGAATGTTTTGAAAAGCATGTTATACTCTACTCTAAGTTGTTTAGATTCACCAGATTTCAATGACATCTCTGATGTTCCAAGCACCAGATTTGAAAATTGAGCCAAAATGTGATGCACTTTGAACACTGCAACTCCAGAGGCAACTAAAAGTGAAATGCTAGATTTTGCTTTTGAAATGAAAATGATTAAATTGTTCTGTTCCAGAGAGTTACACCTAGCAAAGTATTAAGATGTGAAAGATGAAAAAGATGAAGAGGAGTCTGCAATTCTGGAGTCTAAAATTTCAATAAAATCTTTTAAAGACTCTCAAAGTTTGTCAAAATCCTGCAAAAATTATCTTAATTAGCGCTGAAAAATTAGTTATATATGAAAGCCTATTTACCTTATTTAATTGTTACAAGTACAGTACAAACTCTCATATCTGAAAACCGAAAAACTCCCAAAGTTTTAAAAAATATTTCATATACCATTTGAAAAAATTATTCTGAAAAACCAACACATATCAGTGCTTCCTAGTGCTGCTGCTTTGTTTTGGTGGCAGTGCAGATTAGTTTTCAGTCCAGCCACTACATTTTGGTGGCATTAAGAGTCACAGCTGTGTTAACATCTGAACATGTGATCCAACCCTTCTGGAAGCTGCTTGTTCTATTGTGTTTTATTCTACTGTTTTGACCCCTCATCGTAATCATGTTCAAAAGGAGAAATGGATAAAGGAAATATTTTAAAAAGTAAGAGGAAGCATCATGCACTAAATATTGTTAAGAAGGTAGATTGTGGTGAGGTGATTGGCATTTATTTACCATCGAATTGCACATCACTAATACAGCCGATGGATCAAGGATTTTGCATTCTAAGGATCAATATTTGAGGCATCTTCTAAATGCTTTAGACAATGGCATGAGATCAGCAGCTTTCATGAAGGCCTTCAATGTGAAAGATGCAGTTTGGGTTTTGGCAAAAGCTTGGGATTATGTCAGCAGTGATACATTAAAGAATGGTTGCCACAACTTTATTTTATGCTCTCTTACCGACACTGAAATTATGAAGTGTGTTACATCCTGAGGAACAAAATACAGAAACAGCCAATAACAGTGATGCGAGTTGAGAGAATCTCAACAGACAAATATGTATATCATTTGGTTATGAATTTATTAAGGGATTAAAGCAAAGAAATTCTATATGAGCCTGAGATTATGTCTATGTATAAAATTGTAGATAATCTAATAAAAGAAAACTTAAGTACATGAGGCAGATGAAGTTATCAGATATGTTCAAAATAAATGGTCAGAGTGCTAGGCCTACTGACCACCAAATGTCAACCATAGATGATTCTTGACCTGGAACTTGTCAATGCCAGACATCCCAGCAGAGATCAGTCCCTTTTCACCTGATTCTTCCCTATCACCACCTGCACATCAGAGGTAATTAACTCTATTCTTCCCAAAGGACTTATTTGGAAGTGGAAATAAAGATAATTTGGTTAAGTATAGTATAAAGATACATTATAGTTTGGTAGATGCATTATGAGGGAAGTAGTGTATGTAAACTGTGGTAAAGGTCAGTCCTGTGCCTGAACTTTACTGCAATACTTATGCTATATGTAACAAACAGGACAATGTAAACATTTTGTACAAAAACCACCACTAAGGAATGCTGTCAGAAGCAGAATGCCAAGAACTTAAAGAGAAACAGCAAAATCTTCATAAGTTAAAGTTGGATTTGAAAAAATGTAAGCAAAATAAAGAGCAGCAGCAGCGATACTGTGGAAATTTAAAACAGAAGTTGGATAACTTAGATGATGATCTGCACAAAATATTAAAAGGAACAACTGTTAGTCGCCCATCGACTGTTAATGAAGAAAATCTTTTACACAAAGCAATTGTTGATATTGCAATTGGAGGTTCAGCAGCTGGTGAAAGATGTTTTTTCGAAGTCATCAGAAGAGTTAAAACATTAGATGATCTCACTTCCTCCCTGATTAAACATAGATTCCAGTTATCTTGAAGTTCCGTTTACCTTTGGTTTCTGCGAAATTCTAGAACTGTAGAGGGTAAACGACATTGCAAGGCCATGCTGGTTAAACTACTGCAAGCACAGGATGATGAACATTCCTGACACCAGGATGTGTTGTTTGCATGAGCATCAATTTCTTACCTTGAAGAATTGGCATCACAATTGGGACCTGAAGAAGTTACATTTCATTCTCAGGATGATAAAGCATGGGTACCAATAGAATTAATAGCTGCCAATAAACAGGCACCATTGATAATGCACATGGAATACAAAACCAAACTAAGTGACCATGATTTTGTGGTTGCTATCAACAAAAGTTAGTGTAATCAGTGATCACAACCATATCCATAAAGAATTGTATCGATTCTACTGCAGTAACCTACTCTGGACCAACCTAAGTAGAGATTTGAAATGCAAAGCACTCATAATCAGCTGCATTATATCATCTATATGACATGAAGCAGATTCATTCCGTGCCTAAATTTTGAGATGACATTTACTGCCATGATAGATTGCTGAAACCAATCATGATAGTAACTACTGATAGAGGACCTGATAAAAATCCATGGTATATGAAAACAACTGAATTTTTCAGTGAACTATTTCTACATACAAAGTAGATTCATTATTCAATGCTACAAATGCTCCTGGCAGGAGTGCATTAATCATGTTGAATGACACGGCTCCACTTAGCCACAATCTCACAGGAATCGTCCTACCACATGACCATTTTGGAAGTCACCTGAATGCGGCTGGGCAAACAATAGACAATGAATTGAAGCAGCAAAACTTTGCACATGCTAGAAAGGTTCTTGCTGAAATCTGGTCTGAAAGTTATCGATGGACACCCAACTGTAGCAGATATATTGAACTAAGTGAAGATGCATAACCTCTCATCAAAAAGATCGTGATTAGCATACATGAGAGCCAATACTTCCAAGTTGTGAAATGTTGTGACACCATGTTGTGATGAAACAAAAAGTTCTCACTTCATTGTTGTCAAAGAGCATTTTTTTACTCCCACCCTCTGCCACTTTCACCACAGACAGAAGACATCTACAGTGTGCTATTAATGATGATGATGCATGATTCCCATCTCTGTTTGTGAACTTAGTTCTCGGGAAAAGCATACTTTTCCCAGGAGCAAAGAAAATGTTTGCAACGGTAGTGCCATACAACTTTGCATATAATAGTTTACAGAACAAACTGCACAAACGTATTTGCAGAAATTGTGGCCTACATCATGCATCATGGCAGTGCATACATGAATGTCAGAAAAACAAAGTCCCATTGATGTCAATTATTCCAGTGCAATGTTGCAGCCTGTGTGTAGCTGCCAAACGTCAATGCAAACTTGTGTGTGTTTTAAAGTACATGGAAAATGAAGAACATGAATGGCTTGATGAGAATGACGTTGAGAAATTCCAACCCAACCCAATCCATCGACACAGGTACCTTGCTACTTCCACGTGAATCTCGAGATCCAGAGCGGGAAGAAATCTAAATACTTGAATTAAATTGTTTTACAAACTTGATCCCAACAATTAAATTTCTTCTTTTATTTTTAAAAGATCTGAATAAAGTTTCGTCTGTTAGGAACTGTCTGTTTCCAATTCATTAATTTATATTAGATTTTTGTTTATGTTCCCCACTTCAGAGACTTTTTCAATCGAAAATCTGTATCCGTGCTGTATAGTGATCTAAAAATCTTAAATTCATTCAAGGTTTATTCAACATGTGTGTTATATATTTTTTAAATACAGATCTAGATTTTCTAATTTAAGCCAAAAATGTGCATACAAAATAAAAACATTGTATTTTGTTAATTTGAAAATCAGCAATTAAATTTTCGAAAGTGCACATTTGATATATAATAACACAGGTATTGGGAAAATGGTAAAATGTATCACAAGTGTAAATACATATTTTATGCTTACCTGAAGTGTTTATATTAGTCAATTTCACAGCTGATCCAAGTCTTTTGTTGTCACATGGTGGAGTGATTTAAAAGATTTTATTCTTAGAAACATACCATGACATGAGACATCTATATAGCATTATGTAATGCTACCGGTAACACTCCATAATTTTTTGGCATACAAAGCATTACATAATTTATGAACAGACCCTTAGGCTCTAGCTCCATTTAATCATAAAAAAGCATCATGTTTAGCTTTTCTTTGTATGTGGACACTTGAAACATTAAGAATGATTAAAATAATGCTTTGAGTAATAATTGTTACTTTACAGACCTAAAAAATATTTGTTGGTAATTTATTTACTTTTTTACACTTATACTGTGAGATAAAAATCGCTGCTGCTGAAATTGCTTTGTTTATGAGCTTGTTGCTGTTTTAATTTAAGATCTTTTTAGTAATTTCTTATATATATAGAGAGAGGTGGTGGTGGTGTGCCTTGGAGCCCATGCTGGCTCTTGAAGCCCTGCCATCATCATTTTCTCCCTGCCATTTTTAGTACTGCATACACATAAAAAAAAATTCACAAACAATAAATAATAGGGAATCAAAACATACCATAATGCAATTGAGCAAAAATGTTTGAATTTAAATGAATAATCTGCACAATGTTCCAGATAATATTTATACACAGATAAACAGTTAAGTTTACAAGTGGCTGATATCTGAACTTTGCTGTTTCTTTTTAATTTCAATAAATTTATTATTATTATTAATGCAATATAATATTTGCACCTTCTTCAAGGATATTTAGCTGATAGTTAATTATATCTGCTTGTAAATGACCAATCTAAAGTAGAAATAATTTTAAACAAATATGGAAAATTGAAAGATAATAATAACACTGGTCAACAAGTATTTTTCATCAAGCATATGTCAAGGTGTACTTAGTGTAGTTTTAAACGCTGATTTCAAATATACAATTAGTTTTTTGACATCACGTACACTTTTCAAGATGAGAAAGTTTTTTGGTCTTAGCTCATGCATTATATAGAAATTCCAATTAATGACGTGTATGCATGTATTTCATTTACATCATGGAAACATACCTTTAAAATAAACTACATTATTCATTGCTGCATAGTTCAGATGCAATATTTCATCATCTTAAATTAACCAATCAAGTTTTGTCTGATGGAATAGGTATTTCAACATCTCAAATTGTCCAGTCATAATTGGTCTGATGAAATATTTCATCATCTCAAAATTGACTCTTCAAAATGAAGTTTGAAAGCTGTACTTCTCCGTAATGGTAATTTGAAGCCCTCCATTCCTATTGCATACTCTGTTCATCTTCATGAATCATATGAGAATATGGAACTTTTACTTCATGCCATTGCCTATGAAAGATACTCATGGAAAATATGTGGAGATTTAAAAGTCATTGGAATGTTAATGGGAATGCAGTTAGGTTTCACAAAATAGTTGTTTCTTGTATCTATGGGATAGTCTGGCAACTGACAGACATTATTCGGAATCAAACTGGCAGACAAGAACATCATACCAGCCAGGACTGTCTAGCGTCAAGAATACACCTCTTGTAGATCCATGTAATGTCCTATTGCCTCCTTTGCACATAAAACTTGGACTGATGAAACAGTTTGTAAAGACACTAGGGAAGAGAAATGCCAGAGGATTTGAGTATATTGTAGAAAAGTTTCCCAAAATCACACAGGCGAAGTCGAAAGAGGGTATCTTTGTTGGACCCCAAATTAGAGAAGTACTCAAAGATGTCAACTTCAAGACAACACTGGATGAACTGGAACTGCCTGCCTGGAATGCTTTCAATTGGATCTGTGAGAATTTCTTGGGCAACAAGAAGGCAATGGACTACAAGGATGACATCAAGAATCTTCTGAAATGTTACTCAGCAATGGGTTGTCGCATGTCACTGAAAGTTCACTTCTTGGACTCCCATCTGGATTTCTTCGCAGATAACCTTGGAGCAGTGTCTGATGAACATGGTGAAAGATTTCACCAGGACATTAGTGCTATGGAGAAATGGTACCAAGGCTTCTGGAATGACAGCATGATGGCTGACTACTGCTGGACACTTTACCGTGATCAACCAGATCAGGAACACCGCAGGAAATCCAAATCACAATGTTTCTAACTCTGTTGTCTGTTTTGTCTGACCCATTTTTTGTGTATTCACTTTTTGTAGAATGATAGTGATGATTTTTAACTCAATAAACTCATTTACTTTCTAAAAATAATATGTCCTTATTTATTACGTTAATGATTTCATATATACAAATATGTAAATGTTTGCATGTATCTACTGAAAAACTGATACGTGCTGCATACAAATGGAGTGAAATTTTGAAATCAGCATGAAAAATTAGTCCGAAAAAGTTGGTTTGCATTCATAATGAGTATAATACATTTAAGTTTGTTGACCAGTGTAATTGTCAAAATGGGCTAAACTGAATATAATTTTTTTTTTAAAGTACATAATAAGAAACTTAATGCCAGCAAATTATCTGGTGGCGAAATAGCTTGCTTCAAACTGTACTGGTGATGAAATGGTGGCAGTGAACTCGGTCTCATTCTATGTATCAGGTATGACTATAAGTGATGTCATAGAAAGCAGGCCTGTGCTTTAGACCCCTGGTAATCCACCACCTCCTGACAATGACATAGATGCCAGGAGACTCAGATACCTTTGTACTACCTAGTGTAAAGGCAGTATACTTAAAGTTTCCACTTGATGACAGTACCTCTGCATAAAAGATCTTTAATAGAGCTCCACAACCACCTTCACTATTGAAGGAAAGAGATTAGCACTCATTTCCATCTTGAGAGCGGGGTGAAGCAGAGCAATCCCCTAATGCCACTGCTGTTAAACATTGCTATCAATAGTTTCTTGGTGAGATTATCAAATGTGGTTATCAGGTATTAGCTAGGATGAAACTCATCTCCCACTGCATATGCCAATAGTCTCTTTCTAGCTTTGTTGCCACTACTCAACATGGTGGAGCTGGTCAACAAAGTAACTGACTTTTACATTCAGACAGGGCTCCAAATGAACCATGGAGTGTCAAGAGATGCAAATCCAACATCTCAGAAAGAGACATTATCCATAAAGACCAGAGCTGGTGGATTTGGCACAAATCCATTGCCATAGTTGGCCCCAAATACATAATGAAAATTTTCAAGATAGAGGTCAGCCCGTGGAAGGATGTTTGGATCACCAAGAATTCTTTAACCTGGTTCCAGGCACAACTGTCTGAGCCAAGGCCACTTTGAATTTGAGGCAAAAGTTGGCACTCCTGGCTGGTCTGAAGGTGGCATTATTAATTTGGGGGCTGCCCTGGTGCTGGAATGCTGTAAAGTGCATACCTAGACTGTAATGCACCTTCATAAGTGCAACTGCACACCTGTTCCACACAACAAAAAGGGTCATAGACCTAAGCATCTCAAAACTTGCTAAGACCCTAGGGCCAGGGGGTTCTCAAACTGCGAGTCCATGACCTCCCCGAGGGAGGGGGGAAGGACTCGCAAGCAACTTTAAAGGGGGTCGCAAAGTTCTAAAGCATCATTTTAAATACTAGCTTATGGCCTGTCACAGTTGACTGTCATCAAAAACAATTTTAGTTGTAATTATGAATTATTAATAGTTTCTCTTTTAATCACATTTAATTCATACTATACAGGCAATCCTGTATTTGTGGCTTGAGCGAGAACCCATGTGTGCGATCTGTTGTAATCCAAAAACAACTGAACTTTGAAACTTTATACCCATTGGTCAGGCGACTTACTATCAGTCAGGGTCGATTGCACTATAATTAGCTGCTAATACACCTCACAATGATCATCACTAGATGAGTCTACATTGACACTACAGTTTGCCGCGACTACGAAAAGATCATAGCTGACCTTGGTTGACCTTTTTGCACAGAAGAAAGGTAGGTTTCTGAGAACAACTGTTTTTGCATAAACGGTAACTTATTATTAAGTGTACATGATCGTCTCTCATGCTCGAATGAAAATCTTATCTCACATAACCCAGTGAGGGACATGTTGGGGTTTCCACATGTGACGTTTTCCTTAGAGCAGCAGTGCTTAAAGTGTAGTCCGTGACACCCATGCCAGTGGTCTGTGGAAGGAAAATCATTTTGAAAAAAGATGAAGTGGAAAAAAATGAAGTGAAGTTATCAAAAAATCAATTAATCTGCCGGTATCACCAATGGGAGGCCAAGTGCCAAAGGTTTAAGGCTTGTCTCCCACGGCAGGCACTCCTGGTTGCATCACCGGCCTCTACAGTAACTCACACATACATCACTGGCCTTCGACAACTTCTAGTAACTCCGCCACCCTGACAGAAAGACAATATACGCTAGTGACAGGGGGCTGGAACTTGAACTTTTACCGCAGTATGACTGACGCAATAGAGCCGCGCTCCCATTGGCTAATGCCATGGGGCCTGCAGCTAAAAGACTTGGACCACGACACCTGGGGCAGAGCACGCTACAAGGACTGGACTGTGACTTTAGCTGGACGGACACTAACCAGCTTGGTTTCAGGCAAGTTATATTGCTGATTTAAGACTTAAGTCGTTTGGGAAGTTAATTTAATTCATGTTTATTCGATTTTATTGTATTGTTTTATACGTAGTTTTTTCATTCATATTTTTTCTTTTATTTTTGAGGTTGGATTGTTGGCTTAAAAAGGAAGATACAGAAGAGTCGCCTCAATCCTTGACTGCATTCAGTGCTACAGTTAAAACTGTTTTGCCAGATGCAGATAATGCTCCTGAAGGAAAGAAAACGACTGATTTTAATGCAAAGAAATCGGATGAGGTTGTCAACAGAAAACATAAATATCATGATGAATATCTTTCCCTCGGTTTTATAGCTGCTAATGATTCACCTCATTGTGTATTATGCAACAAAACATTATCAAATAGTGCTATGATTCCAGTAAAGTTGCAGCGTTATTTCAAGACCAATCATTCAGATTATGAAGGAAAAGAATTTTTAAACGTAAATGTGCTGAACTTGAAAGGCAAAAATCATTCATTACAGCCTTTCACACAAAATGAAAAGGCCACAGAAGCTTCTTACAGAGTAAGTTATCGCATTGCGTTAGATGGAGCAGCACATACAACAGGTAAGACACTTGTAAAACCTTCTGCAGCAGATGTGTGTGAATGCCTGCTGGGTGCAAAGTCAGTAAAAGAAATCATGGCAGTTCCACTTTCTAATGATACATTTACTCGCTGTATTAAGAATTTATCCGCCAACACTAAGACTGAGTTGGCAAATCGTCTTCAAAATTGTTCATTTGCCATACAAATGGACGAATCTACAGATGTTTCTGGACTTGCAGTTTTGTTAGTCTTTGTCAGATATTAGTATCAATGAACAATTGAAGATTTGCTAGTATGTAAGTATTTGCTGAGTAACACAAGTGGTGCTGAAATATTCAAATTACTGAATAACTTCTTTGTAGCTAACAGTTTATCGTGGAGCAACTGCATTGATGTGTGCACTGATGGAGCAAAGGCCATGCTGGGTAAGACTGCTGGTGCTATAGCACAGATTAAGATAATGGCACCAAACTGTACAAGTATGTCATGCACTTTCTGTTAAAAGAATACCATTTTTGTTAAAAAGTGTCCTTGATAAAGCAGTAAAGGTTATTAATTTTGTTAAAACTAGACCATAGTACCCTCAAAGCCCTTTTGCTGCATACCAAAGTATGGTGGTTGTCTCGTGGAAAGGCACTAGTGCAATTGTTTGAATTAAGAGATGAGCTAGCAGCGTTTTTTTATGGAACACAATTAACATTTAAAAGAAAAATTAACAGACAAAATGTGGTTGCTCAGACTTGGTTATTTGGCTGACATTTTTTCCAAAATGAATGAAGTTAACCTTTCTCTGCAAGGGAAGTTTTTGCTGCCAATGATAAAATCCAAGCCTTAAAAGGAAATTAGAATTTTGGAAAATTTGCATACAAAACTGAGCTGGACAGCTTCCTTATTTTTAAAGACATTTCTAGTGAACTCTAGCTGGTGACATTAATGCAAATGATTTTTCAATGCTTTTTAATGAAGCGTATCAACATCTGGAAGATCTTTATAATTCAGTAAGTAAATACTTTCCAAATGATCAAAGTATCATGTTAAAAAATGCTTGGATTAGAGATCCATTCAATGTGCAAGGAAGACAAGCGAATTTAAATACAGTGGAATATGAAAGGCTTATTGACATCACTTCAGATTCCACTTTGCAAGCAGCATTTAAAAGACTGCCACTTCCAGAATTTTGGTGTGGTATAAAATAATATCCACAGCTATCAGAAAATGTCATTTAAGTGCTTCTCTCCTTTCCAACTATGTATTTATGTGAAGCAGGATTTTCTGCATACACAACAATAAAAACTAATCATCGTAATAGACTGAATGCTGAGGCAGATATGAGAGTCCAGCTGTCTACCAGTAAAACCAGAGATTTGTGAAAAAATGAAGCAATGGCATTCATCCCATTGACTTTTCTTTCATTTCTCTCCTTTTTAGAATATATATTTCTTAAAATAAATGTAGTTTCTGAAACCTTGTGATGGCTTATTTTCACTATAACACCTAATCAACATAACATAACTCTTTAGGGTTTAGGGGTTGGCGAGGAAAAAAGTTTGAGAACCACTGCCTTAGAGGATCATAATTTTGGGCGGAATCACGACCTCAGCCTCCTCAGATCAACTAAATACCAATGTACAAGACAAATGATGAGCAAAAAAAACACAGCGTGTGCTTTTGTTTTTCAGCTGTTTCCACATATCTGTCAGTGTGTCTGTAATATCTTGTGTGGACTTTTTCCAATTGTTCACAAAATTCTTCACACTTTTTGGGGGGTTCAGCAGGGGTGAGTACGACCCAACCTCTGGATCCGCACCTGGGCCTGCATAAAGAGAATCCCTGGCATTTTGAATCTTTGCTCAACCTCCTGGGACCAGCACAGCCATTCACATTGCTGTGCTCTCCACTGAAAGTGCCGTTTTACTAATCTGTCTTGAGAACTGATTTCTTCCCGGTTTTGATCCTCTATTAGTCCCATTCAATAAAAGTGACGATGTTTGGTAGCTCATATAAACTGTAGACAGTGCAAATCTGCTGCACGGCGCCCGGTCTGAGAGAGTGTGATTCAAGATGAAGATTATCATTCAACAATGACAGAGGAGCGATTCAATGCCTTGCTTCTACTTTTCGGCCACAGGGACATTCGCCTGGACTATGACAGGATCATAGACATGTATGTGCGCAGGTACCCAAGGCGCATGCTTTTCAACAACCGACAGAATATTACAAAATTGATGCGTTGATACGTGACACTTGAAAGTGTATAACATCAGCGACGATTCCTTGTCTGTCATTTCGCAAATATATTTTGGTTTTATCTGGGATGTGAACATGTTATTCAGTTTGATGAATTTGCTGAACTGGACTACATTTCCTCGAAATAAAAATATATTATGGATTTTATTACAAAATAAATATGCTATTGTTAGATCAATATTCTTGTGAAGACTTGATACTACAGATGCTGGATGCTGTCTGAAATGAATTGCATGTTGTGTTTAGTGGTCCAGGGGTGGGAGAACATTGTCTATGGAGGCCGCATGAGCACCTGTTGTATCGCTGCTCGGCTGCATTCTTCATAAAACTGCAGAAACCCAGGTCTTGTTTTGACTCCTGTATTTCTAAAATTTGGGCCAACTTCATAAGAATTTGCCACTATATGAATCGAAAAACTGCAAAAGTAGGCCTACAAATTTCTGAATGGACGGCGTCGATCTGACATATGCCTTGCAATGTAAATGAAAAAGGTGTAAACATCCCATTTTTTGTCCTTTTTTAAATGATGCTGCAGGCTGTAGTTTGCTCACTTCTGGTCTAGTCATTTGGAATTCGGCACTCCGTATAGACTATGCCATGCCCCCCACCTTTCCGAAAATCCTGGATCCGCCTCTGGCTAGTGTCATTTAAAATTAAGACACTAAACGGCTATTTGATCTAGGATGCTTCATATGCAAAGCAGAAAATTCTATTTAGCAAAAAATGTTTTATTTTCCATTTGAAAGTAGCAATGGCAGGTGCAGAAAAAAACTTTCAGTTGAATCTCTGCTTGAATTATTATACCTGAGGCTAGCAAAAAAAAAAAAACAGTGAAATAATGGACAAAACTTGTATGAAGTCAGAGAAAACAATCGTTGACTGGATCAGTTTTTTCTAGAGAACATGTTTGAAATAACGAGCTGAGCCAGAAATGGGAGCTCAGGGAACGATTATCCATATAGAAGAAACCTTAATGCAAGAAAAACACAAAGGGAATCTAGGAAGATTTCTAAAAGAGGATATCACTGAGGTGGTGAAATTAGTGAGAGAATGTTCAGTCCATGGGGTTTTGGTTTAATTAGTGCAGAGACTGGATTTGTATGTTTATTCCATGTACAAAAAAGAGATGTGAAAACACTTTTGCTGATTATTTTTCATAATGTAAAAAACAATATGGAGCCACATATGGAAGGCTGGAGTATTTAGTTATGACCACCAAGTTGTTATACATGAGAATTTTGTGGATCTAATTACACATGCAACACACAAAGGACTGAATGTGAGCAGACTCATGTACAAAAGCTAATTGTGTGTGAAAGGCACAGAAATGAAGAGCTACTCCAAAGTCATTTAGATGAGTATTTTTTTAGAAAACATTATGCAAATAGCAGCCTCTTCATTAATTTCTTGGATACACTTTGCCAATTCAACAATATTTAAAGTATTTGGTTTCTAATAAAATATTATTTTAATTTTGTTTTGTATTACAAAAATAGTGACTGAAATTTTAAATCATATATTTATTTAACTTTAACCCTCCTGGGTCCCAAATGTCAAAGTGGGCCTCATATGCAAGATTGCCATTATACAATTACAATATTTCCTTACAAACTATGTCAACAGTAAAAGTATCAACATTATTTAACTTTCATTGAGGATTCAAGTTGATTTTTACTTTCATCCTTTACTTCAATGTACATCTAGAAAAAATGTATAATTGACCATGGTTAAATACTGGTTCTGGGAGAAATAAGGCCAACTTCATCAAATGTTTGGCCTTGATACTAATTAATTGTGCTTGAAAATGCAGGTATGATGGGGAACTGGCAACTTTTCAATCGAAATAGAAGTTGATTTGCTGCAGTTTAGTTATGTTGCAGTACAAAATCTTCCTAATGACATGGTGCTGCTGAATTCCACTGATAAATTTTGACTGTTCCATTTGTCTCTGTCTAATCCTTTTCACAATATCTGTGACTATTTTCTCTTAGATTACTATGCTGCCTATCTGTAGCTTCAAAATTTTTATTTAACACACAGCAACAATAACAAATGTAAGAATGTCCAGAAAATGTCACCTACTGAATCAGCAATCTATGATAGGAGAGTCTATTTTATTATAAAGTACATCTGTCAGGGGTGACCAATCTGAGGCTCAGGAGTGAGTGTTTGGAGAAAAAAATATAGAAGCTAATCTTGCCGTGGTTATGCTGCCATCTACTATAATATCTAAACCTGGTGTAAGATTGGGATTTGTTTAAAATCAAGAATCAATCTTTCTTACTTAGATTGCAAAGTCGGGTTTTGATTTTTTTTTTATTAGTAAGTATTAGCTTAGCATATGGACCACGAGAACTTCAGAGTTCTCAATTTTCACAAGTTGTGTTGCCAAAACGTCAGGGAAGAATGGATATTAGTTCTTTCTCTTGAGACAATACCAGAAAGCAGTGTGGGCAGGGAAGGAATATGTGGTCAAGGAGTACAGTAGTCAGTCAAGTCAGAATTCTACAGGCATGCTGCTTGAAAAGGATTGTGGGACTGATTTGAGGATCTGGTCAAGAATACAGGTTTGAGTGGACAATTGAGGTGTAGGCTCGAAGCAGAACGGACATGTGGTGTGGCGCTGAGAGAATACCTCACGGTTGAGTGAGAATTCATTTAACGGATGGAACTTGATAAAAGGTACAACTGAGTCTTAGTGGAGTTTAAACCAACTACAAAAGATTCGCCTGGACTATACCTTTAAATTTACCACCAAACCAAGTCATCACTGACACACAGACCTCAGAGTAAATTCTCCAACCTTACAGTTAAGAACTTTGTTTCTTTTGCTCTTGAAGCATTAGTTTGTTTTTTTGGCCTTTATATTCACACCTGTGGATGAAATCATAATTGTGATAGTGTATGTTAATTGCAGGATGGTATTAGAAAGAAATTATCTCCCTTTGGCCTGCCCTTTCTTTGTGATATTTTGAATGTTTGTTTGAACTGTTGTTTTAACCCTTTGGTTCTGTTTTGTTGTGGGATACATGTTATAAACTTGTGAACCATGATTCATAAATTCTTTTAGTCTGTGTAAAAAGGTTTTAAAGCTATCCTCCCACTCCCAAAATGGCAAGATGTCAGAAAAAAAAAAAGAAAGTATAATGATGTATTTTTTGTTGAACGAAATGGTAAAGCTGTCTACTCTGCCAGATGTGTGTTGCACAGTACAAGTCTTATTGCAGAGGCATTTTGCAAAATACCATGTCGACAGAGAGAAAGATTTTCCTCCACATTCTGAATTGTGTAAGTTGAAGCTGATCTCCCTTAAAAGACAAACCAAAAAGCAATCGCAATTATTTACCAGACTTACAAGTCAGTCTGTGGATGTGACTTTAGCCTCCTATCATGCTGCATGGAACATTGCCCATGCAAAGAAACCCTACCCTGACAGTGAATTCATCAAACCCTGCTTTACTAATGTCTTGGTAATTCTGTCATCAGAAAACACGATATGTGAAAGAAAATATCAGACATGCAACTTTTCCATCATACAATCGAACACAGAATATCTGATATGAACACTGACAATGAATCACAGTTACACTTACAGCTTGGGCAGTGCAAGTTCCTAAGTGTGGTGTTGGACAAATCTTGAAACATACAAGACAAACCTCAATCAGCAGTTTTTGTCAGCACTGTCAGAAGATTTCTCTTTGAGAGAGAGAGGAAATGTCTGATGCATGGCTCAGAAAGGAAGGACTTGTGGACAAGACTTGAAGCAAGTGTTGATGGCGGTGATAGAAACCAATAAAATGCCTTTGGCAAAGCTGTCAGCTGTTGCTACCAATGGGGCCCTGTTAATCATAGAACCAGTGAATGAGCTGATGAAAGATTACCTGAATTTTGGGCATTTCATTGCCTTATCCACCAAAAAATATGGTTTCAAAATAGATGAAACTTGTACAAGAAATTATGAAATTTATTTGCAGAAATGTACTGTGTCATTTTCAATTTTGAAACCTAATTTAAGAACTGGATGAGGACCTCCCTGATGCTGTGACATTTTAATGCACTGTCAGGTGGCTCTCCAGAGGCAGATTCATCAGGCGTTTTATTGACTTGCTGGCTCCAATCCAGTCATTCATGGACCAGCACAGCAGAACATAGCCAGAGCTGTCAGACAATCAGTGAGTACTTGATTTAGCGTTCCTAGCAAATATACTGCATCATTTATATAAACTAAACATTGATTTGCAGGGAAAATAAAAGATGCTGACAGACCTTATGAAGTCTAAGTTTGCATTTGTGAACAAACTGCAGCTGTTCCAGAGAGATGCAGAAAAAGGAACCAACACACTGCGCTACTCCAGTCTGGGTCAACGGAGGAAGCAAGTGCTCTAGAATGCAGCGCACACAGATATGTGGACACACTTGCGGAACTCAAGTTTCAGAAGATGATTTCAAGACCTGAAATAGAACCGGTCACAGATCAACTTTCTGGTCAACCTATTAAGCACAAAAATTAATTGTCTACCTCCTTTTCTGGCCACTGATGTAAATGTTGCTTAACTGGAAATGATCGAACTCCCAGAGGAGAACAATCTCAAAGCTGCATTGAGAGAGGAAGGATGCCTTGCCTTCTGGAAATGACCCTAAAAAAAAATACCCCAATGTGAGATGCGCAGCCTTGAAGCTAATGTCTATGTTTGCTAGTCGGAGTCAAAGTACCGATCTACACCCACCGACTGTCATGTGATAGAACCACTGCGCTTGAGCACAAGCCCAAAAAACAAAGGCTCTTGTTCAGAAGAGAGAGTCAAATCACACTAAGCCTGACCTTAAAAATCAGTGGCATGAAAGACAGTTACTATTTTATCCCAAGCATGGCCCCTTATAATACAGCCATTTATATTGAAACAATGGCAAGCCACTTTTCTCAATTTTGAACTTCAGGATCACAGTTATTGATCTTACTTTAATTTGATGATAACTATAATTTTGGACCATTATTTAGTTATGCCCAGATGAATAAATGTTGGTATACTGATGACAAAATCATAAAATTGAATGAATAAAAAATTGCTACACATTTTGAACATTATTCAGTTCTGCTTAATAGAATGAATAAATCTTTGTTGTTGATTTTTTAAAAAATGTAGCTCTCAACCCTGGCTGAGTTGGCTGCCTGTGGTCTATGCAGTTATGGTCTGAGCAATTACAGTGCACACACATTGTGTATTCAGGTTTTCTGCTTGTCCCCCCCCCCCAGTGCTGCACATATTCTTGAACTTACCCACATTGGAAGCATCTTTATTATTTTCTATAAATAGAGACAATAGTTTCAGCATGTATGGCCATTAGTGAAGCTCAGTATTTATCAGCCAATAGTTTGGTTAACAGCATGCAGTTAATTGTGACGATTTCATAGTCTTTAAAGTTAATATACAAATTTTTGTTATTGATTTATCAGTTATTTCAAACGGTGCCCTAAAATGGAACCGTTTTGACAGGTGTTAAGAGAAAAGCTGAAGATGATACAACTGCCAGTAGTACAAGAGAAAGTAAGCTTAAGTCAAGAAAGTATTATGAAAGTTATTTATCTCTTAGATTCACAAGTGTTTGTATTGGTGGCAAGGAATGACCTCACTGTGTAATTTGTCACAGAACTATTTCTGCTGAGAGTATGAAACCAAGCAAATAAAAAGGGCATTTAGAAACAAGTCATACAAACCAAATAAACAAATCTTTTGATTATATTTTTCTTAAACGCAATGAAATCAAGCTGCAAAAAAGCAAGACTATTTAAACATAGTAGCGTTCTTTCAAAAGCTCTTCTTGCTTCTTAAGTTGCATACAGAATTGCACAGGGCAAAAAGCCCCACACAAATGGAGAAAATTAATTCTTCCAACAGTTACTGAAATGGTTACTGCTATGCTGGGAGAGTCTAGTGAAAGACAGTTTTTAAGCATCATGCTGACCATTGACACTGTGTCCTACCGAATCACAAATATAGCAAAGGAACTAAATGAGCAGCTAGCTGAAGAGATAACAAACCATTTGCCATTCAGATAGATGAGGTAACAGAGAGCACTGAAGATGCTCATTTAATAATGTATGTAAAATTTATTGATGAGGATAAAAAGGATTTACTCTTGTGTAAAGAAATTACAAAGACAAGCAAAGCTGAAGACATTTTCAATATTATTGACAGCCATGAGTGCAAATCTCCTTGTGTGGTCAAAATGTGTGGGTGTGTGTACAGATGGGGCAGCATGCTCTATGCCAGGTATTCATGGAGAACTTCAAGCTTTAATTTGGCAAAAATATTCTTGTGCTGTGTGGACACACTGCATGATTCATAAACAAGCTCTTGCTTCTGAAGATTTGAGCCCAGTATTAGAGAAAGTTCTACAAACAATCATAAGCATTGTGAACTACATGAAAACTAAACCTTTAAAGGCAAGGATGTTTGTTAGGTTATGTGAAGAGATGGGTGCAGGACACACTTTACTTTTTTTTTACTGTGAATCAAGATGGCTGTTACAGGGGAATTAACTTGGATGTTCAAAATGAGGAATGAACTTTACTGTACTTAACCAAGGTAAATCATGGCAGTGCTACATGTTTAGCGACAGAGTGATTTCATCATGAAGTTGGCATATTTAAGTGGTGTATCTGAGAAAATGAACACTTAATGCTTAGGCGCTGACAGTAATATGCTTCAGCTGTGACAAACTGAAATAGTTTATCAAAAAGCTGAATTGTAGCAGAGGAGAATGGAGAGTGAAATTGTGGACATATTTCCTAATTTAAAAGAATTTATCAAAAGCAGTGACACACAAATTAGTGGAAATGTAAAAATTTGTATCTTAAGTCACCTTTCTAAACTGATATCCCAATTTAAGAATTACTTACCTGATCTAGAAATGGAAAATTATCGCTGGATTAGGGAACCTTTCAACACTGAACTGAAAGGGGGTATACTCACTATTACCGAAGAGCAGCAATTCACTGATATCTCTTCTGACACCTCTCTGAAAATCAAATTCCTGACAATGTCTCTTGAATTATGGATTAGTGTGCAAACTGAGTACAAAAAATTAAGCAAGAAAGCAATGAAAATACTAATTCCCTTCACGGCATCCAACTTGTGTGAATCAGGGTTTTCAGCAGTTGCCGCTATAAAGAGTAAGTACTGATCACAAATAAATGCGTAGCATGAAATGAGAATAAAGCATAGTTTTGAAAAACTAAGCAGTGCCAAGCAAGCTCATCCTTCTCATTAAGAATTATTGATAGCCTTAAATTCAACTATTTTCAGTGAAACAGTTATGAATTTTATAAATGTGTCAACAATATTTTTTTTTACAAATATGTTGGATTTAATATACAAAAATAAATGTGATTTATTTATCTCTTGCCTAATCCTAATGAAATCAATAGCTTTAATCATGGGGGTTATGTAAATTTGTGTATTATTTTAGGAGGTCACAATATCACAAAGTTTGAGAACCCTTGCCCTAGGCAACTACAGGAACCTGCAGACACAGATGACATGCAAGCACAATGCTGTAGTCACGTCTGAAAACACATAACTACAACATAAGATCATTGCAGTCACATCTTATTACCACCAAGACAGGTTTTGCACTGTGAAGACAACAAGAGATGGATGCCTAGATGGCCCTTCACATGCAGGGCAGGGGAGTGCTTGTTTCACAAACAAACCATTCTCAAATGCATGGATTCAGAATTCCCCTAGGTTTGGAAGACAGATGTCAACACTGCTATGTGCTAACTGAAATGAATGGTCATGTCAGTGGCAAATGCCAATACACAAAGAACAAAAGAATGTGATGCTGCAACCAAATAAAAAATGTAATTATGGAAGCCAAGTATTAGTGCTGATCCATCTTCAGTAGAGCTGGTATATGAAGTGGACACACGGAATATATACCAAATGCAATAGTTGTATATTACAGGTAAGTCATTCTGGTAGACCCAACCATATGCATTGACAACAAAGTCAAGACCCTGAGGAAGGCATATGAGGGAAAGCTCCCACAAATACAAGTGCTTACAAGCAACTCTCAAAAAAACAATTTGATGAATGACAGGCAAAGATCCACAGATTCACTCTGGATGTTAAAGCAGGTGGCAAGCATCTCATCCTAAATGAGATGCTGCAGGAAATGGACATTGACTGGCATAGCTTTCAAGCCTTGTTATATGACAGTTCTCTTCTACACCTTGGGTGTAAAGTACTGCTATGCAGGGGTCTGCTGATGCATCTGGATCAGACACATTCATAAAGCATAGTCTTCAAATGCATATGACTATTACTGAATATGATAGACTTGGCATGAAAAAACCCAACATGGCTGGGTTTTAGCCTGATTCTCCTTGCAGTTATCTCCCTGGCTTTGCTGGATAGGCAGTTCTCAAATTATGACAGTCACTGTACTTAAACACAAAAGGAATGTCTGAATATTCCCATCGTAGCCAAATGGCCCGTCATCTAACTAGTGATGCACACAAACAGAACAATAATTCTTCCTGCTGTTCCTACATATCGTCCACATCCACAAAAACCACAGCCAGGGGAATGGGCTCAAAATTACCAAAATGCATACTCTTATATTTTTTCACCTTATGCACTTTATTTCACAACTTTTAGCTTTGTACATTTTTTTTTTTTTGCTTATTGTTAATCTTATTTTTTAGTTTAAAATAAAAAAAAACAACAACAAGAGAACAGAAGACTTTGTGATATATTATCAGGTCCTTAAAAAATTTTTGTCAGTTTTTATATTATGTTAATTTGGGGTTTATCTTTTGCATGCTTGTGGAGGTGTACATAGACAAGTTATACAGTTGTCCCCCAGTATTCGTGGGGGTTACGTTCCTAGAGCACCCGCGAAGAGTGAAAAACTGTGAATATTGGACGTGGTCCATAAAAATGCCTATGTCTATAAACGTCAAAATATAACGTAAAATATAAGTAAATATATAATAATAATTTAATAAAAAATACAACACTCAGCGAAACACTTGAGATAGCTACACGCGGTAAACTGGGATGATGTGTGGCTGCTGGGCTGCATCTGCCTGAGACAGCGCCTCGTGGGCAGCAGCCAATCAGCAGCAAGGAGAAATGAATAACGCTCTCGGATTGGCTACTTTCAAACCTCCAACCAATAGCGTTTATTTTATATTGATATTTTGCTGAATTTACGTTAGTATTTATATTACAAAATTAGTAAATTATATTGTTATTAATAATTTAGCATTAAAAAGCGTGAAAAAATATATATTGCCACAAAAAAAGCCATAAAAAATTGCAGAAGATATTTGCGATTCCGCAATAACCGGGATCGTGAATGCCGAACCGTGATTATGCGGGGGGTTGATTGTATATCGTTTTGTAGCATGTTCTTTGGCATACATATGCAAAACCTATCTTTATAAAATTAATAAAATGGATATTTGTTTCAGGGTTCTGAGTGAAGCATGGACAGAAAAGTTTTTCGTGCCATTTTGCTTTATGAGTTCAAACTGGGCCACAAAGTGAGCGAGGCAACTCGTAACAATAAGCAGGTATGGGGCGAGGACACAGCAAACAAGGGCACAGTATGACAATGGTTTGCAAAGTTTCGATCAGGAGATGTGAGCTTCGAAAATAAGGAATGTAGTGGATGCCCTTCCAGTTGTGAGGACGACCGTCTGAAAGCTTCAGCTAAAGCCGATCCAATAAAAACAGTGCAAGAAATTGCTGGAGAGCTTGACGTAAGCATTGCAACTGGTTCCCAGTATCTTGACACAATCGGCCAGGTGAAAAGGCTTCACAAGTGTTTGCCTCATGAACTGAATGAACAACAACAAAATTGTCGATCTGCTCTTTGCTTGTCGTACGAAACAAAAACTGGTGAAACCATCAGAGCTGAAAGGTACTATCATGAATTAAACATTGTTCATCAGAAACTCTCCCAACAATAGCTGGCATTGGTGAATCGTAGAGGCCCAATCCTGCTCCATGATAATGCTTGTCTTCGTGTTGCAAAAGTGACACTTCAGAAATTGAACACATTGGGGTATGAAGTTCTCCCTCACCCAGCCTATTCACCAGACCTTTCTCCCACAGACTACCACCTTTTAAAACACCTCAACAGCTTCTTCTGTATGAAATCCTTCTCCAACCAAGCAGCAATTGAAACTGTCTTCCAACAGTTTATCGACTCCAGAAATCCATATTTTTTTTTAAATGGTATAAATGTGCTTGTAAATCATTGGCAGAAGCGTATTAATTGTAATGGAGCTTACTCTGATTAATAAACTTCAGGTTCAGCAATGATATGGAATCTCATTGTTGCAGTAAAAAACCAAAAAAACCGACAAAACATTTTTAACAACCTAATACTATCACATTAAGGATGTCATGCAGATTTCTTGAGCCAGTCCCACCTGTGTATTCTATCCAATTATAAATACTTCAGTGGGATGTATTAAGACTTGCTTTAAAGGTAAAGAAAAAACAAAAAATTGAGACACATTTGCTTTTCTAAACTAAAAAAAAGCTAGATAGCATGGCTATCGATGAATTGGACAAGGCATCAATCCATGTAGTGAAAATTTACTGAGGCAAAATCAATTCTGACCTTGTACAAAAAAAATGTGGTCATTCAGCCAAGATTTGGAAAATTCAAAACAGAAGCTAATGATTCTCAACATACTTCAATTGATGTTCAAAGCATAGTTATCATCATACATGCTTGAACTCACTGCACTACATATGCTTTTCTTGACATTGCCCAAAACAGTTGCAATGGCTGAGCAGTCATTATCTAAGCTGAAGATAATTAAAACCTACCTTCAGTCATCCATGGTACAAGAATGCCTACATGATTTTGGGCAGTCATGCCTTATATGTAACTGGAAGCAAAAAAAGACTAAGTTCCATAATGAAATGCGTTTTATGGGGATTTAAAAGGTAGTTAGTAAAATAAAATGGATTTATAATGTTTAACATAATACCATTAAGACAAATTAGAAGGATTAGTAGGACTTACTGAATCAAAAACATTTAACCAAAGACCATGGTTAGCATGTTACAGTGATACCAGGCAATCAGATTTGACAAGGGATATTAGGTAAATGATCACTTTAAATATAATCAACCAAACTACAGAAGAGATGGAAAGGATGTTGAAATAAGTCAACCAAACTGGAATCATCAGTAAAAGTTGGTTCAGAATCTGAATCAACAAAGGTTCACTGACAAATTAATGCCTGTGGAATTTGAGTGACTTAAAAACAACTTGATCATATAATTGGTTAAATACAATTGTAGTATCCATAATAGGCATTAATTAAAACAGAAGAGTGGTTCTACAAATCTACAAACAGTGCATGAACATCTGAGAAAAATTATTAGGAAGCTGGTGATATTAGACAGTATGAAACACAAAAATAGCCATCTCAATGGCAGGAAACTGAGAATAATCCAGGTAGAGTATAACTGACACAAACAAGGAAATCAGCATCTACCAGTATTAACTTTAAAAAGTGACAATATTGATATGCAATTAAATTTCTTAGTGACAGTGAATTATTATTCAGCTTTTGAATTCATACAAGTGGATGGAGGTCCACAGAGAAAAAGATCTATAAATAGGAAAATAAAATTACTGCTAATTCTGATACAATAATGAGATAGGGTATTTATGATGTGAATTAATGACCTGACAATACACATTTTTACACAAATAGCAAAAACAGCAGAGGCAGAATAGAGCTACTTTATATGAAATAATATTTTGTTTTATTATAGACTTGCAGCCAAAAGAATGATATATCAAAAAATTACAAATGATAAATTCAAAAGGAGAGAATTTTATGGAAAATGGAGATATTATAGGTGTTTCATGATTATTGATGGATTTCATAAATTCAAGACTGTTGTGGTATTTCATTCCAAAGATGTTGATTTTTAAATAAATAGATGGTGAATAAAAAGTGATTGCTTTCTTCATATTGTTTATTGATGCAGAAGTAAACCACATTTGGATTGGAAGCTTAAAAAATTAACTAAAGCATACAAGGATGAATACATACTATCACATTAAAATGGATCAAAGAAATGACAAAGTACCTTAGGATAGAACTGAAGCATTGTCATACTATACAAAGAGTCATGAAGCATCTGTTTTCTATAAACAAACAATAGGTGCATTTAGAAATCTATCCATGCTAAAAGATAAAAACTATGAAGTATTGGATGAAACTGCAAGTGAGATAAAAATAAACAACAACAGTATTATGAAGCAAACAGAGCAGAGTGACAAGTTAAATTATTTGCACCTGGTGAAAGTAATGTCATATGAAATAAAAGCAGAAGAAAGATGATTATTTTTGAATGTGTAAAGTAAACTATGTACAAAAGGATTAGATTTGGACAGAATTACATCAACATAAACAACATCTATAGAATTACTAGAGAAGAATTGTATGCTTCTGGAAAACAAGGAAGAACTGCTAACAGTTGAGAGTATTTTGGAAGTTTACAGAGCTTGGATTGGATGAAACATCTTGACATTGAGAGAATGATTTGAATGGGAAAAGATTCATAGATGTATGAGGGGTGTTAATGAAAATAAAACCAAAGCTGAATTCACTCGTCATACAGGGATCACTAAATGATGGAAAGTCATTTGTCCCTAGAAGTATACAAATAGTTAGATACTATGGTGAAAACACATCTGAGTGACAGTTTGGCATTTTAGTTCCAAAACCATTAATACAAACACCACATGTGTGGGGAGCCATATTCACTGCAAAAGCAATGAAAAAATTCAAGTTGATAATGGCAGCAAAACTTATGTGGAAATAAAAAAAAAGATGATGAATTGTTATAAAACACAACTGTACTGGTGTCAACAAAATAAGGCAACATGGAGTCACACCAAGAAACAAGCATGCATTGCAAGATCAAAAAAGATAAACTAAAAATTAAACAACAATAGTTTGGCTGAAATTATTTGAACCACAAATCAAATCTTACAAATAGGATAAAATTTACATTTTATAAAGAATCAAAACTGAAATGTGAAGAAAAAATTGACATCTGAATTTTAATTATCTAAATATTAATCATATTCAAAGGATAGAATAAAAGTTTATAATCTAATATACACTATCATTTTATAAAGGCCTAACAGTGCACTGCCCAATAAAGTGTATAGCAATGGGTCATCTCCCTTTACTACTAAATTTTGGTATTTTTAAAAAGTGGTAAGTCTGGGAAGACCAATCAGATCTAATGTTGACTAAAACAGGTCTGTTATGAACTTGTGTCATCTTCTTTATCAGCTGTACTTACAACTATGTCACCTGACTTTAATATGCATACCAAATAATCCTTAGTTATCTCACATTACAATCCTAATTTGAATAGCTAACACATAAGTTAGGATTATATTTAAATGTCTGGCTACTAGAACTACAGAGATAATCCAGTTATTTTGTTTGGTTTTCTTTGTACATTTGGCCAATAACAGAGCAAGTTTGCATCCAAAAGCTATTAGGTTGTTAGTTCTTTTGCATCGTAAAAATTTAAAAAAACATTTTTTTAAATTTAAAAAATTGCAACCTTCATTTAGGCACTGAGTTGATTTTATTAAAAGATGTCATATGTTCAAATATTGCATAATGTTTGCAATCTCACAGCCTGGTTGAAAACAAATATGTAGAACCAGACTCAAAATAAACAAGTTTCAGTTTACAGCAAGCAAAAATAACAATAGAAAAAAATTATATCACAGGTAACAGAACCAAATTACAATCATGCCTTATAAAAAAGCAACACCAGAAGCAGTTCAGGTTAATAGACCTAAATGCAAATAAAAGTATAAACAAAATATGCATTGCCAATAATATAACAGCAAAGGGGAGGGTTACCTCTAAGCCTATTGCCAGAGTAATCTTGAGATAAATCAGGCCAATTAAATTAAAAAGCACAGATGTAGTTAAGATAAACCTTCCACACAGCAACTGCAGCAGTAGTCTGCTGATCACACAAAACTGTTCTATCAAAGAAGTATTTTAAAAATGTATAAATCCTCTTGATTGTAGCTAGACAAAAAAAAAAAAAAGAAGCTACTTGCAGATCATTTGTTGGGGTATGTTGGCCACCAGACAACCAAACGTGCTCATGACAGTGGGCAGCTCAGCACCTTCAACCCACACCTGTCGACCATCTTCCTCCTTCAGCCAGCATAGTCCAGTCATCCAACTTTTGTCATCCTCCCCACCGATAATAAGGACAGAGTCTGCATAGTTTACCACACCTGGTAATGTGGGAGAAAGTAAAAAAAAAAACAATGATATTGATTAGCTCCATTCATATAGAGTCAGAAACTCAGATAAAATTAGATGTTAATTAAAAAAAAAAAAAAAGATTTCATTAATATGCAAATATCCCACACCAGATCGTTTGACTCACAGAACCAAACAAGGAGAGATAATCACATATTTTAAAAAAAAAATTTAAACATAGAACAAAAATGCAAATAAGAATAGTGACAAGTTACAAACTAGTTGTATAGTCCAGTAAAAGATACATGTAGGTGAAATGGACAACTATCTTTATGAGCTATTAATTCATAAAGAACACCAGGTTGTGAACCAACAGGACATAATTGATTGTAAATTAATTGTTATTCAAGATGTTCAACAAAACTTTGAGTGCAACAGTCTCTTTTTCTTCTTTTCTTTAAAATCCAATATCTTCAGAAAGGTTGCATTGTAGTTGAAAAACTACAATCAGATTTAAAAAGAAGCACTTCAACAGATATCCTATCAGAATAAATAAAGACAACAAGTTATTCTTAGAAATACATGTTATGAATGCACCAAGAGAGTTGGAAAATTTATCTATCTCTTATCCTACCTTATTCATACAGCCTGTGTACTGGTGCAAGACCCTTATCTTTACACAGTGACTAATTCAACAAACGATGTTTGTGATTTCAAGAAAAAGCTCACCTTTGAAAAGTGGCTAGTTTCTCCAGGCTGTGATTCAACTGTAAAATCTGCTCAGTTGAACCAGAAATTACTCGGTCATTTACATTTTTAATTTGAAAATGTAAATTAATATTACATTATTAAAAAAATAATTTATATTTTTGATACTGAAAAAGAGAAAACAAACTTAAAATCAGTCTGATAAAAAAATATTAAAAATTTACAAAACAAATAATCTTAAGTCAAAAGTTAAGTTTCCATATGAATTAGGCATTAAACATTTGTTCTCTGTTGTAAACTTAGATTTAAGACTAAGATTTTTTCTCTAGAATATAAACATCTATGAAGAACAAACACTATTTAACCAGCCATACACCACATCAATTTTTACTATACTTACAGTGGTGTGCAAAAGTCTTGCATAAAAATAATTTTTCCTGTAAATTAGCTTGCATTTTGTCGAAAGCAGTTGTTATCAAATCTTGTTCATTAAAGTATTTCTATATTACTGTTGTGCATCTATTCCAATAATATCAAGCATATTGTTTCATTGTAAGAAAAGTTATAATTTTTAGAAAATCATTTGCATCAAATCAACATGTGCAAAAGTGTTGCATAAAATCTAGACAGCTATCTAATCAATTCAGATTCAATTCCAATTATACAGAAAGTGATCAGATCTATCAATAATAAGTAGAATATCCAAAATTCTTGATAACTTGTTTACAATGACGAGACATACTGGCTTCCAAACACTGACAATTGTCACTACTGAACTCCGACCAGGCTTCCTCGATTTTCTGTTTCAAATTGGTTTTATTTTTTGGGTTTTTGGCACTAATGCTGCGTTTAATCGAGTGCCAAATGTTTTCGATGGGATTGAGATCCAGGCTTTGAGCCAGCCAGTCGAGGAGGATGATTCGCAACTCTGCCATCAAGGCCTTGACACTCCGAGCTGTGTGCTTGGGGGCGTTGTTCTGCTGATAGATGGCCATCAGGGGCATGTGGTCACACATATACGGTTCGAAAATGTCTGAGATGATCTTAGCATAGTCATGAGCATTCATTGGACCCTCCATGTGATGCAACAGACCGACACCGGACGATTGAAAACAGCCCCAAACCATGGCTGAATCTCCCCCTGTCTGCAGAGTCGGTTGAGTGCAACTAGGATGGTATTTCTCGGACACCGATCGCCGAACCTACACCCAACCTGCCAAGTGGACCCTCACGAATTTGCTTTCGTCGGAAAACAACACTCAGGACCACTGGGCTACGGTCCAGTGGAGATGATCGTGAGCCCACTGCAGTTGCTTTTGACGATTGTCCAGACTGATGAATGGCTTCTTGTGCCGATTGCCCGAACAGTACCATGTGGATCAAACGGCGTCTGATGGTGCACGAGGCCAACTGGATCCCATGATGCCTTGACAAGGCGGTCTGGATGTCAGTAGAAGTGCAGAATCGGTCCGAGTTCTACATGCGGGTGATCAGACGATCCTGTTGAGCCATCGTTTTCCACGGTCTGCCGGCTCTATGTTTTGAAATTAGGTTCCCATCGGTTTTCCAATGTTTCAGGATGCGAGATATCGTCAACTAATTGCAACCGATACGATCTGCAATGACCCACTCAGTTTCACCATCTTCTTTCATGCGAATGCTTGTGGCCCGCTGTTATGTGGTCAAATATCGGGCTCTCGGCATCACTATATTGAACAAAAATGAATCAGAATAGTGGAAATTGACAGTTTTTCATATTTATATTCTACTATAAACTATTATAGCACAAAATATATATTCTAATTGTTTGTAGTTTATGCAACACTTTTGCACACGCCAATTTCATGCAAATTATTTTATTAATATTTAAATTTTAACTGTGCAATTACAAAATGGATCTTATTGCTATAACTCGTTTAAAGACACCGATACCTTTCAATTAAAACAGAAAAACGCAATAGTTACCAATTTCTACAAAATAAGAACCCATTTTCTAAGTCTAGTCATTTTTATGCAAGATTTCACATCGCTGTATATGACCTTGGTTGTATTTGTAGGAAGCCTAGTATGTTTTTACACCACATTATCTAAGTTACATGCCTGCCTGTTGTTTCAAACACACCATTTTTCGTAATGAAAATAGCAATAGTAGTTAGAAGTAAATATAAAATAAAGAAAAGCAAAGTAAAATTTTTCCCTTTTCCCTTCTCTAAAATGTCACTGAGCATTCAGACAAATTGTGAACCATATTTACTGGCCAATTTCTGTACAAAGCACAATCAAATCAGAAGAGTGCACAGGTAATCAAACAGGAGTGTTCTAATGGTTGCCATCACCTCTTATACTTAAGTATTTTAATTCATTGCCCCCCCTTCCCCTAATTTAACTATTTACTTTCCAGACTGCATGTAATTATTTAGTACAAAACTCATTTATATTTTATCCAACTTAAGTGCTAATGTTTCCTGCATACCTATCTGAAATCATGAGTGGGTGGGGCCAAGGTTAGAGACATAAAACTACAGGTTAGAACCACGAGTAAACACTAACCTGCACCACAAAGGTCATTTGGAAGCTCAGGGCCAAAAGACCATGTCTCTGATTCAGGATCAAAAATCTCAACAGAGTTGACACAGTGCTCTGGTAGGAATTCACGACGCCACTTCTCACTCACAGCTGAATTCCCTCCTGTTAGGAAAACATTTACAAACATGAAGCAAACAAATATTTCAATATTCATTTTTTGTATTTTAAATAAACAGCTTTCCCCAAATCTTAGATGATGTGCAATTTTGGTAAATAAATGCATATTTAAGTATAGCTATATTATTAATATATAGAGGATAAAAATTCTTCATTTCTTATGTAGAACTTACATAGATTCTCCATGGTTCTTGTTTGTTTCAGATATTAACTTATCAGAGAGTTCACAGCACAGATTCACTAGAAAGTTTCCAGGTATTGCATCTGGAATATGCTGAATAATTAAAGATATCAATTTTGAATTTTAGACATTTTAATTCTTTCCAGAGCAGACAACTCTAGATTTTACAAGCTTAAAAGGGCAGACAATTTGTAAAGTGGGCACACAGTATGCAGTTCAGTAATGCAAAACAAAAAAAAAAAAAAAATACATCCAGAAAACGAATGAAAAAAATTAAATTTATAGTGCAGAAAGTCAATCACTTCCAGGTGGTGTACAGTCACTGTTGTGGTCACTTTCTGTTCATATGGTTGGTGAAACACCTAACTTCTCAAAATAATGGTAAAAAGCTGAAGTTGTTCTCCCTCTGCAACCAGAAGGGATTTTGTAACCACTCATGGAGCACAGCATGCAGGCCTTCTTTGTCCCTCTTTATTCACCAGGATGTGATGACCAGCCATTAGGGTTGCACACGACTATCACTTTTTCTCTTGGTAAGTTAATTTCCTGGAGCAGAAGCTACCACTCAGACATACCTCAAAGTCCAATCTGAAGTTTTTGACGATATAGCATCTGTTTCTTTTCCCACATCTGCTTCCTACTTTGAGGGCACTCATGATGGCTGTGTTGAACACAAACCATGCTGTGCATCCAATACTTCATACCCCTTCTTCCCAAAGCATAAGATGTTTCTTGTTGATCAGCAAACTTCACCACACCCATGTACTTGTATAGCTGCATGAAGAGTAGAAAGGAGACTAGGATCTGTGCAGCAATTCCTTTCAAGTGCTTCTGGACAGTGATTTCCTTTGAACTGCAGTTGGTGCTCAACAATGTTACATACAGCTTATCATGCTGCTTCAGAGCCAGGTGGTCACCCTTTTTCCAATTATGCTCTAACCGTGAACAGCTTGTTGTCTGCTTGGAGGTCAGCAGGCAGACCTTTTGTGTTTTTACAAACAGCAGAGTAGGCACAACTCCTTCAACAAACTTTGAATAAGTCCAGAGCTGAAAGTTTCCTACAGATCTTCCAAAAGTCCCTTAACCATGTGTGCTCCTAAGCCTTGATGACTTTCACACAAAGTGCAAACATCAAAGTTAATGATATACCTGTTGTGGGCATCAGCTGCTTTCCAGACCTTCAGGTCCCACTTGGTCGGTGTCATGGGAAAGTACTGCTTCTTGTAGCACCTGCCCTTGAAAATTATCATGGCTTCTTCAATGCTGATATCTCTGTATGATTGGTACTTTGCCTGAAAGTTCCTGGTGACCACATCAAAGAACGATCAAACAGCCAATATCTTTCAGAATCATAAAGG
Organism: Nautilus pompilius; assembly: GCA_018389105.1. NCBI lineage: Eukaryota > Metazoa > Mollusca > Cephalopoda > Nautilida > Nautilidae > Nautilus > Nautilus pompilius. The sequence continues at coordinate 1,064,567 of JACATO010001892.1, forward strand.
TAAGTGCCCAAATGTTGTTGCACAAGTACCAATACTGATTCAGTTTCTCAAATCTCTTTAGTATCATGAACTGTGGAATGCAATGAAAGCCCATGATGACGTTACTGGTATGAAAGCTTTCATCTTATCAGTGATGATGCCATCTAGGTGTTCAGCATACTTGTTGGCCTCCTTTGCCATGTATTGGCAAAAATCCACTGGGATGAGTTGCCAAAAAAAGTTAATTGGTTTGACGTCATCAGCAACATTAATATATGGACCAACAGGATTTGAAAATTACAACATGTTGATCAGCTGCAGATGATCTGAACTCCCATCAACCTTTCTCTCCTTGCCACCTTCCTCGCGGTCACTGTCAACATCAGACATATTCCACAACTTGTCTGATTCCTTGTCAGATCAGCTGAATGAGACATCCAAGATATGCATGTATGATATCTCTACCTCATCAGAAGTGATCAGTTAAAAATACAGTACAACCTCACGTATCCGAACCTCACTTATCCGAATTTTCGCGTATCTGAACAATCGACGTCCCCCGAACAAAATCTCACGTAACTGAACTTTCACGCTTTTTTGTTCGGTTGTCAATGTTCTATTGTAATTTCTCTTAGACCCTAACCGAACAAAACATGGCCTTTTTAAAAGTGAACAGTGGGGGGGGGGGTTAAAAGTGATTCATATAGTTTAATGAGGTCTGACTGTGTGTTTTTATATATATATATATTTATAACTATATTAAAGTGATCAGGTGATTGATTGTCAGTGAATAAAAAAAATAAAATAAAAGTCGAGAGCGAGTAAGTTGAGCCCATTTTATGCTATTGAGTAAGTGAGTTTGTTTCTTCATTTTTTGCATGTGTGTTCGCCTTTGCTCATTTATCTTTATTATTACGTGTATAGTCAGACTATTATTGCGATACTTTTCACTTGAAAATTTGAATCAACCACATTTTTTTATTTTTTAATCAAGGGGGAATGATAATTACTTAATTTAATATAATTTACTAAGAAATATTTTATCTGGTTTTTCATATCATCTTTGAAGTGTTTTAATCTACATTGCATTTTAGACTGTACTGTTCACGACACTCACGTTCAAAATGTCTGACAAAAGTTTGAAAAGAAAACATAATGTTCTGTCTCTAAACGACAAAGTGAAGATCTTGAAAAGACTTGACTCTGGTGCAGTAGCTGCACGTTTAGCTGAAGAATATGGTGGTGGGCGATCTACTATCACCAACATTAAAAATCAAAGAGTTAAACTTACTGAGTTTACAGCTACTCAACCAACGAAAAAACAGTGTACAAGAAAGACAATGTTTGTTGGAAACAACCAGAAGATGGAAGACACCTTGTACATATTGTTCACTCAAGAGCAGGCTAAAGGCACAACTATCACTGGCCCTATTTTGATACGGTACTTCATTTTGGGTTAGAAAGGCATTGTTTCGAAACAGTTTACACAAGTGACAATTAACATGCATAGCGTCTATTGTTCGGATAGGGTGTCAATTGGATGTTCAAATTTGACCCTCAGCATGCTCACAGCAACACCTGCATTCCGTTTTTTTTCACGTATCCGAACACTCGTGCAGCCGAACAAATAGCTTGTCTCTGGGCTTGTTCGGATACGTGAGGTTGCACTGTACATGGAAGTGATAATGTACACTAGCACCATCCTGTGTGTGCTATCTATAGTATAATGTGAAACTGATCATTAGATAACTCATTACACCCACAAAAGAAGTCAACTTGCCCAGTCAAATTTGGACAAACTGCTTCTAAAAAAGATTAAGAGGAAGTTAAAGCAGGAGCTTTCAAAATGATTAGGATATCTGAACATGTGGACCTTGTTTATCCAAGTAAAATTCCAGCCAGTATAAGTTTCCTTTGTTTCATACATATTTTGGGTTATGCCCAGTCAGATTACCAGAAGACATGCCAAATGCCAAGAGAGATTTAAAAGAAGAATGTGGTTGGGGACAAAATTTTCTCTGCCTATCTACAGTTAATAATACCAGTAAAAGATGAATTTTATAAAGTCATTTTATCCATGGCAATTCTATAAATTCTACATAAAAAGTATTTCCCATCTACTTATGCCTACTGAATTCCTCTTCTAAGTTTCTCCATAAAACGTTTGCTTACATTAGTTTATTCCAGTGTTGAAATTTCCCTACTGAGTAAAAAAAAAAACAACTTTTTTTGCAGCTAAACAAAGAATGTTTTCCATCTGACAGACTTCTCTGGTTTCAGATATACCACAATTGCAGGCAGAATTAGAAATCAAGTTTAAAATATTCACACAAAGGTATCTTCAGCTGAACATTGTTATGCATAGAAATTAGGGTTCAGCTCAGCCCATAGCTAATTAAGAGATCCCACTGAACACCATCTCTGTATGTGTGAAGGTTATACAAAAGCATAAACTGAAATTGTAAAATACCAAGTAGTAATAATAAGTTGATTACTAAGTTTAGTATAATTAAAAAGAAAATCTAGTTTTATTTTGAGGAGTGGCCTAGACATCCATTAGTAAAAATCTCAGGCCATTATATTAAAACCTGTAGCAGAAATGCCTTACCAATAATGTAGATCTTTCCCTTATAAACAGTGCTGCCAGCCATTGCTCTGTGAGTTGACATGCTGGGGAGCTCTGTCCAAGCATCTTCATTTGGATCATACCTGAAATGCAATGTACGTGTGATTTTAAGCACAATGTTTACACCTTCCATACCAGAAATGCCTAACTTACTCTCTCCAAGAGGAAATTAACTGGATATTTTTCATTGTTTCTAATATCCAAATGGCATTCAGCTAATTTCAAACCTGCAATCCAACTTTTGAATGTGGTAATCTAACCCACTGCACAATTAAGCACCTGCCCAAAAGTTCATTAGTTCATTGTATTAATATTGATAAAGTGTGGTCTCAACAATAAAATATCCCAAATTTCATATATATATATATAATTATATGTATACCAGCATACAGCATTATATGTACACACACACACACACACATGCATTACAATTTTTATACTTGAACTTCTGTCACAAAATTCTTTAATGAAAGTATTCTTCCTTAAGCTTGGACTACCACAATATATGAAAATAAGAGTGAAAGATGGGGAGAAAAGTGACAGCATCCTTATAGAGATCAGATCAGTTCGGCCCTAATTTAAAGAAAACAGTAACAAAAATACAAGACTCCCCTATGCTCAAGTTCTTCTTCAGCCCAAATGAATCATGACAAGCATTCACCTGTAAGCCTTGCTGCTGATGCCATTCATGCCTTCTCCACCAAAAACATAGAGTTTCCCTTTGTAGCTGACTGCAGTCAAACACCGAAGAGGTTGAGGTAAGTCCTCAACACAGCTCCAACTATTTGCATGGAAGTTATACTGATCCATGCTCTTCATGATGTCCATTCCGTCATAGCCACCAATGGCATACATATAACTAAAAAACATTTTTAAAAGAAAAGATATGTTATTTCCTCTATAGTAATAAAATCTCTTAAAATGCAATTTAATTTTTTTTAGATCAACTACCTTCCACCCACTAAAAACAAAACATAAATAAACATCAAGAATTATTTAAGTTTGTATAACTACACTAAATAAAACTAGTAATCCTGAAGATGCAAACTAAGCATAAAATGTAGTTTATTTACCACACCCAACCAAAACAAACCAAGAATGAAAGCTGACAGCGTATATTTTGTTCATTTATCAATTAAAATTGTTTATAGCAAACAGTCTTAAACCATGAGTATTAATTACACTGTATTAAACTAGTGTATTTCATCTATTACATAAAAATCTTTTTTTTTTTAAATGTCAACTTAGAACTGGTTTTATTTATTTTTAAAATTTAACACATCCTTGAAAATGAGTCTAATTTAATTTTATGCAAAAAATTCATAGTAGTGTTATGTTATCAGAAGCTGTAAACTAATAACAAATAAAGCTTGTTTTATTTTAACTCAGATATCTGAACCAAAATCGAATGAGAGTCTTACATCTACAAAAATCATATTTTAATAACTTTCCTTAATAATTTTAAACAGTTTTTTTGAAAAAAGTGAAATAAACACTATTTATAAATGGAATGGAACTTTATACACACACACACACACACACAGTGAACCTGTATTTTTTACCTGTCCACAATGGTTAATGCAAACTGTGATCGTGCGTAAGTCATCTTTGCTTTAGTTTGCCACGTGGCACTTGTCTGATCATACATTATAACATTATTAGCTATTCCTTCCATAGACAGTGACCCCTGGTAGTTTACCTTCCACAGCATGCCACCTACAACAAAGATTTGATTGTCACCAGTCACAGCACATCCTGGAAAGAAAGAGAAAAAAATGTATTTTTAAAAAAAGAAAGAATCTAATCATCCAGGAGAAAGTAGATCTCATTAGATGAAGATAATGGATGCAAGCTGTATTACCATTTTTGCCAATTGTGAACACTACACTATCAACTGAAATTCTGAGAATAATGTTGAACAATCTACTTGATCACATGATCTTTTTGATAAATTTATTTATTCATTATTTCATTATCTTGGTTGCCCTGTTAACATTGGTTTAAAAACTTACTTAATTTATCCTTGACATTTTTCTCATCTTTATGCTAATAACATAGAATTTTTAAAAAATGATAAAATTGAAAATTTGGTCACACAAGAGTGTCTACCTTACCAGGTGTACTTAGACCCTGAGGCAATTTGCATATAAAGTGAACATCACCAGTTTTGGGAAACAGAATCTCCATGGCACTGTACTTCCTGTGTATATCTTCTGCATAAGGGTTTGCTATAATTATCACACCCCTCTTAAAGTTCATTCCAGTACGTGGCATCAGATCAAGACCCAGTTCTAGATGTCGGTTTCTTAACATGTGAAAGTATCGAATTTTGTCAAGGGATCTTTTCAGTGTTTCATTGCTGTGCATGACAGGATTGGAATCTATTTTGTCACAGAAATAGTACGAGCTAATGTTAGCAAAACGCACACAGCTCATAATTTGATCTGAGAACCTCATACGATTTCCATGGTCCTTTTTAAGCCATTCCATACATGCCTCATAAACAATTTCCTCCTGATGTATTGCTAAATCATCATCACTTATAATTTCCACAACCTTATCAGTAGGCAGAGATAAAAATTCTGCCTGAGAATAAAGTTGAGAGAACTGATGATTGATCATAATTTTAGCCTGGATGGCAAGGGTACTGCATTGGTGTGCTTTGGCAAAAAAATACACACCAATACAGTTACTAGGGTTGACATGTTTCATCATGAAATTTGCACAACCATTGCGAAGTGCCAACAGCTGGAAAATATTGGCTGCTGAAAGCAAGTTCTGAACAGTGTCCTTAGACAACAGCACCTGTCCAGTGTAGATATAATCTAAAACTAACTGTGTTGTTAAAACATCGATGTCACGAATGTTTATCTTTTCTTGATTTTTTTCAGCCATGTCATTGGAAAACATAGCCATGAAGTATGGACTTGAAACAGCAAGGATGTTGCGGTGGCAAGGAAATTCTTTGTGGCCAGCGCAGAGAACGACATCGGTGAACATTTTGTTGTGGTACAACTTTGAAAAGCCCTTTAATAATGTCTCTGCTCGAACACTGTCACTAAATACTTCCTCCTGTTGAACTAAAACAATCTCATCATGGCCACCTGGTTCACATTTTGGATCCTGAGGACTGACCGGTATTGACCACTCCATGCCAACAGATGTTGTCACAAAATCATTTTCACCTGAAATTGAAATAAGAAAAATCAGTGAATAACTTTAAAAAAACCTAATAATAATACATATATATAGTAATGCATATCGACATTAAAGAAACATCACATCTTGTTAAGAGGGTAAAAGAGCAACAGCAAAAATAAAATTAGTGTGAATGGAAAATTAATAAGAGAAACAAAAATAAAGAAAGAAATTTCTGCTGTTTTCACATTTAAATATGACAAAACCTGATTGATGAAATGTCTATGAAACATTGCCTAGATAAGACTCAAAGATAAAAAAAAAAAAAGTGAATTTCTGAAGGTCGGACAGGAAGTTCCAGTTTTGTGAATTATTTTTGTTAGCTTATCTGAGCACATTTTGTGTAAAGTTTAAATCAACTTTTTACTACATATGGGCAATACAATGGGGAGGAGTTCAGTTTGTCTTTTGCTTTTGAAATCAAATTCATTGTAATACTTGTCAACTTGTTGCCCTGATACTTACTGGTATGCAGGTGATTCTGAAGAGATTGCATCTGTAGGGAAACACAATAATGTTTCCATAGACAGGCATGATACACTGGTTGATCTGCATGTTTGACCATGAAGCAAGCACTATATTGTTGTAAAAGAGTAGTTGTATATTTTTTCTTACAGCATAATAGGTTAAGTGTTTGAATTGCACATCTACAACACATTTATAGTCTCAGTATTTAAGGAATATTTATTGTCATACACACCCAGCATCACTCTGGATTGCCCAATTTGTATATGTTAGTGTATTTCACATAAAATATCATTATGTAAATTTTAAAAAATAATTCTAAAAAACAAAGATCTGCATTAATGACGACATTTAGGTTTGAAGTACAAGTTTTGTTGTATATAAGATGCAATGTATTTTGTTTTTTTAATCAATTACTAAAATGAGAAATATAGTTTATCTTGAAAATTGGAACAAATAACTGGAAACTTACAAGTTACTAACTATTCTGTATAAAAACAGAGATATGACCCCAAAGACATCTTTTGCAGCTGAACTTGTGGAAACAAGAGTAAGATTTCACGAGAAACCTACTTTAGGATTTGCACTTTGAGAGAACATGAACCAACTAAAATGCCAAAAAAACAAAGACAAATGGGTGAATCTGCAAAAGGTCACAATTATACCTTTTAATTTTATATGAAAACATGAACTATTCAGTAGAGAATGGATCATCCATATAGTAGAGATAAGCTTGAGAAATCTGCATCTGATAGCATCTCACACTGCACAAATCTTAATAGCTCTAGAGAAGAGCCAGTATTTCCTCACTGTTGTCAGTTGTTTAATGTGGAATTAATGGCTATATTGCTGCTCCCCAAAAGTATTACACATGCACGCACACACGCACAAAGCTAAAAGAATGAAGTTGTCTTGAACTTAGAAAGACAGATGCATCAATAAATGAAAAAAACGTTTTATTTATGGATGAATATATCTTCATTTTAGCAGTCTGATTCCAAGGGTATATGTTTGGTAATGTCATGGCAAATTCTACTGTAGATATCTGTAAGATGGAAACATGAAAACAAATGTTTAATTTTGTATTCTTTTCTGCTACACTATACAATCAAGGCAGGGTTTGCTGTTAAAGTAGTTACAAAAAAATTTTAATGAACTAAGAAAACATAGCTATAAAAATGGGCTATCCACAGAAATCAACAGATGTGACTTCCCAGGAAATATGAACTGAGCAAAATAAATAGTGAATGTAATATCTCATTACTTATAAAACTGGTAAACAGTCAGTCAGTACCCATGTGCAGATATTGTACATCAAATAATTTCTGTTAGGGAGGACAGTACAACAAGGTATAACAATATCCTGGACATCTTACTGCTATCACTGCATGCACAGAATGGACTATTGTTTGCCAAATTTGCTATGACTGCCAGATGCAGCCACAATATCACTAAGGCAACACATTGCAAAAACTCCAGAATAGACTTGGAAAGAAAACACTGATGACAAAGCCTTCTATAGCATGCATTTTGACCAAGCCACTTGAATATTAGTGGTCCAGTCTTTGCAGACAAGTCAAAATATCTGGACACACGAGGGTCTAGAGAAAGGCCCCACAAAGTGAATTTGAGCCACTGCTAGATGACTGTACACACGGTGCAAGACGTGCAGCCACCAAACACACAAAATTACTTTTCACCCAGTTATTGTACACATATTACAGGAAAAAATATAGATGTGAAAAGCCTAGGGTGTTAACATTATAACAGCAAGAATCTGTGAGATTGAGAGAGTGTGTGTGTGTGTTGGTAAATATGCTTGAACATTTTCAAAATGGTTGTCTGTCCTAATTTGATGCCAAATGTGTAGTGTACGATTCCTAGGGTTGTTTCCATCCACGCACACAATATTTGCTCAGCATGTAAGCGTATGAGCTTAAATCCTGTACTATTGTGGTTTCCTGACAGTCTCTGCCTTAAAATAAAACTATCATCCACCAAACGTTTGTCAGCAATTACCGCCTCTCACTGGCCGATATGGCAGAGTACACCCAGCAATCCTCAGGATTTCCTTTTCAAGCAGCTCGCTAATAATTCTGACACCTGCACTCGCAACACGAAGCAGCAGTATATTATGGTTCCGGTACAGGGCAGGGCAGGGCAGGGATTCCAACGATCTAATGACTGGTATATAAACGACAGGAGCATTCAGAGGAAATCCGTCCGGAGTAGCATTCGCTGTACCTCCCCTCTCGTCAGGTCGGTTGGCCTGGAAGCCGAGGTGGTACGACAGCTGAAAACTGACTGATTGATAGTTTTCTGCGGAGAGGAGGAGGAGGACATATCGGATCCTTCGAAACACCCGCCTGTCTTTTTCTTTATCTTTTTAAAACAACACACCGAGGTTGCAGCGGGACTCTACGAAGGGCAGGGAGACGCCGTTCCTTCCTTCATTGCTGGAGAAATCCCCCAACTACGGTGTAAGTTCTTGGCACCGCCAATTAAGTAGGATAATGGAAGAACCTTTCGCGCCCATTCTCTATTGATATTACTGCTAGTGAAACCACAATCGCGGACTCAATTCAAAGTTGCTACATACCGAGCGCTGCCTGTTCGCATGGCCGCCATCATTCCCCCCCCCCCCCGGACGCCGCAAACGAGCTCCTATAAGTGCCCGGATGTCCATTCCGACCGAATCGACTTAATAAAGAGGAAGCGAAATTTACGCTGTGATGCGTGAAGAAGTGAAGATGTGGGCAGTTTACCGGCCGGAAAAAAATTCCGAGCTCTCCGGAGAAAGGGGCCGGTACTTTTCGTCCACTGTACAATCACAATAACCGAACAATTCTGGCAGTGACTAACTAACATCGACTTTGTTTACCACACATAGCACGCGCTGAACTCGCTCATCGAACATTTTCATCTTCCTGTAAGAATATAGTAGCGGGTGATTTCTTTTGATTGTGTGCTGAAGAACCGACACTCAATGCTGGGTTGGTGATTTACGACTATTCCGTAATTTTTATCTTCACGATATAAACATTGAGCCAGGTGTAGTTTTTCGATGTTGGTTTTCTAACATGGTGTATGCACGCACCTGTCTCTGATACCCGCTGGCTGGCATCGTTTTGGCCAGCGGTGAGTTTTGTACAGTTGGCTTAATAGACCTGAACCCGTTTTTTTTTTTTTCCCTTGTAGCCGCGACAACAAGAAAGGAAAAATTTCCTTTTTGTTCCTTTAATCTTCATCGACAGAAATTGTATCTTCGATACTTCCTTCTGGCTATTGATTGCACTGATCAGACAGACATTCAAGACGCTTTCTAGAGTTCTAAGACATTAATACTATTTCAACATAGTGAAACTGTAGATATTAATCACACATTAATTATGGATAACATGCAAACGAAATACGAACGCATCAAATAGTCATTAAGAAAACTGTTTTGTTTTTTTCAGAATGTATGCTTCAAGAGGATGAAGTCACATTGCATAATGTCTAGTGAAGTTACGCATCTTTGCTTTTGTGAGTAACGAGAGATGAGAGAGTGTTGGCAATATTCAGAAATCAGTAATCACAAGCAGTGATTGGTTTTCTGCATTGCTAAATTTGCTTCATTTTGATTCACTACAAATGTTGCATTTTAAAAGAGAAATGATTGCCTTTGTTTTTCAGGCCCGACTCACCCCAATAATAATAATAATAATAATAATAATAATAATAATAATAAATTGGTATTTTAGTTGTTAAAAATCTTTCCAAGGGCCGAACATTTTTGTCTACTTAGATTGGAATATTGTCTGACATGCTTTACTACAGTTTTTCTCCTATTTTAGTTTTTATTATTCTTCAAAGTGTCTTCAAAGAACACCTGGAAAGTTGTTATAGACACACGCTACTTACTGTATGAATGTATTTGTGGTGGGAGGGCAGGTACTGTATTCGAGTAGCTATTTAAAATAAAAATTAACTAATTTATTTATTTAGATAATACAGAAAATTGGCTGTTGATTGGTATTACAAAGGCCAACAATGTCCAGTGTCTACACTGACCTATCAGGGAATCCAAGAACTGTAGTGATAGTACGGATTAGAAAGAAGAGCTGAAAGTAGACGTATAGCCAAACCGCTGATATGTAAAAATTTCTGTTATTCAGACTGATGTTTACTCCCGTATCAGCCTGTCATTCTCAGCTGAGCTATGACAACTCAAAATATTGAGCATCCTTATTGTAGATTATTACAAAAACAAGTTATTTTAAAGGATGTACATATTACAACAAGGAAGAGGTCACCCAACAAACAAACAAAACTGTGACGGAGGGTTGTTATTTCCAAGATATTACAGAAACGGGGCCAAACCAACTTTGGATAACTGGAAAATTCAGATGTCTGGACATGATCCATGATCCCAGCCGATAATACCTGACTAACTCACTTTAGTGTGAACTGATCTTTGTGTTTACAGTGAAGATTTCACTGAGGCTGCATGTTATTAAAATGCTTCCTTCTTTGGCATTAACTCAGTATAAGCTATCACAGCTAACATAAGTTCGGTATTTTAAAAAATTATGAAATAAAGATGGGAGTGATATGAGCTCAGCATTTTAAGCACTTCTCTAGCGGATTTTTGAGAATGCTGCTTTATTCTACAAAAGTGATTTTATTGGGAAAATTGTTCTGCACAACCTCAGCATAACTGCTAGTTTCATGCAGTAAATCTACTGTGACTTTCATACATTTGAACAGAGCTCCATTGTTACATTTACCAGATTCTGAGACTGTTTGGTGACCTTGAATTAAATATATGATCTACTATTGTAGCATCAGGTAGAGACGGACAAACGTAAGTCTTCAAAGAGTTGATATATAAATTGTATTTAATGGCATACAGTAGGTGAAGTCTAATCAAAGATGTCAGGATAATTACTCCCTATTTTTCTGTCAGTGCCCTTATCATTCTCTTTACCAAACCATTACTGATAATCTGTCTGCTCTGCCTGTGGCATTAAATGACTGCTTGTATTTGAGATTTCTCCGAATAAAGACAACATATGTTTATTACTACCTTTAAGTAGAAGTTAAAAATTTCCATTTAAGAACCATAAGATGTATTGCCTGTATATTAGTCTGATTTCTTAAAAATTTGAAATCTTATTGGTTCTATGTAGAATAAATTCTACTGTAAATCAAGTCAGAAAAAATAGCTGCAAATAACTGAGCTGATGGATTTCATTAGATTTATAGAAACACTGGGCAGAACAAAGCCAAATCTTACCAACTTTTGCGTATTTTGGATAAAAAAATAATGAAAGAAGAGAAAAATAAAATGTTATTTTTTTTTTTGCATAAAATGAACAGTAAAATGGTGTAATTTTAGTCATTTGTTGATTTTGCATAAGAACACTGTTTATGTAAATCATGAAAAATATTACAGTTTATAAAAGTACACTAGGCTAAAAAAAATAAGTGACAGTTTATTTGTGGAATGTTTCTTATAATGCATAACAGACAAAGTGAATATCTTGATTAATCTGATTTTTATGTTGATTGAATTGATTCAAAATGGATGAGAATTTATGTCAGTAATTTTCAGGGGATGAAAATTTCATCTTCCTTTTCTGAGCTGCTGTCACTATTCGTTGTTTTGTTCCTTTTTTATTGCACAACAGATATTTCACTTTCATCTTTTCCTTTTTCCAGGGACATGTTTTAATGTAGTCATAATACAAAACTAGTTAAATTTTGGTCAGCATGGGAAATCTAAGCAGTGGAAACAATTTGCAATGGTTTATTCCTGATCTTGTATTGATAAAACTTGTGTGTATCTTCTCTTTTGGAGGTCTGTGATTGCTTTTGCTGCCATTCTACTTCAGGAAGACTGTATACCTTAGTGTAGATAACAAAAATGTAATAACTTATTTTACCTACAACACTTACAATAAATCTTTAATATTGATAACAGGATAATGACCTACTCATCATACATTAAATAAACAATTTTTATTATTTTCCTGGGAATAACTTAAGAAGCTTGGAAAAAAGAGCAAATTAACCATTACTCAGAATACTTATATGTTTGCAGATGATATTAAACTGCTAACAAAATATTCTAAATATAAATATCAATTTCTCATTAAACATGAACATGAAACAGTCCAATATGTATACCCCAGCAGAGTTACCTCCTCCTCCTTTATCTGGTGTTCTCTCCCATGAACTAATTCATGGAAATTGAATCAAAATTGTCAGACTGACCATCACAGGTCTGACATAATTCACCAGCCACTCTCTATTGCTGGAGACCTAAGTCCTTCTTGATTAATTATGATTTTCTTTGTGCTGTTTCAGATGAAATGGCTACAAAAGTTATATTTGTAATAAAAATATATATATATATATATATATATATTGAAAATATACATCTATTTAACAAGAAATTTTTTCTCTGTATCTGGGCCAAACTGTTAAGATATAGTAATATTTTTATTTTAAAGTGATTAAGGTAATTATCAGACACAAAGACTTCATCAAAACTTTAACATTGTGAGGAATTTACTTATCTCTGTTAAGGTCTGTGTCACTGAACTTTGTGATGAAATGGCCCGAAGACTCCTTTTTTTTTTGTAAAATCTGAAGAAAATTTTGTTATCTTGAAGAAACCTTTTATCTGTGTGTTAAAAAAAAAATTATATATATAGATATACATTCCTGCATTACAATCTGTTAGTTGATTTAATGGCTGTCGGTTCTCCTGAGAACCAAAATAAAACCTGGCAGTTTGGAAAGGCCACTTTTCGATTACCGGCTCCATTATAAAAAAAGGTGTAAATATCGTCACACTATACAGAAATGATGAGCACAACTTTCAACTTAACCTGAAATCACGAGAATCAAAATGTCCATGCTGGTGTAATTTTTGTGGAATCAGATTCTCCACTAAGCAACTTGATCTTCGCTTGCACTTTGATTGACAACATAGGTCAAAGGTTTCTTGTGTGAATCTGCATATTCATCATCCTCCGGCTCTTTTTTGTTGAGGGAAAATAATACTGAAACCTAAATAAAAATTCTCTGATTAGGAAGAAAATTTACATTATTAAACTATATTTGGTAACTCCCTGATCCTCTTAATCACAGCACACAATTATGTAAATATTGTATGATCAAGTCTGTCCCTCTCTCTTTCTGTTATGGGCCCACCCAATAGGACATCAAGACATTTTTCTGGAGTCAAGAAAAAACAGACATGATGTTTTTTTCTAATCCTATCTTACCTATTCAACTGCCACTTATCTATCTCCAGCCTTTTACCAATAAGCATCACCAAACATTATTTTCATTCCTATCCATGATTGAAAGGGTGCCCCTTCATTCTGTCCTTTAGCCACCAACATAGTAGCAGAACACATCTTAGCACTTACTGGAAACCACTTTAGTTGCTGGTTATTCTTCCTATCCTCAACAAACATTCTAATTACCCCATTAATCCAAATTGGGTATTTATTGTTCGAAATAGGTATAGGTCTCAACCAAGGTTGCCTCTTTTCTGTTGTAATCTTCCTATAATTAGGGAAGACACAGTCACCCTTTCCCTCACTATAAAATCACAAGCCTAATCCAAACTCTCAATAACAGCCACAAAATCTCAGCCCCCAGACATTATACCAGTGCCTGATCCCCTCCCAAGAGAAAACCACTATTATACACCAACACAGAGCCCCCACATTTACACAAGGAAAACAGAATGCGAAACAGTCATTGCTCACCAAGTTACCAGGTGAAACGATCATCAGACTAATCGTTTTCAAAACAAAATCCAACCCTATTACTAAGTGGCTACACCATCAAAGTATTACTAACCATCAACAAAAAAGTAAATTAAATGATAAAAAAGATAGGAACACTCAACACCTGCACAACAATTTTGTATGGAACCCCCCACAGAATACCAATACCGGCCTAAAAGAAGCCCATTGTACACCAACTTGGGTTTGCACATCTTCAACAAACAAGATAAAAAAAGACCCCACCAGGAACTGATCGAAAAATAGTGTAAGTAAAAAAAATCAAAAGTAAACCGTTCAGACTTAAACTGCAAGTTAAATTGATGTTTTTATGAAAACATTTTCAAGAAAAAGTAAAAACTGATATTAAATTTTTCTCATTTTCTAATGAAGCCCTTTATTGTAAATGTTCGCTTAGTGGTTCCCCTCTGGTTTCAGATCAAATCTTAGAAATCATCTTGTTAGATTTAGGAACAGTGCTACTGCACCAATAGATTTCTTTGCCTGAGGTCTACATCTTCTTGCTTTTTTTTCAGTCTTTTCTCTGAAAGTTTATGTTGTTTATTATGAAGTGCACGAAAACCTTTCCCTATACTGACATCCCAAAAAATGAGACAGAAGAAAGATTCTCCTACTTGCCCACTATATTGCATAGAAAATATTAAAAAAAACCAGTGTCACCATGCCCAATCCTAAGAGAGACCCAAAATTTCACCAACTAGACAAATTTACAGGAGTAGAAAAATCTACTAAAGGACTGTTAAATGCCTTCAAAACAGGGCCAGTCTTACACATGAAATGGATATTACTGGCACTGAGTTATGAGGGGAACTAACTCTTATAAAAAAAAAAAAGTCTAATATTTATAAAATAATTGCAAAATATAAAATTTACTTTAGAAAAATAGTTAAAAACATTGGAAACTATAAATGTAAGCTGACGCTAATACTACTGTACGTTATATAGTAGCCATGATTGCAGATGACAGAGAAATACCCCACATTTCATATTATTATCATCAGTTTGATTTTAAATCCCATGAATGTGACTTTTAGTAAATGCATTAAATTGTTATCATCAGTTGAACAAAAATTTTTTCATTTGAATAATCTCTTTATGCTTGATGTCTCTTTTATTTATATTGGCATTTAAGCTGTTATTTTGTCCAAATATTCAGCAGGCAGTGAATCTGATTCCCCACCTAAGTCATTCCACAACAGAACATTACCTGTTCTATCTTGTTCAACTCAGAGATTAGCATGAGATCTAGAGGTACCCAACTAATTATTTCCAATATTCTGCCCTCTTCGTTTTGTGATAGATATCACTTCTTTATCTGATGGTTACTGTGTGTTTGGGATTGTTGTCTTGTTGTATGGTAAAGCCAGGGTTTATCAGTTGTTTGGTTTAAAGTGTAGCATGATGCTACAAAATTGCATTCTTAATTATCCAACCTGAAAACCACTAAAAAAAACCCATGCTACTTTTTCCATAACTGAATGCATCATATAATCATCTGCATCTTTCCCCATCTGCTCCTCAGACATAGTGTGACTTTGACCAAAGATTTCAAATAGGTTCTCATCCTACCACGCAAAATACTTTGTATCACAGTTGAAATGTGTAAATCTGATGCTTTGTCTAATGAAGCCTTTTTCTATGCCTAAGAAGGGTATTGAGAGCAGTTAAACTATGTAATTTAGGTGCTCTCGCAATCACCTTTTGATGGTTGTCATGGAGATGGAGCATTGTGTAGTAGAACTGATCAACTGTTAAATTGTGCTAGTAAAAAACTTTGTTTTAGACATCTTAATAATTATTATCAACTGTTTCTCTTGCTTCCCTCATTCTTCCATGTCCTTTCTTGCTATGTATGGTACCTGTGACTACTTACCTATTGAACTTCATGCTTAATCCAGATTTCCCATCTATATTTAGTTGAAATAGCTAGTTCTCTTACATGCGGTAATAGAAATCAGTTTTTTCATGTTATATTTTCTTATATCTTCTGCCTGGTGACAAACAACAAATGTCTGTTCTGCTGCAGATGGCAATCACATAAAGCTATAAAGATATTCTAATCATTTAAAGTTTTGTTACTTTTAGATTGTAATTGTCTACGTATGGAAAATATTTAGAAATGATCGAGCTAAATGGGGGGATATTTTGATGAAATCACTTTGCTCAAAATTGTGTCATTAACTTCTAACACCCTTTGGCATGTATTTTTTGTCTAATATCCATATACATGTAAGAAAATACAGTAATAAATTCACCAGATATAATACACCTGAAAAAAACAGTATAGGGATATTTTGTATGAGGCCTCACACACACACACACACACACACACACAAAGGCCTTGGCTGGTATAGAAAGTGTTGTATTATCCCTCAAGGCTTGAGTCAGGTGACGATTCTTTTGTATCAAGTGCTGGGTGTTGCTCTGGTTGAATGTATCTGCTACAGTCATCACTGTTAGGGGATTTCAATTTGCATAACAATGCTTAAATTGGATATAAATTGCTGCAAATATTCACATAATTTTGTCACCAAACATTGGTAAGCGTGTGGTACTTCAATGGCCATGTAAAGATGAGTAGACACAGCTATCACTATGCTATAGACTGCAGATAGACACAGATGTGACTGCTGAAATTTATATAATACAGCTGATTGTCTGAGGTAGAGAGACACCAGTTCAGTTCAGTGATGGCCTGGCGAGCCCCCACAGTAGTACTGGATGTCATGCAGGGCTGGCGCCAGATTATTTTGTGCCATAGGCAAGGCCATCTACAATTCGGATGTATGATAGTGCCATGCATATGTCATACGGTTCGTAATGAGTGCAATTTTTTAAGGTTCAGTATTGTGCCTCTCTGAGGTCTGCATCCTACGCAGCTGCCTAGTTGGCCTAATGGTAGCACCGGCCCTGATGTCATGTCAACCATTACTTCACTTATCTGGCTCTGTGTAACAGCACCACGTCCTACAAGTTCTATCCAGAACAAATTACAGCAATTCCTTGAAACCTGTATCCTCAGAAGACTAGGAAATCAACTAAAGACTGATAATTTATGCACCAGACTCCTAGTATTTTATACATCCCTCAAAGCAGCACAACAAAGGTGTAGTTTTGAGGATGCTGGGTTTTCTTCTCAAGATAATGAATTCAGCATTTACCTTTCTGAGGACTGTTTACATGTTTGTTAAAAACTTTTCCTTGCTAAACATACATTATGTTGGTCAAGTTTTTCAATATTTGGAGAAAAAATAGCTTTTCTAACACTCCAGGTACCTAACAAATAATATCCAATGGAAAGATAACATTCCCAGATGTGATAGATGTGGACATTGATAGAAGTTTAAAGCTGATTAGAATGTATGATTCTGGGCCCCTGTGTAACGACATGGTTCTCTCTTACTGTCAATTACTTTTGGGGGGTTCTGTTTAAAGTAACAGATTTACTTTTTGTCATTTAAAATATTTAAAATCTGTAAAGTGAATTTCTCTTCATCTGTTACGAGATCATGTTATTTTTAGGGACATTTTCTGCATTTCCATGGTAACCACAACGCAATGATCAGCCAAACTCTTGGCTTCTACAGTTATATTGTTATTCCAAATGGGACCAGAGAGAACAGAGATGGAGGAAGGGAGGAGTACAACTTGTCATGAACTTGGTTTGACTGTAACAATGTAATCACTGGCTGACATTAAATAGAGAATCTAACAGAAACATGAACGAGTACAGTAGAACACTGCCTCTCAAACCACGTGATGTGGCGTACCGGCAGGTGTTCTGTCCAATGTGCCACGGACCGGTACCATATTCCTGCCATATTATTATTTGTTTACGATCCGAGGAAATATTATTTGAAAATTCGTATTGATATTAATTTATACAGGAAAAACATAATGAATATAATAAAAGTTAAAACATTTTTTTATAGAATTCGCTATGCGCATGCGTGTGTACGCCGCCGCCAACGCTCGCTTATTTTCTGTACCAGGTAGTCGATGTCCGCCGGGCCAACTCGGTCCGCGCTCCTCGCAGCGAGGTAATCGTCCGACGAACGAAAAGAGGCTCGATATTCTACGTCCCATCCAGTTCTGATGCCTAAATAAATACTCGTATGCCTTTGTAGCCCTCTCTTTTGTCTCCCGCATTGCGTCACAGTCCCCTCCCCTCCCCCCGGGTTTACTTGCCTTGCCGTAATCAACCCTAATGACTTCCTGTTATTTTGCCAACTGGACAATACTGGATGTTGTTTATACTATTGTTTCCTCCTTTTCTGGAAACACGCCCACGTACCGGCACCGACCGCCGGTACACGTACCCCACTTTAGAGTTATCTATTTGACAATATGTGTGCCTCACTGGGGGAACGTTCCAGAAGTGTACAGACGTTTTGAAAACTCAGCACACATTTCTACTTGTATGGATGAACATTTATTTTTTTTAATAACCTTTGTTAGTAGCAAACATGTTTGTGGATACACTGTTGGTAAGCAGGTTGAGCTTTAGAATGCTGTGAATAAAATAATTTATGAATATTACCTGTGTAAAGGACAAAGCCAGCCCATATGTAAAGTGTTAAAATTGAGATGTTGAGCTGATTTAGTCTAAATTGTTTGATAGAGAACAACAACCAGATGGACTTTGCATATTCCGTGTCACTACTTGAAAAACAAAAGTCAACTTAACTTTTAATCTTTTTAATTTTATTGTCATTTATTTATATATTTATTTTTTAAAAAAAATTTATTCTCTCTCTCTCATTTTGCATGTATTGACACTTTTTAAGAATGTGAAAACATCCAAGTTGTCGTTGTCCATGTATGAGAGAGAGAGAGACTAGGAAATGGTGGACATTGGAACATATTAGATATTACAGTGGTGACTGACTACTATCTGTCTGTAGTAGTAATTATTGACAGATGTCAAGTTTTCTCTCAAAGGACAGATAGCTTCCTTTCATGTGGGGCATAAAATCTTGCTGAACTCTGCAGCCATTAACTGAAAATGTAATTTTAGTTTTGGTGAAAAGAGAGATTTTGTTGAAAAGGGAACTTTTTAAATGTTTGTTTTTCTAAACCTGTTGTTATTAATTAATTAACAAATTAAGTCATGAGTTTTAAATAACCAGGCTTTTGTTTATTTTGTATCAAGAAAAGTAAATAAAATGTAAGAGTACTTTTATTACAAGAAAATTGTAGATTTTTTTTTTTAGAATTACCATTTGCAGAATGATGACATTTCAGCTTTGGATGTAAAACCTTCCTTTCATGCAATGAAAACAGTTTCAGCTTAGGTTTTCATATATATATATTCACCCCCATAATAATATATTAGTTTGATAATCAAGTCCAGTTAGTAGTAATTCATTTTATTTCAAAATATCCAACTGTACATCATTTAAATATTTAAAAAAAAAAATTATTGGAAAACCTATTTGAATTCTTCCGGTAAGCAAACAGTTCTCTAGTTCTATGTCCATTGGGCTTGTAAACAAATAAGAATGACCCTTATGTCATCCAATCTACTGTACTATTGGTTTGTACTTAGACATGCTGAGTTGATCAACAAACTTTGATGGTGTTGAGTCTTTATATGGGTACCTTCATTATGTGTAATGAGTGAACTTTGTTGTAAACAATTATGCTGGGTAACAACCAGTACAGTAATCTGGAGGATGGAGTTTCTTCCTGTAAATGAGATCGTTGCATCATGTTTTCATCAATTTAGTGATGTCCTTTTAGATTTATGTAGAATCAGAATATTGTTTGCTTTTCCTTTTGTTTCTTTTATATTAAAATGAAACGTAAATGTATGTAAGCTGGTAATGTGTTCCCTCTTGTTTTTGTTGTGACATCTCTGGTCTACAGCAGGTCAAACTGTTGCAGTTTGTCTACTGCAGAAAAGATAATAGTGGTTTTCTGATTGTTGGAAGAGATACACTGATTATAGATGATGCTGGACATGAGTTCAGAGGCAGAATCTATTGTTAGTTTTCTACAATACATCATAACTTGAATAGGCGTTTGTTTAGCTTCATTTCATAAAGTGAAATTTACCTGAAATTTTCTTTTTTCTAAGAGTCTGATTATATTTTCTTTTTATGTAGAATCTTGAATCTTCTGCTTTCAGAGATAAGGAAGGTCATAATAGCATTAGCTGAAGCCCACCTGTGATAGCTCAATGAAGAAAAACCTTACAGTGAATATCTGTTTTTGTTGCCATGAGTAACCAAGCTCATTCACTCAGCAGCAAAATTCCTGAAGTCACATTTTAAAGACAGTCTTTTCTTTATTTTCCCTTAGTCCTTTAACAAAAACAGTAAAAGGTGGCTCAGACCTGGTATCTCACTTAGGAATTTTCAACCACTATAACCAGTTTAAAATATTTCTAGTTTACTTTCACAATACAGCTCACTTCTTGCTGTTTCCTGCCTGGACTGATGCCATCATTTTTAGATGGAACTGTAGTGTATGGGAGGAAATGTATGTAGCTTCAAAAATGTTTAATTTGTATATTTTCTAGAACCCTTTTCATAGGAAGTTTTGGTAAACTAAATTTACTGGAATGGACCGACCATCTGCTTTCTAAATCTCTGAGGCTGCTCCAGATAACCTGCTGGGTCATAAACAAGAAAGAGTTTAATGGATGATAGCTATTCCTTTTAGCCCTGAAGCCAAATATTGACTCCCTTACACTGATTTAATCTTCTGACCCAATTTGGTATATACTGTGACAATGTCTGAGTAGGTCCCCTACTCACCTGAGTCTGCAGTCAGAAAAAACACCAGGTAAACTGAATAATTGGAAGCAAGTTAGTTTGAGCAAAATGAAGCAGTTTATTCCCCAAACAATTAGAATATAATTAAAAATTTCATTTCACAATTTCATCATAAATACAATCAAATGCTTCAATTATAGAATATTCCAGTGTACAGGTTAACTTAATAAAAGTAAATGATAATATGTTTTTTATACAGTATTTCGCTTGTTTGTTTTTAAAATTTATCACAGCAAAGTAGGGACAATAAAGTGTTAAAACAACATTTTACTGATTAATTTACATTTTGTTCACAGATTGTTTCTAAATGATAACATTCCAGAAATAGAATGGCAGGGTGTATATGTGTGCAATGATGACCTTTTCCAGAAAACCGTCTGAATGTCATCACCTCTGCTCGGATTTCCAACACTAAAAAAGAATTAATATTATTTAAATAATTAGTTATCTCATTTTTAATTGTGACTGTATTCAAGCATATCTATGAACAAAGAAAAAGATAAAAGTAAAAGATGTCATGAATAAAATGATGGTCAGAGCTGAGAGGAACCAGCACAAGCAGTGGCTCAGAAGAGGAGGAGGAGATTGGTAATAAATGGTGATTTGATTACACTAAAATTGTGCTGAAATGACTAATGAATACACATCTTTGTGGCATTTTCACTGAGTTCAATTAGGTCATTCATCTGAAATCAACAAAATTAACTTAAAGTCAAATTAACTTAAGATGCTAAGTTTATCTGTTGCACATCAAGTCACACATTTTTAGCCTAGTGTAGTGTTATATAATCTGTAATATTTTCCATAATTTACATAAACACTGCATTCCTATGCACAACAGACAAATGACTCAAATTCACAATTGTGCTGTTCAGTTCCTAGACATTTTTAAGAGTGGACCTCATGGCAGAAGATCATGTTAAACAATACGGAGGATGTATGGACCTTAGTCTGTAAGGGATGTCAGGTTAGGTTCTCCATCCTAAAACTGTAGATGAATGTGATTAAATCTGATGCTACTATTGTAAGGTTCAGTGCATAGTTGAGTGCATTTCTCATAGATGGTCGCCTTGTGTGGCTTTTAGGTAGATGAGACGAGACAGGCTGGACTGCATGTAAGGTGCTAACAGCTGAAATTAGTTACTTTCTGCCTGGCATCCACGGCATTTCTCCATCATTTTGCTTGCTTGTTCCTTTGTATGTCTTTAAAATTACCTGTAGCCAGAGGCGTAGCAAGGGTTCTCAGCGCCTGGGGGCAAAGACCCTTTTTGTGCCCCCACCTCTGAAATGTTTTGATTATTTGTTTGTGACTCATTACCCACTTAATGACAATCACAAAGAATTAATCACTGCCTTATAAAAAGCTAATTTTAAGTCACAATATAACATCTCACGATATCACAACTGTAAACCTGGAACTAATGAGGTATCGCCTACTAGGTTTACTTACATAATTTGTTAAATTGTAAGCCATTTTGATATTTATTTCATCCAGTATATTTCAAAGTCACACAGCTAGAGTAATCATGCAGAATGTAGTAACTTGTGGTGTACATGTATTACGAAACAGATTGATAAAATACTACTTATGTTTACAAATAAATGTTATTAGTTTACAAAACTGTGCATATACTTAACTAGATCTTGTACAGGTAGCATTCTGGTATTCATTATTACATTATATATGAACCTTTCGTGCTTTTGCTGCTGCAAATGAATTAATTAAACTATCAAAATTTAAGGTATTGAGTACGTCTTTTTCAATACTTAACATTGCCAAGTTACTAAGTTGTTCTTGAGTCAGCGAAGTTCTCAAGTATGTCATAGTTAATTTCAGCTTGCTGAAAGATCTTTCACAATTAGCAATAGAAACCCTAATTTTTAACAAAATCTGCAATGCAATTCTTAAATTTTTGAAAACATCTTCACCATATGAAATTATAAATGTTAGCAAATCAGTTGCAACCTCTGGTTCAGGAAAATTGGTCTGTGTTCTTTTACTTATCAACATTTTACAGTCTTTAATTTCTCTGTACAATTTTGGTCCATCAATATCACCTGGATAACTATTTGCTAAGTCAACATTTTTCTTGCAATTTTCCATCTTCAAAATCTCCAGAAACAATATTTTGCACATCTAATAAAAATCTAAACCACGAATCTAAAAATCTTGTCAGCGATAAAAACTTCCTGTTATTTCTGTAATCAAGCGATCAATAACATCCTTTATGATGCAACAAATTTTCTGTTCAGCAGTCAATAGCTGCAATTTCACCTTGCATTCATTTATGAAATATTTTTCTTCTTTCAATGGTCAACCCCCATGTTTCACTCTGATTCTTGCCTACTTTAAGTGCTTCTTGACATGACTTTTCATGTGATTCTATCAATTTCTCTTTCAAAGGATCAAGATCACTAGCTGCTTCTCTAAAATTCATTTTTGGGTCTTGAAGATGTTTCTGCACTTGATTGATAGATGATAAAAGATTTCTCCAAAAATGCAAAAGTACAAGAAAATTAAATGTAAGCATGCGTTGCAGAATATTATGAGCACAACATTTTGTTTCAGCCGTGTTGCTATTCTCACTTAATTTCTCTAGCAGTCCTAGAAATTCATCCAGTTTTTCATGTACAACTTTTACTGCTTCTTCTCTTGCACTCCACCGTGTTTTTGATCCATGCTTGACAGAGATCTTAAGTTCCTGCTGCAGTTCATCCCATTGAGTTGTTGAATGAGCAAAGAAATTATAAATGGCTTCAATTATATCAAAAAAGGTAATAAGTGTTGTTTCCTGACTTGCAGCATGAAGTCATGCTAAGTTCAATCTATGGTTGTCACAGTTTATAAACACTGCTTTTGGATTTTTGTTCAGAATTCTTTGTTGGAAACTATCAGATGACCTGACATGACAGCAGCATTATTATAACATTTTGAACAACAATCACTCAGTAAAATTCCATCCGCTTCTAATTTTGTGCTTATTGTTTTCTCAATATTGGCAGCATCTTTTTCCTTTATCTGTATAAAGTCAATAAATAACTCTTTGACTTCTGATTTTCTTGTCTTAAAGTCAATGTCAACAAACCGAATCACTTGGGCCAATTGCTCACGGTGGGCTCAATCAGGTGTGGAATCAAACAGACTACCATAATATTTGTTTCTACGAATTGCTGACAAACAATAATTTCGCACATGTGAAGCCATGAGATTTATAAGCTCATTTTGGATTTCAGGAGAAAGATAAGATGTTGTGGTTTGCTGGTTTTTAACATGCTCTAAATGCTCTTTCATTACTGGATCATACTTTGCTAATAACTGCAAAAGTGACAGGAAATTTCCAGGGTTTTTGTTTGAGGTTATGTCCTCAGTATGACTACGAAATGCAAGACTCTGAGAAGCTAAATATTGTGTATAATCTAGCAACTGTCGCAGTACTTCTCTCCATTTATTTTTTTTCTTGCTGAATTTGCTTTTGCAGCTCTTCATCAATGCCACTTTGAAAACGAATTCGGCGCTCATTTTCTTTCCAAGCAGCAAATGACTCACGATGAATATTACTATTTTCATGGGCATTTAACTTTTCAGCTTTTTTATACATAGAGAATCCACCCTGCGTTTTGAAAACAGACCAATTATCGGATGTCATGCAAGTAGATGAAAAAAGACAACAACATAAGCAGTATGCTGCTTTATGTAGAGGTGAATATACCAACCAGGATCGACTAACATCTTCTCCATTCAGAAGGTGTCGTTTAAACGAAAATGCAATCATAGAACGCCCATCTTTGGTATCAAATGGACCTTCTTTATGTTTCATGCAAAATTTCTCTGTTGTTGTTGACACATGGTGAAGGCCCAGAAACGCGGCTTCAGATGATGTCGTGGTGCTGTTTTCCACCTCTGTTTACTACACCATCTCCCTAACGAACACACACGCACGCACAAACTTCTGAGAGGGCTGGAGGTTGTTGGACAAAAGTCTTCTTGACAATGGCCAAGCAGCTGACCAAGAATTTGATTGCTGCACAATCTACCGCTGGGTCACTGCAACCCAGAGTAGTGGCTGCACCATGAAAGTAAAAACGAATGCATTCAAAAAAAAGGACTGCTCGTGTTTGCTTAATCGGCCATGTCTGCTTCTGTACGTATATGAACGCACTCATTTGTACACAAGAATTTTAAAAGCTACAGAAAGAAAGAAAAAAGTATAAACCTGAACCTAGTAAGTTGATTACCTCCCTTTTCATCCCTCATGCCTGAGCTGTGCAGTGAGTGCTGGTACGAGGCTTGGAAGCTCCCCGCCTAAATCCGCCTCTGAGATAAATTCTCGTGTTTCAGATGGACCATTATTTGTCTCCCTGCTTATTTATATCCATGAAGCATCTGAACATCTCAGTGAGAATTGTCTCGAGGGCAAAGCATTTGAAATAATAAACAATTTGGCTATGAAGCCGAAGGAATTTTTTATTTTGTGCCAATTTTAAAAGATAAATTCTTGGCCACAAAACAGAGAAACTCCAATGTTTCTGACAATAAAAATGACAAGATTCTAATCCCTATTCCTCCTCGATTTAAATCTTTGTTCAGAGAGATCTAAAACTAAAACAGAAGTGAATAATGTAATCTCTACAGGATTTCCACAATTCTCATTTAAATGAATATATTCCTTCTGTTCCTTTATTTTTGTTTCTGCAATATCTTGAGTGTACGCAGAGTATCCCAGAAAACCCCAAGGTTGAATGCATTTTTAAACTCTTACCTGTGGTTCCTGTTTGTTAGAATACCAATCGATAACTAGAGAAGTAGACAGACAGTCAGATGAAATGTTCTTGACGGAGGACATGAGGCTTTATGTCCGACAAGCATCTTTGCAGTACCGTGAACTGTCACGGTTATTTATTGTGCTTATTTTAAGAGATCTTCATAGCTGGACAGCGATATTAAATAAGAAAGGTAATCTGCTGGTTACCAGTCTACTCTAATGGCCGGAGAGAGATTGAGCTGTGGAGTTGTTCACTGGGAAGAATTAATACTGAACAACTAATTCTTCTTCTGCACCCTGTGCTCAATCCTAGCCCTTA
This sequence comes from Nautilus pompilius, assembly GCA_018389105.1. Taxonomy (NCBI): domain Eukaryota; kingdom Metazoa; phylum Mollusca; class Cephalopoda; order Nautilida; family Nautilidae; genus Nautilus; species Nautilus pompilius. The sequence continues at coordinate 1,090,504 of JACATO010001892.1, forward strand.
CAGTTATCTACAGGGAGAGATGACGATGTTATAGCATCATTGCGAAGCTGCCAACAACAAGAAGAACAAATTTAAAAACAGAGACAAGGATAAATCCATCTTTTATTTCCTCTTTTCTTGACAGTTCCCAAGCACTCTGCTGAAAGTGCCTCCTTGGTACTCAGCAAAGTTGTCATAGCCTGCAGTTCATTGCGCTTATGTATTTTGACAATTCTACACGCGAAAATCTTGTCTCATACTGAACCTGCAATGACCAACAATAGCCAGCAGCCTGAAGCAGTAGAGAGAGACATCATCATCAAAACGGATTTTACCATCTGTCAAAGGGATACCTGCAGAAAAGATAGCATTGACTGCACAGTTAAGTTCATGGTCATGGTTGATCCAACTTCCAATGGAAATACAAGTGACTAGTCTGCTTCTCACAGGCCACGACTACGGCAGGTCAGAATTCATGACAAAACACACACACACACACACCACACACACACACACACACACACACACACACATATATATATATAGCGCGGCAGAATATTTTACCAAGCACCATGTTAATTCATCTTCTAAAACAGAAACATTTGGCACCTTCTCTATTGTGTACTGAGAGCACAGCATGCTGATCACGACGAAGGAAATATCCACAGAATACAGTTCTAGGTCGTATTTAGAGACATATTTACCAAATCTTCACTGACTTAATAATGAGAAAAAACTAGGTATAGAAAGATAATAGGTATATGATGAATATTTTTTAATGTGACATCTCGGATACAGTGTGGAGACTCAATGTAGAAATTTCCACCAAATCCTGTCTAAAACAGATTTTTCTATTTATAAATGACGCTGTGATATTTCCCTTGTGGCCAGCGGCTGTGAAGGCTCATTTGAGAAAGACTGCACTTTAGCCAATTTCTGACAAAGAGAAGACAGGAAAATGTGGATTTAGCAACTTCAACAAAATTAGAGGAGATGGAAGGAGTAGACACTACGCCTGCTAAATTTGAAGAATTGCGCGCATGAGAAATCACCAACTGAAAGGGTACAGTTCGGTTATCACATGGCCCTTGTAGGGCTAAGGCAATGGTCTTTACAGCTGTTCTCTCTGATTGCTGTATGACAGGATAGACCCTAGGTGACAATCTAGGTCCTACTACTTGTATCACGAGAGAGAGAGAGAGAGAGAGAGAAGAAAAAGTCCATAATTATTTTATTTGACAGGGATAATACTGGAGAAATTCTGTGTGATTTATATCTTTTGATGCGTCAGAGTGCACTGCAGTGATAGCTGTTTGAGTATAAAGAAGGCCCCTGCTGCATCTGGTTTCTGTCTTTATTCTTGTTGTCATTACTATTTTAACAGGTACCCTATACTTTAATTGTGAAGTCTGGGACGGCTGCTCGTCCTGCAGAACGCTAATGGACGGCCATGGGTGAGAGGCCTAAGGTTTGAATTACAGTCGCGAATAGCTCTGTTTAGCATACCTCCTATCGCGGTTTCTTCACCACTCGGTTTCATCCAACTACTAGTTCCTTCCAGGTCATAAAATATAGAGTTCTAGTGGGGTCTCCTGGGAACGTGTGGTAAAGGTTCAGAGGGCAACTCCTGACAGGCTTCACTGAAGGGAGATAACTTGCTCGGTCACTAAAGCTGTTACTCTATGGTCTCCGTGAGAGACAGACGTCTGTCTTTACACCTCGAAAGTCGAGACGAGACCTTAACAAGAAAAACAGTAAAGTTCCGAATAAGACAAAGCAGCTGTAGTTATATTTTATTTTGGCGTTCAGCTTTCGAATAATTGCAAGAAAAAGAGATTTGCCTGATCTCATTGAGCATAATAATAAAAAAAAACAAAAAACTATTGTCTCCATTATCTTCAGGTAGAACTATCTTCAGTCTCCCTTCTACTTCTCCAGACCGTTTGGTGAGAGAAGACCTGCGAGCGCCAGCAGGAGGGCAGAAATAATTGTATTAAAATTGTTCAGCACATTGTTGAATCCTGCAGACGACTTCCGGTGTGGTAGCTCATATCTAATCAGAAATAACTGATCGAAAGAGACGCTGTCGCGTTCAGACCTCAATGACGAGTCGTGCTTGCGCCAGAGTCTGTGTTCAGATTTGGTCGACGTCCGTCGAGACGAACTGCGTGCTGCACGACAGGTAGAAGGGGCGAGCGAGTTACCGATGCCAGGAAGGGGAATCCATAGCAAGTTAATGATAGCGTTATTTCTTCGCTGGGATTTATTTCAAATAACTAGCTAAAATCTATAATTGAAATAGAATACACAAGGGAAACGGAGTAAATCAAACTAGATAAACGAACGCAGTTTAGAAATGAATGGTCAGTGAAGATTGGAGATTAGTAACATTCGCCATTGATCCTCTGTTTGAAAAATATTTAATCCTTTCTCGATATACAACTCCACAATTCGCTTATCCACGATTTATGAAACCTCGCCAAAGTAATCGATAATTGAAAATACGGTATCGAACTATTTTTGGGAAATGATTTTATAACTTCATTTAAAAATCTGAGAACATCAGTTATGTCCCTTAGATTACTGGTTCCCAAAGTGGGCGGTACCGCCACCTGGGGGGGGGGGGCGGTGAGAGTTTCCAAGGGGGCGCTGAAAAGTTAGGAGGGCGTTAGTGGGGACGGTGGATGGCTGGAGGATGGCCAGAAGGTGAGGGTAATGGAGTAAAACTTGAGAAAAGGGCGTGGAAAGGCAAGTTACGAAAGGCTAACAAAAAAACGAACACGTTTAAGTGTCACGTATGACTTAATTCCATTGATGAGATCTTCATAATGGGAATGACAAAATGACATTGATATGCAGAATAATCTGAAAAAGTGATTCAGATAAAACAAACTTACCACGAGATTTTATCCAAATGTTCATTGAGTATAATGGCCAGTAATACCTCCAACGCTACCATACTATGTCGCAATACTTGGTGTGTGTTAATTCTTGCATCAATTGCAACCAAGATGGTTTGATGCTCGCTGACTCCCGGAAGCACAAGCATCAGTGAAATCCTACTTCTGAATACTGAAACGAACAGTGCTAACGCCATGTGCAGCCGCCAAGAGCTCACTGTAATTTGAAAATGGCGTGCGTAAAATGACTAATCACCACCCGGGTGCAGACGTGCGGGTGCATAAAAAACACCAAACTCAATTTGACGGCCCTGTTCTACGGGTAGTCGTATAGGATCAATTGATGAAGGTGCTAGCAGGCAGACTTAGTTGGGCAGGTTAGTCATCCGCGCATTTATTCGACGATCCTGTCTCTCCCTGCATTGATCCGGCTACTGTCTGTACATCTGCCTCTGCACTTTCTGTGTTATACGTCTCTCTGTATCTGCATTTTCTGGGAGTTGGCAGCATGGTTCTTTTTCCAATCTTTCCAGTTTCACTCAACGAGTAAAATTTCTTTCTTATTCTGCTTCACTTCTTTACACTTTAATATAAGTCTAAGATCAGGAGCCGGAAAAAGATTGCAGTGAGAAGAGTAGATATCCAAAGGGCCTGCGCTCAAATTTTCTGTTCTACGTCTCACCGTTTCTGCATCCCTGATGCAAGAGCCGGTCACTGACTGTAGCTTCATCTGTTTCTGCCGAAAAATTCTTAAGCTTCTCTATTTCTTGTAGGCCTCGACAATGGCAGACGCTGGAACGAAGAAGAAATGCCGGCAATATAATGTCGAATATTTGAATTACGGCTTTATTCCATCACCTCACAACGAGCAATTGCCGTTTTGCCTGATATGTGAGAAGACATTCTCAAACTAAGCCACGAAGCCTTCGAGACTGAGCGAACATTTCAAGAAGTTGCATCCCAATAAAGCTGATAAAGATGTGAGCTATTTCAAAGACTTGCGTGACAAACGTGGCAAGAACAAAACTTTACATGACCATAACAATGACGATGGCCTACTCGCTTCTTACAATATTGCTCTCTTTATTTCCAAGGAAGGCAAGGCCCAAACGATTGGGGAAACTTTGGTCGCTCCAGTCATTTGTGAAGTTATGACAACTGTTCTGAAGAAAAATCCTGAACCAGTTTTGAAAGCTATCTCTTTGAGCAATAATACCGTACATAGGCGCATTGACGAAATGGGCGGCGATACTGAAAAAAATCTTTGCAACATTTTGCGAAACACGGAGTTTGGCTTGCAACTAGACGAATCAACTTTGCCCAACAACGAATCTCTGCTCTTGGCTTATGTACGATTCATTCATGGCGGGAAACTCTACCAATAACTGCTGTTTGCCCGAACTATGGAAACTGATACTAAAGGACACTCTGTATTTCACAATGTGGAGGAATTTTTGAAGCAGAAATAAATACCAATGAAAAACATTCTTGCATGTGCAACAGACAGTGCTGCATCTGTGGTTGGGCGGTACCGAGCTTTCATCGCATTTCTCAAGCAAGCAGTCCCGAACGTTATGACCATTCACTGCATCATCAATCGACAACATTTAGTCGCCAAAAACATCACTCCACGTCTAAACGCTTCTCTGACCACCGTGATTGCAGTTGTGAACAAAATTAAAGCTCACCCGTTGAATTCGCGACTTTTTAAACAGTTGTGTTCTGAAAACGACGAAGAATTTGAGAGGCTCCTACTGCATACAGAGGTGGGATGGCTTTCTAAAGGAAACTGCCTTGCTCGCCTTTTCTCGCTCTTTACCTCTGTCATTAAATTCTTACAGTCAGTGGATTCGTCGCTAGCAGAACAACTCGCAGCCATCAAGCCCCACGTTGCCTACTTGGCTGACATTCTCGCGAAGTTCAACAACCTGAACCTCCAACTGCAAGGTGATGAAACCAACCTCATCAAATCCAAGTCCGCCATCTCTGGTTTCATCGCGAAACTGCCCTTTTACCAGCGAAATATTGGACGCAAAGACTTCTGTCGATTTCCAAGCCTTAAGGAACTGGGAGAATGCCCATCTGAAGATACGCTTCTTTTTCACAGAGCATCTCAAGAGCATTGTAGCTGACATGAAACTACGTTTTCAGGATTTGTCAGATCTGGAAATTCCACCTTGGATCTTGGACCCTTTTCAGATCACAGATATCGACATGGACGGGTCCATTGAGAGAGAACTTATTGACTTGCGAAATGATTTTGAATTGAAACCGTTTTTTAAACGACACGCTTACCAAGAATTTTTGCTGCAGCCCACTATTCCAGAAAAATTTCCTGCATTGTGGGAAAAGGCAAAGTTGTTTTTTATTGCCTTTCCAACCTTGTATTTAGTTGAAAGAGGTTTCAGTGTGGTGTTCCAGATTCTTAACAAGTCGAGAAATCGCCTGGATATTGTGCAGAGAGGAGACCTGCAACTTCGCCTTACCGCCATGAAACCCAATATTGAAGAACTCTTGACCAAGCACCAAATTCATCCTTCACATTAACTGATACTCGTTTATATCTTGTGAATTGATGCTCGATTATAAATTCCCAACTGAGGCTCGTTTTTAACTTCCGAACTGATGCTCTTTTATAACTTCCGAACTGACCCTCGTTTGTAACATTCTGTTCTTATGTTCGTTTATTACTTCTGAACTGATACTCGTTTATAACTTGTGAATTGATGCTCGATTTTAACTTCCCAACCGAGGCTTGTTTACAACTTCCGAACTGATGCTCCTTTACACCCGCTGAAGTGATGCACGTTTATTACTCCAGAACTAATGCTCGATTATAACTTGTGAATTGATGCTCGTTTATAACTTCCCAACTGAGGCTCGTTTATAACTTTTGAATGAATGCTCGTTTATAACATTCTTTACTTATGCTCGTTTATTACTTCTGAACTGATGCTCGTTTATAACTTTTGAATGAATGCTCGTTTATAACATTCTTTACTTATGCTCGTTTATTACTTTTGAACTGATGCTCGTTTATAACTTCCCAACTGAGGCTCGTTTTTAACTTCCGAACGGACCCTCGTTTGTAGCATTCTGTTCTTATGTTCGTTTATTACTTCTGGACTAATGCTCGATTATAAAATCTGAACTGGTGCACGATTATAACATGTGAATTGATGCTCGTTTATAACTTCCGTAGTCATGCTCGTTTCAAACTTCCGAACTGATGCTCTTTTATACCTGCTGTATTGATGCACGATTATAACTGCTGAAGTGATGCTCGATAATAACATCTGAACTGATGCTTGTTTATAACATTTTGTACTGATGCTCTTTTATACCTGCTGTATTGATGCACGATTATAACTGCTGAAGTAATGCTCGATAATAACATCTGAACTGATGCTTGTTTATAACATTTTGTACTGATGCTCTTTTATACCTGCTGACTTGATGCACTTGTATAACTGCTGAAGTGATGACATTCGTTTATAACTTGTGAAATGATGCACATTTATAACTTATGAATTGATGCTCGTTTATAACTTCCTAACCGATGCTCTTTTATACCTGCTGAATTGATGCATTTTTTTAACTGTTGAAGTGACGTTCGCTTATTACTTCTGAACGGATGCTCGTTTATAACGTGAAATGATGCACGTTTATAACTTCATAACTGATGCTCTTTATACCTGCTGAATTGATGCACGCTTATAACTGCTGAACTGTCGCTCGTTTATAGCAATCTGTACGTATCTTCCTTTATTACTTCTGGACTAATGCTTGATTATAACATCTGAAATGATGCTCGTTTATAACTTCTGAACTGATACTCGTTTATAACATCCGAACTCATGCTCGTTTTTAACCTGTGAATTGATGCTCGTTATAAACCCGAACAGATGCTCTTTTATACTTCCTGAATTGATGCACGATTATAACTGCTGAACTGATGCTCGTTTATAACAATCAGTACTTAACTGCGCCAATAACTGAACTATCAGAATGAATCAGGACAAATAGCAGGTTTTTGTTATTATCTGTCAAGACGGCATCAGAGTGAAGAAAGCCCAGGCAAAAGTTGCGCTGTAAACACGAGATTCAATCCATTGAACCAACCCGAGCAGCCGGGAATCTACTTCAATCAGCTGCAGACAAAAGAAACTTAATTCCCCCAACCAACAATAGTGGACATTGATCATAGCAGACAAACCACAAAGATTTCTCCCTCCTATTTCATCAAATTCATTTATAGATCAACATCTGCACAGAAATGAAATACACAAAAGTAGCCATGTGCTGGTGGTTCCACAATTAATTCTTGACCCTCTTGCTCCTTAACCACCGCTCAGGAGACCACGACAGTACCCCAATACCCCCACTCCAACACCACCACCACCACCTGGTTGGGAGATGTCCTTACAGCTCGACAGACAGGAAGAACAATACAATCTTGGCACTTTCTCACTGCTGCGGAAACATGATTAATTATTACAATGCTTTGTTCCCATGGACAACCTGTCAGGTTTATCATCTTATTAACTTGAGCTTCAGCCACCAACAAGTGAAATGGTGCAGAAATATTTCCAATTAATACGGACTTGGTAGTGCAGGTAAACAGACAGATAAACATCTAAAATCTAAACAACACAAAGACACCAACAACAACAACCAAAGCCAGTTCTCTAATCTCAATGTTAGCATTTACCCATGAAGGCCGGCTTCATCTTCGAATGTACAGGGCTCCTATGTAAAGAAAGCAACCTTAGCATCTCCTTTATAAAAGGTGTTTAGGAAAAGAACCATTTTGAAATCACTACGAGACAAAACTTCAACAACAACAAAATAGTTCACCAAACATGATTTCAGTCTAGCCTGAGCCACAAAGCAGCAACATAATTTGTTATTATAATTATTCCTTATGCAGAAGGAGTAGAGTATAGGTAATTTGCCATCTGGCTGCTAATACACTGGAGATGAGGAAGAAAGAAGTAATTTTTCTTCATACAAAGATAAAGCTGCTGAAAAATTAATCCTGTTCCTTTGATGTAGAAGCAATTGATACAGAAGGAATAAGGTAGCTCACCCGATTGCCCTTCGTATACATAGGAGCAATGAACTGGAAGGTTCTTGTTTTCGTCACAGCAGCATCACACAAAACTTTGATATCTGTCTTTGTAAGGGTTAATGAAGCCAACAATTTCTACAAAGATAATCCAACCTCTGTCGTGAATTTTTTATTTCATCTCCTATCGGATGACTGATTTAAGATGTGTAGCAGCTGACAAAGATCCAAACACCTGCATTTGTTGGTTGACAGAAGTGGCTGATATTTTTTGTTGAGTTAATTACTTCATCACAAGAAAGTGGCACCTACTATGTTGTGGATTCTACTGCACCATCATCCATCATCATCTAAATCAAATTGGTTGCTGAGGTGGAGCAACATAAATTGGCCTATCAAATATTTGAGTTTGTAGGGTCAATTCATTCTCTGCCCCTAGAGTCAGGAAAGAAAGAAAATATGTTTACCTATCTCACTCAGGTGAGTGTCTGAGATGAGGACCTCAGGAAATCCTCAGGATCAGATAACCGACCAGTGCACCTTAGCATCATTTCAGGAATATCCAAACCTATTCTGCTATCACAGAAGTAAATTTAGGCAGCTCACTGATTACCAACTTGTCAAACAAATCCAGAAGCAAGAAAAATCATTAGTAAATTGTAGATACATCTCTCCCTGATGCTGTTAATTTGAGTCACACTTGGAAAATAATGTCCACAGTGTGTAAACTGCCTGCACATTCAGCAAGAATTTGTATTCACCTCAGACAATCAACACAGAGAAAATATCTTCATGTACATTAACATATATTACACGTCCTATCATCGTTGCATGTTTCCTAACAGCCATGTACTTGTTATATGCATACAAGAAACTGATTAAAATTTGGTCACACAACTTCAATTGAGTAACAAAGGTAACACAAAGGCAATAAAAACTCCTGTCCATACAGAACAATCAGTGTTCACCACCAACAGATCAAACATCCAGCATTAAATACACAACAAATAATGTAAAATTCTGACATGGAAATATATAATATATATTAGTGTAAGTTTGGATTGATAGCTTTATACATTTCAAACTACATCAGGAATGTAAAATTGTATATTTTGCAATTATATTATAAACATTACATTTTAACATAAGAGTTACTCCCCTTGATATCTCAGGGCCAATGATACCCACTTAATTGTCTTTATTTCTGGGTTTCTGTTATGATACAATAATATTTTAAGAGAATCTTCAATGTGGGTGCAAATGTTGGATGAAATGCATGTTGTTGTCATGGTGTCAATGTTGAGGATGTAATTAAACACCAGTGACACATGTGAAAATGGTCAGCAAACCTCTCCATGACTGGATGGTGTCAGGCTACAAGCTTCCCTCAGGTTACTGCTTATCTTGCTCACCCCCTATAAGGGCCATGGGAACAATGGTGCCTGTTTTATCCATTACCCAAGGATTTCAAAGACTATAATTTTTGTTGTTACAGTCCTTTTAGAATTATATTGCTACACCTTCATTTGATGTTATTTTACAAATACTAAATCTAAAAATGCTAAATGGTAACGACCTGGAAACCTTCACACTCTGTTAAATGAGCCCATTATATGCACTCAATAAGGGAGCAGAAATGACTGAACTCTGGGTGACCATTTCCCAATTTTATCAACTTATTCTTCTTACCTATTCATTTGTTTCCTTGTTTTTTTCACTAGAAGAAAATTCAGAGTACAAACAGTTCTTCAGACAGATTCATATCTAATACTGCAGTTGATAGTGGTGGACCTCTGGCAGGAAGATTCTGCTGCTGTTTGGCTGATTTATTTGTCCCTGAATGTGTTCAACTCAACATTTGAATTGCTCCCACATAAAACTCTCAACGACTGCTGCAGGTACGGCCTAGTTAAGCCTTTCTGGAGGACCACATTCTCCCCATCAGTTCTCTGTGATTTTTCAGATTGTGAATTAGTAAAAGGTGAAATTCTAGATTTGATTGGCAGCCATTCTTCTTGGTGAATAAATAGAGGCTGTGCTATTCCGGTGAGATTTGGATTACCTTTAATCTGTGCCCCAGCATTTTGATAAGGAAAACAGAAAGGTTCCACTGTTTGTGCCCGGTCTGGGTAACAGCATCAAAGAAACACAGACAATAATAGCGCTTAAGGTAACGTACCTTTCTCAGGTGTTCAGTAGTCTACACCGTGTAACTTAATATCACAATTTATAACAAGACAACATCATTGACATTAGCCATTATCTTAACTAATCTGTGTGTGTGTGTGCTGGGTATGTATCAAGAAATACACCCATGGAGAGGTTACAATTTAACCACATAATTTCATAACTTAAGCCTATTTTAACCAGTGTCTCATACAGCTGAAGATTCCAAGCTGCTGTTTCATTCTACATATTACCAAAATTATCCTGCACAGAAATTACACAGATTTCTATCAATTTACAGCAAACAAATTCCTGCTGTCAGGAAAGGTCTGCAGACTGACAGGAACTAACAGAGAAAGGTTAATCTTTGGTTTTATCTCAAATGATGGAACAATTAAAATTAAAAGCGACTTTCCTCAGTTTTATTTGTGAAACAGAAGAGAAAAACAAACCAAAGATTTATTTAGGTAAAGAGATGGAGGGACACGATATGCCCTCCTGCATTTCCACCAATAAGTGACATGTGAGGCTGAATTAAATTAATCAGCCGTGGAGGAGGCTGAAGATTAAAAAAAACCATTTGTAAAATCATCAGAAATTAGATTTTTTTAGAAACAGAGGAATGAATGATGACGGAACTCATCTGCTGATGACGCCTGGCGGGGTAGGAGACCTGGGTGGGCAGGAAAGTTCTGCAGACCTGAACCTATCTGCCACTGACCGAAGTCAATTATTCAAACCCCTTCGCTCTGTTAATATTCTCAGGAAACCAAAAGATCTATGAATTACTTTTCCATAAAAGGTGTTAGAAGTATTTACATATATGAAGATAATCTTACATCGCTGCCCTATGTGACTGAAGATGATGCTGCTGATGATGTTCCTCTGACAGCAGGACTGGAGCCTGAATCGTTCATAGAAGTGACGACTACAGAGATAAGCAACTGCAGATGACTTTATGAAGTAAACTTTAGTAACTATTCTGTCAGTTACCTACCTACAGCAAATACTATACTCTATCTAGGTATTTATAAGTGTACTTGTTGAAGAAAGGTACTTGTTAGTTAAATATAATATTATATAAAATAATTGAAGCCAGTAACTCATTAAGTTGTCTTTATTATGATTGATCTTTGTTTTCTACAATTATTAACTTGAAATTATTAAAGACAACATTCTGACAATTCAAGGGAACAGATGGCATTACTATTAAGTGCTAGTTACTATTATTAGTGATTATATACTAAATGAAACAAGGTTTAAGGTATGAATAATTAAAACATACAAATCTAATCTCTGTACAGTACTGAAGACTGAATTAACTGAAATATATCAACAACGGAAAACCTTCATGGACTTAAGACGATTGAAAAGCAACTTTACAAATACTGATGGCTGATGATTGTGGAAATGCATTTCTTTTCCAAAAACAACTTTTTAACTGAAATTTTGTAAATAAATTTAAGTTTTGTCAAATTGTATACATTTCAATAATGTTATCATAACTATAACAGTGTTAATACTATTATAATTCTCTAAAAATTTGTCAACGAAATTCCTGGAGCAGGGGGATTTTAAAGATATTCCATCTTTGTATTATGAAAGTCCTTTTCTGTGTCCATCAGCGCATTCCAGAGAATAAGGTGCAGCAAAGGGCAGACACCTACTGAGAAATGTTAGACTTTAAGGCTCTTGATGACCAGTTGATCATTCCAGGTCAGATGTGGTTATTAAAGAAGTGCAGCAGAAATTATCATACTCTGTTAAATGTGCCAATTATATGTACTAAATAACAGAGCAGATGGGGCTGAATCAAAAAGAGGATTAACCCTACTCATTTTGACAGTAATGTGAATGGTTCCAGATTAAACAGGTTTTTCCTTCATGTCCAGTTTCTGCAGACTGAACAATGTGCGCTCAAATTCTTCTGAGTTTCTGTAATTATTGTCCCACTTACATTCTTCTGCTAACTTCCAGCAGTATTTCTTTCATTTTCAAATTAATTTTTTTTAAAAATAAATGAATAAATTATGTGATATTGGAAATTCTATTTATGAGTACATTTAATATTATTTAATTTATGAGGAAGTGAAGAATTATGATTTGTTTATGGAGAATTCAGGGAAACAGCTACCTGCACATTAGACAATTAAATAAATGAAAGAGACAGATGAGGGTTAGTAGTATATTAATAATAAGTTAAATAAAAGAGAGTGAGAGATGAAGGTTAGTTGTAAATTACTAATAACTTTAAATAATAAATAGTTAACATCAAGGCAGAAACAAAGAGAAAGACTGGAAAATCAGTTTCAAATTCACACAATGACTGTTAATTTGTTTTTGTTAAATCTACCAGTTGAGCAGGTAGGGTTCGATCCAGAAACAAGTCAGTTTCCATTCTCCCATGGCTGGTGAAGAAGCCAGGTGTAAAAGTTCTTACTCCACATGGTAAGGGTCCAGATTGGAGCCCCTACCTGTCCTGGCTGGTAAGTGGACTGTAAAGGAAGTTTATGATGTAATGGTTAGCTGAATAAGTTACCTGATGTGATAAGAGGCAGACAGGGAAAGAGTCCTATTATCATGTGATCAAATATCACCATTTATTATTTTTTTCAGACGTTGTATTAAACCAAAGACCTTATTAGCTGAATATGTCAAAAGACACCTTTAATACTGAATCAGAAATCCCGTGATATCAGCTAATGGGAGAATGAGAGGGTTAATTGGAATGATATGAAATGGAAGTAGCCATTTCCATGTGTGGACCTGTTACTATTCTGAAAGTGTATCATCAAATACAGATACACTAACTGGGACATTTTATTACTAACATTTAACTTTACCCTCTAAATCAACATCCTCACTTTAGTTGTATGTCTCCTTACAATAAACTGATTTACCCTTTTTTGAAAACTTTCATCAGTACAAAACAAGATGAATCGGTTATTAGGAAGATAACTTCAGCAGCCATTTCTGATAATCAACAGCTCAGCTACAAAAGAGGATAACAGATAGATATGGGTGAAATATTGAAACTTGTTCAGTCTCTCCAAACTGGCCAGAAATTACCTGTGGTTCTGATGACTGACTGCACACGTTCAAATAGGAGATACAAGAAGTTTCCTACCCTAAATCACTGACTGGCAGCACCAGTTGTAAAACCTTCTTCTACATCAAATAAGATTAAAACACTTCAAGATGATGTTTGGATAGGGGACACACCTGTTCGTGGGTCTATAAACTACGAGGATGTCACATGAGCATAAAATGTTATTACCTGTAATTAATGTCATTTTTCTATCTACTACAAACGGAACCCCAGGCAGGTGAGATGTCCTCTGTTTTTTTGGCTCTGTTTCCAAACTGTTGTTTGTCGACTATATTTTGAAGAGAGAGGAAAATGGAATTGACTTACATTCCATTACCTTTCTACTTGTGATATTTGAACTATCGACACTCTCATCACCAATATGTTTTATCGATTTGCAGATTCAAAATAAGTTGCTATCTTTTCAGCAGTTTCCATGCTGTTCATTATACTGTCAGACACTGTAAGGAGGGAGAACTCTGCACAGAGTTATTTCCCCTGCATGATAAAGAGCCATTGAAAACCAACTGTACTAGAAACAAGAGAAGTCGGAAATTATCCTCGGCGTTCATAGGAAAAGTTTATTTAATACAAGGAATGAAATATAAGCAAACATTTGTTTCTGTAATCAGGGAGAAAGCGACACCCGGATAGTAATGGGTAGAAGGAAGAGTACGGTACTAATTATTGAAGGAAAGCTGAGGACAGTCTGATTTATTACATATTTCAGATCAGTAGAAGTCGATAATAATCAGTAATATCTGCATACACATTAATATACAGGACAACAGGAGCTTCTGATGTGGGTAAGCGCTGTCTATTTCCTTTATTTGCTGTAAAACGGGCCCGATACCTATTAATAGGGCCAGGGACAGGTAATATGTGAATATTGGACACCAGGTAACCAACACAAGCGAATTAGTTCACAGAGGTCATTTACCCTTGTCCAGATTTTTATTAAGAATAAGAAAAAACAAAGGAATCATTTACATCATCAAAACTCTCTGGGTGTAAACTCCACAGTTTTAAATCCTCCCCGAAATCATCGGTTTTAACCCCCATCTTTGCAGGTGAAATGCTCATTTTACATGAAAGCAACCAAACAATTAACCCTTTAAAGCCTGCTATCAAATGACGTATGGGTAATATCTTCTTTTGTCCACGTTACCTCCCTGAACAATGGATCAGCTGTTGGTATCTTCCATGCTGCTGAAAATTGTTTACATCGTTAAAACAAACAAACCTGGTTGTTGGTTATTTGACCGACCATTATTATTTCTGATACAGAAGAGACCGAGTAACGTGGAAACGACATTTAGAAATGTTATTCTGTCACATTTCGAGAAAAGGAACAAAAAGGGGCCTTCAGAATGGATGGTATGAAGAATTATCAACACAAATTATTCTCCTGATCAGTAAGAGAATCCATAAATAATAGGAAGGTAAAAATTCTTTTGTCTTTCATTTTAATGAAAATGATTGGAAATGTTTCCAAATCTGTAAGTCCAAATAAAGGAAGATGAGACCCAGATGAAGTAGATGTTTGTACATCAGTTTCCTTGTTGTAGCTTCACGTCCATAAAGATGCAAAAAACTATTAACAGGAGATCCATCAAGCTTCAAACAATCGGAATATTACATATATATAACTATAGGGCCTTACTAGGGGACACTCGGCATAATCGACTGTTCACACGTGCACGGTTAACCCTTTGCCCTGGAAGGCGCCTAAGCCTCGATAATCAGCCAGGTATTCCAAAAGTGTCGCCTGTCAAGCGGACTGGTCGACTCAACCCTGTATTCTTCACGCCACCAAGAGGTTCTCCAACTGGGGGTCGTGATCCCCCGGGAGATCGGAGGCTGGAACTGTACTGAGAATCATTCCAGCACGAGAGGGGTTTGGGATCAAACAGATTTCAGGAAAACAAGCAGAATTAGCGGATGGGTACGGCCGGCCATGTTTGATATCCCAGATGATTGAGGGAGGAAATGTTAAAGGATTCGAATTAGCGAATATTTTGGTTTTGTTCATCGAAACAGAGACAAGTTTCTGCATTAATAAAATCAGCCCTTTTCTCGGAAAGGTATCACCAGGTGGAGCTAAATAGGGGTCAGTCTAATCTATGCTCCCTTCTTTCTCTAATGATCAGTTAAAAGGTAACTAGAAAACAATAAATTTCCTACTGGTTTCTGTTACCACTGTAGCCCCCCAACCCACATTAACTGATTTCAGTGGCTGTAGTTTAGTTTAGTGCCAAAACTGAGCCGGTCAGTTCTACTATCGGGGTCTTCCATTGAGATCACCTGTCTGTGACCGTCCGGCTTCGGAAACTGATCTTCAGCAGATCCGCTGACCGACCAAACACCTGACTCCCTCCATTATATTACTAGACACCGCAAATACACTGATCGGGAGGGGTTTTGTTGTATTCCTGTCCTGATTCTCTCAGAACGTTTCCTTTATCTGTGTCTGTTTTTCTCATTCTAATCAAGTTGGAATACCTGTCTCACCTGTAACAGTCAGGTAAACTCTTCTTTGAGCGAGAGCCGATAATTAATATATTTGAGGTTATAAAATAAGTGCTGCTGTTTCGTTATCAATGGTAGGTGGGGTAAACTGTCTCACCTTTGTCCTTATTTCAAGGTTTTAAAACCGTGAGCCACAGAGAGTAATTAGGGATGAAATGTTCTGGAAATCTGTCAGTTTGTAAGAGGGGCTGACTTCATCACTGTCTCACATGTAATAGATAATTAGAGAAGGGGGAAGAGAGGAAAATAGGGAAAAGTAGAGAGAAAGGGAAAAACATAGACAGGAGAGAGAGGAATAAAGAGAAGAAAGAAATAAAAGGGTAAACAAGAGAAAAAGAGGGAGATGAGAAGGAGAATAGAGAAAATAGAGAAAGAGTTTAAGAGGAAGAAATAAGGAAAGGAAGAGGGGAAGATGAAGAAAAAGGACATAAAAATACAGGAAAAGAGGGAAATTAACAAACAGACAAAGGAACAAAGAGAGGAAAAGACAGAAAGCTGAGTGGACCCTTCCTGTCTTTAGGGATCCATGAACGTTGTATTTAGCCGAATTAATTTTCTAGTAAAGAGGAGAAATCGTAGAGCCCTGTAATGAGGACATAATGGGGAGGGTAGAAATTAGGGTTTGGTTAAAAGGTAGAAATTACCAGGTAAACGAGATGTGACGAAACTGTCAGGAGGAGGAGGAGAACTCACCTGTACAGCTGCTGTAATTACTTGTCATGGTGGCGACAGACGGATGTGGCTGTACAATCATAAAGGGGCAGATATTAGGAAGTTTTGCTGAGGGGTTAGTGTAGCTAGCTCGCACGTGACCCCGCAGATTAGCAGTGAAATGGTGAACGTCCCCAGCCAGATATTCCGGGGTTTCTGCCCTAATTTCTACCCAGGTCCATATCCCCTCCAGTCGGACGGAGGGAGACATCAGCTGCTGTACATCTTCTGTCCCCAAAAGTCGGTAAAAACTACCAGTTCACTCACCGAACAGCTGGCCCCTGTTTACGGGCACGTGCCGTCAGACCCCGGCCAGCCCCTACCTGTGTCGACTGAGGGAGGATGACCAGGTTCTCTCGTCATCGTGACGATAACAACAACGTCGATGTAAAGAGAACGACGACGACGACTCGATTGTTACCTCACTTTATTATTTATTCCCCTTTTTCCTAGTCTTTGTGGGGTCAGGGTAAATAAGGGGAGAACAAGGGGACCGTTTGTGCTCCTGACGGGAGATCAGGACGATGGTTGTGAGGCGGACTACGGCAGCAGCTCACAAATAAAAGGTTCGGGAGATCGATCACAGGACCAACCCCACAACTGAGATCCAGACTGATAACAACAGCCATCCCCAGGGTCAGGTTCACCCGGGCCCCATCCGGTCCCGTCCACCTCTGTACCGTCTGACCAGACCCATTTTATTGCCTCCTTACGACAACCGATCCAGGACCACCCTGAAAACAAGAAAAACGACTGTTAACATGACAACAGACATTTGTTCACATGGGGCAACAAACAAAGGTCGTCGACCCCGCCCATTCCCGTTCTCACCTGTCAATCATGTGAAGTGGGTGGAGGGCAGTGCAGATACTCTGAGGCGGTATCCTAGCAACAAGAAACAGTCTCCTTACACTCACCTGTTCCGTGTTCCCTGATGAGGGAGTCGACCAGTTCTCTTCTGAGGGGAAAGTTTAAGGAGATCAGGGTCCCTCCCTCGTCCCTGCAGGTCTCGGCTGCTGAGGTCCACGACCTCCTCTGACCCCTGCCACTGTACAGACGGTACCTGAGTTGAGCCCTGTCGCTGAACCTGTAGCCCCGCGGGTCTGTAACAGATCGAATAACATCGGTTATTGACTGATCGATCGATCGATCGGCTGAGGAATATTCTACCGTAGACAAGTGATTCACCAATAAATCAGTTCATCAGCGGTAGATCGATAAACTGTTATTTCAGAAAGGTTATCACGGTGTCCACAACAACAACAACAACAACAACAATAATAACAATAATAATAATAATAATAATAATAATAATAATAATAAAATTATTGATCGAAGCTCAAAGGGTCAAAGTTGAAAGGCGGGAAAATTCACGCGATGATCGTCTGCGTCTTCACGATGAACTTGGATTACAAATGGATGGAGAGAATCCTGGAGAAACTGCCGGAGGAGCCGGGTAGACGACTCCCCAGCCGTCTTTAGGGGCCGAAAGTTGCTGATAAGGGAGAAATCTGGACCCTTATTTTCTGAAGTTGCTCTGTTATTCCTCTCAAACAAAATGCACGTGAGGCCAAACGGCAGCAGGAAGTAGAAAACTGGCGCGCGACACAGACTCTTCAGGTCACCATGGCAACGGGAAAACAAAATAATATGAAATATAAATATCTAAAGATTATTATTATTATTATTATTATTATTATTATTATTATTATTATTATTGGTTAACAAAGCCCTGATGTTTTCTCAATGTTGTGTATCGTCAGTTCCCGACCTCTGACCTTCCGCTGGAATTCTCACCGGTTTCCCCTAAATAGATAAGAGGTAAAATGTCCCGGGGCCGATTCCCCAGAAAGTTGAGGGACACAAACCTCAACAGAAATAAAGGAGCCTTTTCTGTTTCTCTCCACCGTAGCAGCAGACACTTAAATACAGGAGGAAATTATGAAGATCTCCAGCAGAATTTCGTCAGATGTAAACTATGAACAGATAACAGCTTTCATACCTCAAACTGGGAGAACTGCATTCACAGGAGAGATCTCGGAAATCAGTTAAATTACGATATTAATTATTGTTATAGTCAATTAATTATTAATAAATTGTTAAAGATACAAAACGAGAAATGGAGAAAAGATTCACAATTCATTTCCAAATTCAAAACCTACATTGGCAGGAAATATCTGGTTTGGTCCATTTTCCGTTTCCTGAACACCAGGACTCGTTGCTTCCAGACACGTAGTTATGTCCCTTGTCACAGGTGTAGATGGCCTCGCTACACCACGTGGTTCCGTTCACAGCTGTCAGTGTGCTATTAAGCACGTGATCTGACGGTCGGCCGCAATCTATTACTGTAGAACGAAAATGAAAGTATGAAATCAATCAGTTGTGACCTCAGATATTTGTGAAAATCAATCTGTCAAATGAATCAGAACCGTAGGTAGATCTGTTTATTCAACAACAGAACAATTATGGTTTGTGGGTAGAGGAAGTCTGAGAGATATCTCATGTTCTCCAGGAGATGATGTCACTGCCTGCTCCGCATGATACTAATTGTTTATGGTTTGTGGGTTGTAGAAATCTGAGAGTTGACTCATGTTTTCCAGGAGATGATGCTGCTGGCTGCTCAGCCTGATACTAATTGTTTATGGTTTGTGGGTAGAGGAAATCTGAGAGAGGACTCATGTTTTCCAGGAGATGAAGCTGCTGGCTGCTCTGCCTGATACTAATTGATTATGGTTTGTGGATTGTAGAAATCTGAGAAAGGACTCATGTTTTCCAGGAGATGATGCTGCTGGCTGTTCTACCTGATACTAATTGTTTATGGTTTGTGCGTAGAGGAAATCTGAGAGATGTCTCATGTTCTCCAGGAGACGATGCTCTCCCTGCTCAGCCTGATACTAATTGTTTAGTATTTTGTGGGTAAAAGAAATCTGAGAGTTGACTCATGTTCTCCAGGAGATGATGACACTGGTAGCTCTGCCTGATAATAATTCTTTATGGTTTGTGGGTAGAGGAAGTATGAGAGATGACTCATGTTTTCCAGGAGATGACGATGCTGGTTGCTCAGCCAGATACTAATTGTTTATTATTTTGTGTGTAGATGAAATTGGAGGGATGTCTCATGTTCTCCAGGAGATGATGACACTGGCTGCTCTACCTGATACTAATTGTTTATGGTTTGTGGGTAGAGGAAGTCTGAGAGACGACTCATGTTCTCAAGATGATGATGATGCTGGCTGCTCTGCCTGATAATAATTGTTTATGGTTTGAGGGTAGAGGAAGTCTGAGAGACTACTCATGTTTTCCAAGAGATGATGATGCTGACTGCTCAGCCTGATACTAATTGTTTATTATTTTTTGTGTAGTTGAAATCTGAGAGATTTCTCATGTTTTCCAGGAGATGATGCTGCTGGCTGCTCTGCCTGATACTAATTGTTTATGGTTTATGGGTAGAGGAATTCTGAGAGATGTCTCATGTTCTCCAGGAGATGATGCTGCTGGCTGCTCTACCTGATACTAATTGTTTATGGTTTGTGCGTAGAAGAAATCTGAGAGATGTCATGTTCTCCAGGAGATGATGCTGCTCCCTGCTCATCCTGATACTAATTGTTTATTATTTTGTGGGTAAAAGAAATCTGAGAGTTGATTCATGTTTTCCAGGAGATGATGATGCTGGTTGCTCAGCCAGATACTAATTGCTTATTATTTTGTGTGTAGATGAAATCTGAGAGACGACTCATGTTTTCCTGGAGATGATAACACTGGCTGCTCTGCCTTATACTAATTGTTTATGGTTTGTGGGTAGAGGAAATCTGAGAGATGACCCATGTTCTCCAGGAGATGATGATGGTGGCTGCTCAGCCTGATACTAATTGTTTATGGTTTATGGGTAGAGGAAATCTGAGATATGTCTCATGTTCTCCAGGAGATGATGCTGCTGGCTGCTCTGCCTGATACTAATTGTTTATGGTTGTGGGTAGAGCATTTCCAGGAGATGATGCTTCTGGCTGCTTTGCCTGACACTAATTGTTTATGGTTTGTGGTTGTAGAAATCGGAGAGATGTCTCATGTTTTCCTGGAGATGATGACAATGGCTGCTCTGCCTTATACTAATTGTTTATGGTTTGTGGGTAGAGGAAGTCTGAGAGACGACTCATGTTCTCAAGATGATGATGATGCTGGCTGCTCTGCCTGATAATAATTGTTTATGGTTTGTGGGTAGAGGAAGTCTGAGAGATATCTCATGTTTTCCTGGAGATGATGACACTGGCTGCTCTGCCTTATACTAATTGTTTATGGTTTGTGGGTAGAAGAAGTCTGAGAGATGACTCATGTTTTCCAAGAGATGATGATGCTGACTGCTCAGCCTGATACTAATTGTTTATTATTTTTTGTGTAGTTGAAATCAGAGAGATGTCTTGTGTTTTCCTGGAGATGATGACCCTGGCTGCTCTGCCTTATACTAATTGTTTATGTTTGTGGGTAGAAGAAATCTGAGAAATATCTCATGTTCTCCAGGAGATGATGCTCTCCCTGCTCAGCCTGATACTAATTGTTTATGGTTTGTAGGTTGTAGAAATCGGAGAGATGTCTCATGTTTTCCTGGAGATGATGACACTGGCTGCTCTGCCTTATACTAATTGTTTATGGTTTGTGGGTAGAGGAAGTCTGAGAGATGACTCATGTTCTCCAGGAGATGATGCTGCTCCTTGCTCATCCTGATACTAATTGTTTATTATTTTGTGGGTAAAAGAAATTTGAGAGTTGACTCATGTTCTCCAGGAGATGACGACACTGGCTGCTCTGCCTGATACTAATTCTTTATGGTTTGTGGGTAGAGGAAGTCTGAGAGATGTCTTATGTTCTCCAGGAGATGATGTCACTGCCTGCTCTGCATGATACTAATTGTTTATGGTTTGTGGGTAGAGGAAATCTGAGAGATGACCCATGTTCTCCAAGAGATGATGATGCTGACTGCTCAGTCTGATACTAATTGTTTATTATTTTTTGTGTAGTTGAAATTGGAGAGATTTCTCGTGTTTTCCAGGAGATGATGCTGCTGGCTGCTCAGCCTGATACTAATTGTTTATGGTTTGTGGGTAGAGGAAGTCTGAGAGATGAATCATGTTCTCCATGAGATGATGATATTGGTTGCTCTGCCTGCCAGTTCAGTTAGATGGAGAGATGTCACGTTTAGCCTGTCTCCTTTAGATTTGCCATCTTGGAACATGTCCTCCAGATTTCTTTTCAGTTCACTGATGTAGATCGTCCACCACCTGGCTGCCCTTATTTGCTGATCTTTTAAACGTCTCCAAGTCCGTGTTTAACCTGAATATTTGTCTACTTTTCTCCTCCAGCTCCCGCCTGATGGCAGACATCTGTTCTCTGTGTTCCTGTCGCATTTCGTTCATTCAAACCATTTTCCAGGTCGAGGAGTCTCTGACTGACTCTCAGCTGGGATTCTTCGCTTATTGATCTTCCGTTAAACAGGTAGATGATTAAGATGATGACCAGATGTAAGTCGCAGACAGTTATCTCCATTAATTCTGTCCGAATACTGTCGTAAAAGGCAACTGGTTTATGTCAACAGCTGTTCTATAAACGTGGCTGATATCAGTCCATGTAACCTGTTACAGACATTACCTTAAAAGGAAGTTTGATTGTCGAGAGTAGAAGGGACCTCATCTGGTTCCTTTCACTGGTGCTGTGCCAGATTTAGGTTTGATCACGTGATGTCAAATCTGTGAATTTCGTACGTCACACAAGAAAGGAAACATTGAAGTGCGGATTATAATTTTGTTCGGTTGTCTTTACTTTTGAAATATTAATTTTTTGTCCTGTTCCAATTTATTATGAGTATTTGAGGAGCATAAAATTCTCTTGATCTTCTCAGCTGGATATGTTAAGTTCTTCTTCCTGTCTCTCCGCCAAAGCTGGAATAGAAGGCGGGTTCAGCTGATGGGGTCAGTAAATGAGATCAGGGTCCCCTGTGTATTTACGTCACAACATGTTGTGTCCCCTATAATAACACTTCCTTGGATCCTCTCCGTTCTTTTAGTCTATAAACGACATTATTCCGTTATCTTCTATACCAACATCCACCATTCTTTGTTAACCTTCAAACACCGGTCTGTATATTATTATTATTATTATTATTACTATTATTATTATCAGGAATAAAATATTGTTCGATGATGAACCCTGTTCTTAAATATTCAGTTTATTATAACTATTTAATATTTAAGACCGACCTTAGGGCCGGAAGTTGACTGTTTCCGATGGACCCTGAGGTATTCAACCTCAGCCCGACTACATCCCTCCATCAGGGCCATGGATCTCTTCAGCTTCCCACTTACGACCCCATTTATACAAATTATAAAGGGTTCAATTTAGTCTCCTTTCAACCTCAGCTCAATGATTAGAGCTGAAAAACACCGCTGAGGTTGATGATGCAGATGCCGTAATGGTGATGATGCCTACATTTAGGGGACAGAAAGAGATTCTGGTTTTTGTATCGTAGAAAAGTGGAGAATTCTCTATATCTGCTGGAGATCAGCGGGTTCCCCCTACAGCCTTAATATCTCTGGCCCAATTTCTCACATCCCCTGGAGCCTCCACATCAGATGTTCCACTTGACTTGTTGATCCTTGTCCCTGTCCTCATCAATTCCCTTCCTTTAAATGTCCTTAGTGACTTTCATCAGCCTAATTAGTGGTTATTAATATTTTACTTTATAATCAAAAATAGGAGAGATTCTGACATATAAACAAGCTAAACGACGAATAATTACTGGAGGTGGAGGGGGGTGCCGGGGCTGACAGAAATCTGGGGCCTATTTTTCAGAAATGTTGGGTTGCCCTCTGTCCCTCTCAGTTTCTTAAATGTGAGGCTTATTTCCTCCTATCAAAGTAAATAAGGGATTCTGGGTGGCCGGCCAAACTGCTCTGATCCGGGGGGGGGGGGGGGGGTACAGGTGTGACTGACCACAATACCTGCCTCTGAAACTGAATAGAATCTCTGCGGTTTGTAGTTCGATGGCAATATATTCCTCTCTGTTCGGGCGGGAGACATCAGTCCAGAGCCCTGAAAATGTCTAGAACACAAACAACGGACATCACTGTCAGTAGGATAGAAAGCACAGAGATTTCTCCGTTGGGTACAGGTGTAATCAGTCTACCTGCACCAGGTAGAGACGGCAGTCTGGAAATAAATTAGTGTTGCTGCTATATGTCATCGCAATTCAAAATTTAACAACGGAATTCAGAGGGAATGAGGAGGAAGTCGCCCTCTGTGTGGTTCCTGCACCTTGACTCCTCCAGCCACAGGAGAGATGTTCCCCAGTTAGTAGATCACAACACGGAGAGATCTGTTATTCCACCCGGCTGAGTTACTGGCTCCACAGAGATCTCGATTATTTCAATAACATATCGATTGCAAGGTGTGAATATTTTTTTTTTTTAAGGTAACCAACAGGAAAAGAAATTTGCCCAAAATGTATCATCAAATTTCTCATGTCTCAAGAAGATTCACTACCTGAATATAATTATCTTCAACTTGCATATTATTAACCAGCCAAATATTTATGGCAGCATGGAAAACAAAACTAAAATTTCTCTGAATTCTTAGAAATTTATCCATTATTCTGTTACTGAAAAAATATTTGTATGCTCAACTTTTACTGTTTATCCTGTGAAAGACTAAAAGTCGTCCTGAATTTTCTGTTTGTCCAGTAAATTGTTGTTTTCACTCTTGAATGATGGAGCCCAAAGGACAAGCAGAGGAATCTGTACAGTGAATTACAGAACATGTTTTACCTGACCGAAGGAACTGGAGATGAAAATACAGAGGAAGGTGATGGGGGGCTGCAGAGTCGATAGCAAAGCTAAATAATTTTAGGGAACCTTGGCACTGATGTAGAACATAAGGGATGAGAAAAAGTACCAATGTGGCAGAGCGCAACACAACATTTAAAGGGCAGTTAAAAAGGAGACAGGAAATGAAGATGCTGAGCTGGCACACACCTGCTTGAAAACAGAACTGCTACTGTCAGTAAAAGTTAAGATGAATTCCTAGACAAGTTGTAGTCACTTACAGCGAAGCAGGAATCAAATTAATAAAGCTCATACCCGTCACTGCACACCATGGTCTCGGCACCAGCTGGTGATGGACAGTGATGACATCAGTGGAAGAGCAGGCCACACAGATTTGTCAACGGTAAAAAATCTGACAATGGCCACCATAAGAAGAAACAATCAGAGGGACTTTGTAGGTCACAAAAAGAACTACTGCTCCAATAACTGAACTATCAGAATGAATCAGGACAAATAGCAGGTTTTTGTTATTATCTGTCAAGACGGCATCAGAGTGAAGAAAGCCCAGGCAAAAGTTGCGCTGTAAACACGAGATTCAATCCATTGAACCAACCCGAGCAGCCGGGAATCTACTTCAATCAGCTGCAGACAAAAGAAACTTAATTCCCCCAACCAACAATAGTGGACATTGATCATAGCAGACAAACCACAAAGATTTCTCCCTCCTATTTCATCAAATTCATTTATAGATCAACATCTGCACAGAAATGAAATACACAAAAGTAGCCATGTGCTGGTGGTTCCACAATTAATTCTTGACCCTCTTGCTCCTTAACCACCGCTCAGGAGACCACGACAGTACCCCAATACCCCCACTCCAACACCACCACCACCACCTGGTTGGGAGATGTCCTTACAGCTCGACAGACAGGAAGAACAATACAATCTTGGCACTTTCTCACTGCTGCGGAAACATGATTAATTATTACAATGCTTTGTTCCCATGGACAACCTGTCAGGTTTATCATCTTATTAACTTGAGCTTCAGCCACCAACAAGTGAAATGGTGCAGAAATATTTCCAATTAATACGGACTTGGTAGTGCAGGTAAACAGACAGATAAACATCTAAAATCTAAACAACACAAAGACACCAACAACAACAACCAAAGCCAGTTCTCTAATCTCAATGTTAGCATTTACCCATGAAGGCCGGCTTCATCTTCGAATGTACAGGGCTCCTAGGTAAAGAAAGCAACCTTAGCATCTCCTTTATAAAAGGTGTTTAGGAAAAGAACCATTTTGAAATCACTACGAGACAAAACTTCAACAACAACAAAATAGTTCACCAAACATGATTTCAGTCTAGCCTGAGCCACAAAGCAGCAACATAATTTGTTATTATAATTATTCCTTATGCAGGAGTAGAGTATAGGTAATTTGCCATCTGGCTGCTAATACACTGGAGATGAGGAAGAAAGAAGTAATTTTTCTTCATACAAAGATAAAGCTGCTGAAAAATTAATCCTGTTCCTTTGATGTAGAAGCAATTGATACAGAAGGAATAAGGTAGCTCACCCGATTGCCCTTCGTATACATAGGAGCAATGAACTGGAAGGTTCTTGTTTTCGTCACAGCAGCATCACACAAAACTTTGATATCTGTCTTTGTAAGGGTTAATGAAGCCAACAATTTCTACAAAGATAATCCAACCTCTGTCGTGAATTTTTTATTTCATCTCCTATCGGATGACTGATTTAAGATGTGTAGCAGCTGACAAAGATCCAAACACCTGCATTTGTTGGTTGACAGAAGTGGCTGATATTTTTTGTTGAGTTAATTACTTCATCACAAGAAAGTGGCACCTACTATGTTGTGGATTCTACTGCACCATCATCCATCATCATCTAAATCAAATTGGTTGCTGAGGTGGAGCAACATAAATTGGCCTATCAAATATTTGAGTTTGTAGGGTCAATTCATTCTCTGCCCCTAGAGTCAGGAAAGAAAGAAAATATGTTTACCTATCTCACTCACCTGAGTGTCTGAGATGAGGACCTCAGGAAATCCTCAGGATCAGATAACCGACCAGTGCACCTTAGCATCATTTCAGGAATATCCAAACCTATTCTGCTATCACAGAAGTAAATTTAGGCAGCTCACTGATTACCAACTTGTCAAACAAATCCAGAAGCAAGAAAAATCATTAGTAAATTGTAGATACATCTCTCCCTGATGCTGTTAATTTGAGTCACACTTGGAAAATAATGTCCACAGTGTGTAAACTGCCTGCACATTCAGCAAGAATTTGTATTCACCTCAGACAATCAACACAGAGAAAATATCTTCATGTACATTAACATATATTACACGTCCTATCATCGTTGCATGTTTCCTAACAGCCATGTACTTGTTATATGCATACAAGAAACTGATTAAAATTTGGTCACACAACTTCAATTGAGTAACAAAGGTAACACAAAGGCAATAAAAACTCCTGTCCATACAGAACAATCAGTGTTCACCACCAACAGATCAAACATCCAGCATTAAATACACAACAAATAATGTAAAATTCTGACATGGAAATATATAATATATATTAGTGTAAGTTTGGATTGATAGCTTTATACATTTCAAACTACATCAGGAATGTAAAATTGTATATTTTGCAATTATATTATAAACATTACATTTTAACATAAGAGTTACTCCCCTTGATATCTCAGGGCCAATGATACCCACTTAATTGTCTTTATTTCTGGGTTTCTGTTATGATACAATAATATTTTAAGAGAATCTTCAATGTGGGTGCAAATGTTGGATGAAATGCATGTTGTTGTCATGGTGTCAATGTTGAGGATGTAATTAAACACCAGTGACACATGTGAAAATGGTCAGCAAACCTCTCCATGACTGGATGGTGTCAGGCTACAAGCTTCCCTCAGGTTACTGCTTATCTTGCTCACCCCCTATAAGGGCCATGGGAACAATGGTGCCTGTTTTATCCATTACCCAAGGATTTCAAAGACTATAATTTTTGTTGTTACAGTCCTTTTAGAATTATATTGCTACACCTTCATTTGATGTTATTTTACAAATACTAAATCTAAAAATGCTAAATGGTAACGACCTGGAAACCTTCACACTCTGTTAAATGAGCCCATTATATGCACTCAATAAGGGAGCAGAAATGACTGAACTCTGGGTGACCATTTCCCAATTTTATCAACTTATTCTTCTTACCTATTCATTTGTTTCCTTGTTTTTTTCACTAGAAGAAAATTCAGAGTACAAACAGTTCTTCAGACAGATTCATATCTAATACTGCAGTTGATAGTGGTGGACCTCTGGCAGGAAGATTCTGCTGCTGTTTGGCTGATTTATTTGTCCCTGAATGTGTTCAACTCAACATTTGAATTGCTCCCACATAAAACTCTCAACGACTGCTGCAGGTACGGCCTAGTTAAGCCTTTCTGGAGGACCACATTCTCCCCATCAGTTCTCTGTGATTTTTCAGATTGTGAATTAGTAAAAGGTGAAATTCTAGATTTGATTGGCAGCCATTCTTCTTGGTGAATAAATAGAGGCTGTGCTATTCCGGTGAGATTTGGATTACCTTTAATCTGTGCCCCAGCATTTTGATAAGGAAAACAGAAAGGTTCCACTGTTTGTGCCCGGTCTGGGTAACAGCATCAAAGAAACACAGACAATAATAGCGCTTAAGGTAACGTACCTTTCTCAGGTGTTCAGTAGTCTACACCGTGTAACTTAATATCACAATTTATAACAAGACAACATCATTGACATTAGCCATTATCTTAACTAATCTGTGTGTGTGTGTGCTGGGTATGTATCAAGAAATACACCCATGGAGAGGTTACAATTTAACCACATAATTTCATAACTTAAGCCTATTTTAACCAGTGTCTCATACAGCTGAAGATTCCAAGCTGCTGTTTCATTCTACATATTACCAAAATTATCCTGCACAGAAATTACACAGATTTCTATCAATTTACAGCAAACAAATTCCTGCTGTCAGGAAAGGTCTGCAGACTGACAGGAACTAACAGAGAAAGGTTAATCTTTGGTTTTATCTCAAATGATGGAACAATTAAAATTAAAAGCGACTTTCCTCAGTTTTATTTGTGAAACAGAAGAGAAAAACAAACCAAAGATTTATTTAGGTAAAGAGATGGAGGGACACGATATGCCCTCCTGCATTTCCACCAATAAGTGACATGTGAGGCTGAATTAAATTAATCAGCCGTGGAGGAGGCTGAAGATTAAAAAAAACCATTTGTAAAATCATCAGAAATTAGATTTTTTTAGAAACAGAGGAATGAATGATGACAGAACTCATCTGCTGATGACGCCTGGCGGGGTAGGAGACCTGGGTGGGCAGGAAAGTTCTGCAGACCCGAACCTATCTGCCACTGACCGAAGTCAATTATTCAAACCCCTTCGCTCTGTTAATATTCTCAGGAAACCAAAAGATCTATGAATTACTTTTCCATAAAAGGTGTTAGAAGTATTTACATATATGAAGATAATCTTACATCGCTGCCCTATGTGACTGAAGATGATGCTGCTGATGATGTTCCTCTGACAGCAGGACTGGAGCCTGAATCGTTCATAGAAGTGACGACTACAGAGATAAGCAACTGCAGATGACTTCTATGAAGTAAACTTTAGTAACTATTCTGTCAGTTACCTACCTACAGCAAATACTATACTCTATCTAGGTATTTATAAGTGTACTTGTTGAAGAAAGGTACTTGTTAGTTAAATATAATATTATATAAAATAATTGAAGCCAGTAACTCATTAAGTTGTCTTTATTATGATTGATCTTTGTTTTCTACAATTATTAACTTGAAATTATTAAAGACAACATTCTGACAATTCAAGGGAACAGATGGCATTACTATTAAGTGCTAGTTACTATTATTAGTGATTATATACTAAATGAAACAAGGTTTAAGGTATGAATAATTAAAACATACAAATCTAATCTCTGTACAGTACTGAAGACTGAATTAACTGAAATATATCAACAACGGAAAACCTTCATGGACTTAAGACGATTGAAAAGCAACTTTACAAATACTGATGGCTGATGATTGTGGAAATGCATTTCTTTTCCAAAAACAACTTTTTAACTGAAATTTTGTAAATAAATTTAAGTTTTGTCAAATTGTATACATTTCAATAATGTTATCATAACTATAACAGTGTTAATACTATTATAATTCTCTAAAAATTTGTCAACGAAATTCCTGGAGCAGGGGGATTTTAAAGATATTCCATCTTTGTATTATGAAAGTCCTTTTCTGTGTCCATCAGCGCATTCCAGAGAATAAGGTGCAGCAAAGGGCAGACACCTACTGAGAAATGTTAGACTTTAAGGCTCTTGATGACCAGTTGATCATTCCAGGTCAGATGTGGTTATTAAAGAAGTGCAGCAGAAATTATCATACTCTGTTAAATGTGCCAATTATATGTACTAAATAACAGAGCAGATGGGGCTGAATCAAAAAGAGGATTAACCCTACTCATTTTGACAGTAATGTGAATGGTTCCAGATTAAACAGGTTTTTCCTTCATGTCCAGTTTCTGCAGACTGAACAATGTGCGCTCAAATTCTTCTGAGTTTCTGTAATTATTGTCCCACTTACATTCTTCTGCTAACTTCCAGCAGTATTTCTTTCATTTTCAAATTAATTTTTTTTAAAAATAAATGAATAAATTATGTGATATTGGAAATTCTATTTATGAGTACATTTAATATTATTTAATTTATGAGGAAGTGAAGAATTATGATTTGTTTATGGAGAATTCAGGGAAACAGCTACCTGCACATTAGACAATTAAATAAATGAAAGAGACAGATGAGGGTTAGTAGTATATTAATAATAAGTTAAATAAAAGAGAGTGAGAGATGAAGGTTAGTTGTAAATTACTAATAACTTTAAATAATAAATAGTTAACATCAAGGCAGAAACAAAGAGAAAGACTGGAAAATCAGTTTCAAATTCACACAATGACTGTTAATTTGTTTTTGTTAAATCTACCAGTTGAGCAGGTAGGGTTCGATCCAGAAACAAGTCAGTTTCCATTCTCCCATGGCTGGTGAAGAAGCCAGGTGTAAAAGTTCTTACTCCACATGGTAAGGGTCCAGATTGGAGCCCCTACCTGTCCTGGCTGGTAAGTGGACTGTAAAGGAAGTTTATGATGTAATGGTTAGCTGAATAAGTTACCTGATGTGATAAGAGGCAGACAGGGAAAGAGTCCTATTATCATGTGATCAAATATCACCATTTATTATTTTTTTCAGACGTTGTATTAAACCAAAGACCTTATTAGCTGAATATGTCAAAAGACACCTTTAATACTGAATCAGAAATCCCGTGATATCAGCTAATGGGAGAATGAGAGGGTTAATTGGAATGATATGAAATGGAAGTAGCCATTTCCATGTGTGGACCTGTTACTATTCTGAAAGTGTATCATCAAATACAGATACACTAACTGGGACATTTTATTACTAACATTTAACTTTACCCTCTAAATCAACATCCTCACTTTAGTTGTATGTCTCCTTACAATAAACTGATTTACCCTTTTTTGAAAACTTTCATCAGTACAAAACAAGATGAATCGGTTATTAGGAAGATAACTTCAGCAGCCATTTCTGATAATCAACAGCTCAGCTACAAAAGAGGATAACAGATAGATATGGGTGAAATATTGAAACTTGTTCAGTCTCTCCAAACTGGCCAGAAATTACCTGTGGTTCTGATGACTGACTGCACACGTTCAAATAGGAGATACAAGAAGTTTCCTACCCTAAATCACTGACTGGCAGCACCAGTTGTAAAACCTTCTTCTACATCAAATAAGATTAAAACACTTCAAGATGATGTTTGGATAGGGGACACACCTGTTCGTGGGTCTATAAACTACGAGGATGTCACATGAGCATAAAATGTTATTACCTGTAATTAATGTCATTTTTCTATCTACTACAAACGGAACCCCAGGCAGGTGAGATGTCCTCTGTTTTTTTGGCTCTGTTTCCAAACTGTTGTTTGTCGACTATATTTTGAAGAGAGAGGAAAATGGAATTGACTTACATTCCATTACCTTTCTACTTGTGATATTTGAACTATCGACACTCTCATCACCAATATGTTTTATCGATTTGCAGATTCAAAATAAGTTGCTATCTTTTCAGCAGTTTCCATGCTGTTCATTATACTGTCAGACACTGTAAGGAGGGAGAACTCTGCACAGAGTTATTTCCCCTGCATGATAAAGAGCCATTGAAAACCAACTGTACTAGAAACAAGAGAAGTCGGAAATTATCCTCGGCGTTCATAGGAAAAGTTTATTTAATACAAGGAATGAAATATAAGCAAACATTTGTTTCTGTAATCAGGGAGAAAGCGACACCCGGATAGTAATGGGTAGAAGGAAGAGTACGGTACTAATTATTGAAGGAAAGCTGAGGACAGTCTGATTTATTACATATTTCAGATCAGTAGAAGTCGATAATAATCAGTAATATCTGCATACACATTAATATACAGGACAACAGGAGCTTCTGATGTGGGTAAGCGCTGTCTATTTCCTTTATTTGCTGTAAAACGGGCCCGATACCTATTAATAGGGCCAGGGACAGGTAATATGTGAATATTGGACACCAGGTAACCAACACAAGCGAATTAGTTCACAGAGGTCATTTACCCTTGTCCAGATTTTTATTAAGAATAAGAAAAAACAAAGGAATCATTTACATCATCAAAACTCTCTGGGTGTAAACTCCACAGTTTTAAATCCTCCCCGAAATCATCGGTTTTAACCCCCATCTTTGCAGGTGAAATGCTCATTTTACATGAAAGCAACCAAACAATTAACCCTTTAAAGCCTGCTATCAAATGACGTATGGGTAATATCTTCTTTTGTCCACGTTACCTCCCTGAACAATGGATCAGCTGTTGGTATCTTCCATGCTGCTGAAAATTGTTTACATCGTTAAAACAAACAAACCTGGTTGTTGGTTATTTGACCGACCATTATTATTTCTGATACAGAAGAGACCGAGTAACGTGGAAACGACATTTAGAAATGTTATTCTGTCACATTTCGAGAAAAGGAACAAAAAGGGGCCTTCAGAATGGATGGTATGAAGAATTATCAACACAAATTATTCTCCTGATCAGTAAGAGAATCCATAAATAATAGGAAGGTAAAAATTCTTTTGTCTTTCATTTTAATGAAAATGATTGGAAATGTTTCCAAATCTGTAAGTCCAAATAAAGGAAGATGAGACCCAGATGAAGTAGATGTTTGTACATCAGTTTCCTTGTTGTAGCTTCACGTCCATAAAGATGCAAAAAACTATTAACAGGAGATCCATCAAGCTTCAAACAATCGGAATATTACATATATATAACTATAGGGCCTTACTAGGGGACACTCGGCATAATCGACTGTTCACACGTGCACGGTTAACCCTTTGCCCTGGAAGGCGCCTAAGCCTCGATAATCAGCCAGGTATTCCAAAAGTGTCGCCTGTCAAGCGGACTGGTCGACTCAACCCTGTATTCTTCACGCCACCAAGAGGTTCTCCAACTGGGGGTCGTGATCCCCCGGGAGATCGGAGGCTGGAACTGTACTGAGAATCATTCCAGCACGAGAGGGGTTTGGGATCAAACAGATTTCAGGAAAACAAGCAGAATTAGCGGATGGGTACGGCCGGCCATGTTTGATATCCCAGATGATTGAGGGAGGAAATGTTAAAGGATTCGAATTAGCGAATATTTTGGTTTTGTTCATCGAAACAGAGACAAGTTTCTGCATTAATAAAATCAGCCCTTTTCTCGGAAAGGTATCACCAGGTGGAGCTAAATAGGGGTCAGTCTAATCTATGCTCCCTTCTTTCTCTAATGATCAGTTAAAAGGTAACTAGAAAACAATAAATTTCCTACTGGTTTCTGTTACCACTGTAGCCCCCCAACCCACATTAACTGATTTCAGTGGCTGTAGTTTAGTTTAGTGCCAAAACTGAGCCGGTCAGTTCTACTATCGGGGTCTTCCATTGAGATCACCTGTCTGTGACCGTCCGGCTTCGGAAACTGATCTTCAGCAGATCCGCTGACCGACCAAACACCTGACTCCCTCCATTATATTACTAGACACCGCAAATACACTGATCGGGAGGGGTTTTGTTGTATTCCTGTCCTGATTCTCTCAGAACGTTTCCTTTATCTGTGTCTGTTTTTCTCATTCTAATCAAGTTGGAATACCTGTCTCACCTGTAACAGTCAGGTAAACTCTTCTTTGAGCGAGAGCCGATAATTAATATATTTGAGGTTATAAAATAAGTGCTGCTGTTTCGTTATCAATGGTAGGTGGGGTAAACTGTCTCACCTTTGTCCTTATTTCAAGGTTTTAAAACCGTGAGCCACAGAGAGTAATTAGGGATGAAATGTTCTGGAAATCTGTCAGTTTGTAAGAGGGGCTGACTTCATCACTGTCTCACATGTAATAGATAATTAGAGAAGGGGGAAGAGAGGAAAATAGGGAAAAGTAGAGAGAAAGGGAAAAACATAGACAGGAGAGAGAGGAATAAAGAGAAGAAAGAAATAAAAGGGTAAACAAGAGAAAAAGAGGGAGATGAGAAGGAGAATAGAGAAAATAGAGAAAGAGTTTAAGAGGAAGAAATAAGGAAAGGAAGAGGGGAAGATGAAGAAAAAGGACATAAAAATACAGGAAAAGAGGGAAATTAACAAACAGACAAAGGAACAAAGAGAGGAAAAGACAGAAAGCTGAGTGGACCCTTCCTGTCTTTAGGGATCCATGAACGTTGTATTTAGCCGAATTAATTTTCTAGTAAAGAGGAGAAATCGTAGAGCCCTGTAATGAGGACATAATGGGGAGGGTAGAAATTAGGGTTTGGTTAAAAGGTAGAAATTACCAGGTAAACGAGATGTGACGAAACTGTCAGGAGGAGGAGGAGAACTCACCTGTACAGCTGCTGTAATTACTTGTCATGGTGGCGACAGACGGATGTGGCTGTACAATCATAAAGGGGCAGATATTAGGAAGTTTTGCTGAGGGGTTAGTGTAGCTAGCTCGCACGTGACCCCGCAGATTAGCAGTGAAATGGTGAACGTCCCCAGCCAGATATTCCGGGGTTTCTGCCCTAATTTCTACCCAGGTCCATATCCCCTCCAGTCGGACGGAGGGAGACATCAGCTGCTGTACATCTTCTGTCCCCAAAAGTCGGTAAAAACTACCAGTTCACTCACCGAACAGCTGGCCCCTGTTTACGGGCACGTGCCGTCAGACCCCGGCCAGCCCCTACCTGTGTCGACTGAGGGAGGATGACCAGGTTCTCTCGTCATCGTGACGATAACAACAACGTCGATGTAAAGAGAACGACGACGACGACTCGATTGTTACCTCACTTTATTATTTATTCCCCTTTTTCCTAGTCTTTGTGGGGTCAGGGTAAATAAGGGGAGAACAAGGGGACCGTTTGTGCTCCTGACGGGAGATCAGGACGATGGTTGTGAGGCGGACTACGGCAGCAGCTCACAAATAAAAGGTTCGGGAGATCGATCACAGGACCAACCCCACAACTGAGATCCAGACTGATAACAACAGCCATCCCCAGGGTCAGGTTCACCCGGGCCCCATCCGGTCCCGTCCACCTCTGTACCGTCTGACCAGACCCATTTTATTGCCTCCTTACGACAACCGATCCAGGACCACCCTGAAAACAAGAAAAACGACTGTTAACATGACAACAGACATTTGTTCACATGGGGCAACAAACAAAGGTCGTCGACCCCGCCCATTCCCGTTCTCACCTGTCAATCATGTGAAGTGGGTGGAGGGCAGTGCAGATACTCTGAGGCGGTATCCTAGCAACAAGAAACAGTCTCCTTACACTCACCTGTTCCGTGTTCCCTGATGAGGGAGTCGACCAGTTCTCTTCTGAGGGGAAAGTTTAAGGAGATCAGGGTCCCTCCCTCGTCCCTGCAGGTCTCGGCTGCTGAGGTCCACGACCTCCTCTGACCCCTGCCACTGTACAGACGGTACCTGAGTTGAGCCCTGTCGCTGAACCTGTAGCCCCGCGGGTCTGTAACAGATCGAATAACATCGGTTATTGACTGATCGATCGATCGATCGGCGGAGGAATATTCTACCGTAGACAAGTGATTCACCAATAAATCAGTTCATCAGCGGTAGATCGATAAACTGTTATTTCAGAAAGGTTATCACGGTGTCCACAACAACAACAACAACAACAACAATAATAACAATAATAATAATAATAATAATAATAATAATAATATAATAATAATAATAATAATAATAATAATAAAATTATTGATCGAAGCTCAAAGGGTCAAAGTTGAAAGGCGGGAAAATTCACGCGATGATCGTCTGCGTCTTCACGATGAACTTGGATTACAAATGGATGGAGAGAATCCTGGAGAAACTGCCGGAGGAGCCGGGTAGACGACTCCCCAGCCGTCTTTAGGGGCCGAAAGTTGCTGATAAGGGAGAAATCTGGACCCTTATTTTCTGAAGTTGCTCTGTTATTCCTCTCAAACAAAATGCACGTGAGGCCAAACGGCAGCAGGAAGTAGAAAACTGGCGCGCGACACAGACTCTTCAGGTCACCATGGCAACGGGAAAACAAAATAATATGAAATATAAATATCTAAAGATTATTATTATTATTATTATTATTATTATTATTATTATTATTATTACTGGTTAACAAAGCCCTGATGTTTTCTCAATGTTGTGTATCGTCAGTTCCCGACCTCTGACCTTCCGCTGGAATTCTCACCGGTTTCCCCTAAATAGATAAGAGGTAAAATGTCCCGGGGCCGATTCCCCAGAAAGTTGAGGGACACAAACCTCGACAGAAATAAAGGAGCCTTTTCTGTTTCTCTCCACCGTAGCAGCAGACACTTAAATACAGGAGGAAATCATGAAGATCTCCAGCAGAATTTCGTCAGATGTAAACTATGAACAGATAACAGCTTTCATACCTCAAACTGGGAGAACTGCATTCACAGGAGAGATCCCGGAAATCAGTTAAATTACGATATTAATTATTGTTATAGTCAATTAATTATTAATAAATTGTTAAAGATACAAAACGAGAAATGGAGAAAAGATTCACAATTTCCAAATTCAAAACCTACATTGGCAGGAAATATCTGGTTTGGTTCATTTTCCGTTTCCTGAACACCAGGACTCGTTGCTTCCTGACACGTAGTTATGTCCCTTGTCACAGGTGTAGGTGGCCTCATTTCTCCACGTGGTTCTGTTTACAGCCGTCAGAGTGCATAAAAATAAAAACAGGAACTGTCAAAATATTCTCATTTCTTATGTCATTATCTTAAATACTACATTGGAATTGTATAAATATAATCTATGCATTTTAAAATAAGTTTTACAAATGGTCAGCTTCATTTGACAGATTCAGTAGAGGATGGGCTAGCCATGATTTATACGATGTTGGTCAGTACAAAATCAAATCAAAGACAATCCACCCTTTTTGTAATTGAACATCTCTGGATGTACTATGATTTTACAGTGACAAAAGTAAAAAAGAATACAATTCTCACCATTTTAAGACATCAGAAATACATAATAAACTATCCAATTTCAGCAGTTATCTTTTCTTTCCCCTGTTTTATACTTTTCTTTTTCAGCACATACCATCAGTGAAGGCTCAGTCAGTCCAACCAAGTTTCTAACTACACCACAACTAGTGTAGTTATGTTTGACAGCTTTCCTTATCTGGGCCCCCTAATATTAACAAAAGATACTGTTAAGAAATAGATTTTAGATTTTGAAATCCCATCCATGTAAAGGTGCTATGTATTTGGAGAGCACTCACCTTGAAATGGAATTTACAGTAGACAGCTTCTCCTTTATTATTGACCATTTTATGTGTGTGACTTCCATAACCATTCATGTGCCAGTACCCATCCGGGGTGCCCCTGTCTGTGAACAGGAAAGACAAGTGGTGGGTGGTCTCAGTACGAAGAGTGATGAAGTCCCAAAACATGATGATGTGTATCACTGTTTTGTTGATTCTCACCCAGTTTGTTTTTTGAGAAGTTAGATAAATGAAGGTTAAGATTATTGTCTGAAAGATTACCCAGAAAAAGATGCCCTCTTAAATGGACATTTAGATATTAATGTATAAGGCTACCATTACTACTAACAATAAATTATCTAGACCATGTAAGGAACTAATTGACTGAATATTGGCATATCTATCAATTCTTCAAAAAGTGTCATCCGGAATTTTGGACACTTCTGAAGAGAGTAGAAAAAGTATTAGCACAAGAACTCAATGACCAGCACAACTAAATGCCACTCAGCATTGAGCAGTTTTGTTTTCTTGACAAGAGCTAAGAAAATGTCTGTAGATGTTAAGCATTTTTTAAATTTACTGCTTGAAGTTAATGATATAAGTCATTGGAAAACTAGCTATAGAGGAGATCAAGAGTTGATCAGCAGATTCCCATTATCCTTAAAATGAGAAAGTGTATTATACAATTTCCCTTTATGGAACAGAATGATATACTTAATCAACCACAATTTTACATTTTCACTCTGTCTGTCTGTTTGTCTGTGTGCGTGCGTGCGTGAGAGAGAGAGAGAGAGATTAGACTTGCTTTACATTAGAGTTTAATGGAGCCAAATTTTGCCATGTACTCCTTTAAAACCACCTCTGCAGCTGTCAGTAATAAACAACTTATTTTCAGATGGGTCTTAGATTTCTTTTCTGTGTTTGAATAAAACTTGGAAACTGAAACACAGTAGCAAATTTTATGCCATTTTGTATGTAGATTACTTTTAGTACACATTAATACTGGAAAATTAACTGAATAAACTGAAGAGGTGCGGCATTCAAGATATTTTTTTAAAACCAGGGGAACTAAGAAACTAGAACTAACATGTTCTTACATTTCTGTACCTGTATTAAATAATTTTATAAAATATACATATATGCAAATCCAGTAAATTAAAAAAAAAATCTGCCTACAAGTCTTAATAATTAGTCAGCAGGTCAGTTTGAAATGAAAAACCAACAACTTACCAGCAAGGGATCCCTAATGAAGAAAATAGGTGTGTTGTTTCAAACCAGGTCCCAGTTTCCCATCTTAGTGTAGAACTTCAGTGCAAATCCTCTTGGGTTACATGCTGTGTCAGCAGAGCCACTTTCTCCTCCTAACAAGAAATGTAACCACATTTGAGTAGTTACCAGATTTCAAGGAGACACATGTAACTTTAAAAGAGTTTTTATAAAATCTCTCTTTTAAAGTTACATGTAGACAAATTTTAACCCCAAACTATCTACTGATTACAAGTACATGGTGGAAGTTTATTCAAACTGATTTAAGAGAAAATAGAAGTTCATGCTGTTTCAATATGTATTACCACTATTAATTATTCAGTTTCACTGGAAAACTTACTAATGACAAACAAAAACACAACTATCCCAAATGCTCAGTGTACTATTTTCCATATTACACCAAGTTTTATCAAAAAATCAATTTATTGAGATTAGCACAAAAGCAGAGACATCAGTCTGGCTTGAAAATGAAGAGGGGAGAGGTGGGGCCAAGATGGTAAATCCCTTAGCCATTCATTCAATCACTAGCTCTCTTCCACACAATTTTAGTGCAAATTCATTTTTCAGGGCAAGTAAATCACCCATTCAGTCCCCTCTTCTCCTCTAAATTGAGGATCAATATGCTTGCACATAAATAGGTGAAGGCAAAAACATAAAAAGTAATACTGATCTAAAAATGCAATTAAAAATCAAACATATTCATGAGACTTAAGCTTATCAATAAAAAAGAAAAAAAAGAGTTTCGAAGAGCAAAATGGAATTTTGTCAAAGAACATCACAATTCTGCCAGGTATGTTGCTATTTTAAAGATACATCTACCTTTTGTTTGAACAAGGCATGTTTGGAAGAGAACTCAAGACAATCAGCTTTTTCCTCTGGGTATTCCAAAATCATGATATAAATCCAGTTGAGATCTGTGGCAGCATCTGGATTACCAGCTAAAAAGAAAACCAACCATGTCCTGGTAGCTTTATGGAATTAAAGAAAGCGCCCTCTCAATGGAAGGGAACTGGGACCAGATGGCGATACAAAATCTTCCTAATTTACAGGTAAACAAGGTAGAGGCTTCTTGTGCTGTGGAAAGTAGCTTGGCTGAGTATCAGCATAGAGAATTCCACTCTGTCACTTATCTTTATTTACTGTTTTCCACAAAAAGCCAACATGTTTGAATAACAGGTGGCCAAATTATTATCAGATTACAGCATCAATTTTATTCATATAGGTAGTTTACTATATTATTATTATTATTAATGTATTTTTTTTCAAAGGTAAAAAAAAAAGTTCTACTTCACTTTAATTTGTACAAATTTTGATATAAGTTGAGTCCACCATGGCCTCCAACTTTTGTTATAATTTTGCCACACATCTAATTAACACAGTTGTCTGGGGTCCTTACAACAGTCAGTTCTATGCAGTTATTCAGTTGTCAGTAAAGATGTAGGACAGGTTGACTTTTTTTCTTAGCGGAGGAGCAAATTTTATTTTAGCAAAACGTGAGAAGAAAAAAGAGAGAGACTTGGTGCTTTTAATTTGTAATTTCTTCATATCAATTTAATTATTACGATTCTACACCAATACCACCGACCATACAATTATCCCTGGTCTGGTCATTCACTACCCCTGACTGAGCGATATGGAGGGGGAGTTCTCTGTTGGACACGGAATAGTTTGAAGGTACGTCTCCAATAATAATAATAATAATTCGGACTGGGCTTTAAAAAAGTGATTATTTGTCTATAGACGAGAAAAATTATACAGTAATACCTCGATTTAACGGACCCCATCAAACGGACGATGTCTGGGGCAACAAGAAAAGTTCGTGTAGAACTGTGCGAAAAATCTTTTACTTTGGCGCCTTTTGCGCATGCGTCGGTAAACGACAGGATTAAAAGGACTCCTGATGTCAATGGACACCCTTCCTATTAGTCCGTTAAATCGAAGTTTCAATGCACGTGCTTCACACTTAAGACACGTTTGGTTTCAAAAAAGCGATCCACCAACAGGTATTTTCTATGCACATTTATGATACAGGTACTAAACTAGTCTGGAATTACTGTTTTAACGGTTTTAATCGGACAACTTTTCGAACTTGTTTCTGTTCAGTGGTGACAGTAGGAGGATTATCTACGATATTCGCTTTGTACTTTGAAATGTACTTGCAAACAACATTTCGTCTTTGAAATTTATATTATTCATAGCATGTTCAGATTATGGTTTACTTTCAATATTAACCGTTAATAGCTGATATATAAATAAATAACAATTCTTAGAACAAATTAAATAGTTCATCTCAATATTTCTGAAGAATTCTTTTGTTGCTTTGAAGGTTCGGAAGTACTGCCACGATATTAAAATTCTATTAATTTATTTATGCTTTTAAAATGGCATGGTTTGAAACTGTGGTTTTTTTTTCTCTTTTATCTAGTTTTTGCATTGACTAGAAAAAACCACAAAAACATGAATAGTGCCACGGGTACAAACTGGGTATTGGTAATTATTTTGAAAATGAAAATAATGCTAGAGGCGTACACAATTTTTATTATTTTTTGCCCTTATAACATGTAAACAAAATTTTATTCCATTGTTGTTTAAAATATAAAGCAAGTAAAGTGGGTTAAAATTTCACAAACAGAAAAACCACAAAATTCTTTTAAAAATTACTGAAGATTAATGTTATGTGACGGTGTCCTGTCTTACCTATTCTACACCAATACCATCTACTATATGCAATTAATTATTACAATTTAAAATTTATTGGTATAAAGAACTCTATCCTTATGTTGTTTTCAATTATCCCTGGTATTACTCCTGACTGATCTATATAGATGGGGCAATTCACTGTTGGACACAGAATAGTTTGAAGAGAAGTCTCCAATAACAACAATGATAATTTAACTTGGGGTTTTAAAAATTCATTATTTGTCTATAGAGATGAAAAATTATACAGTAATACCTCGTGTTAACGTTCCCCATCCAGGGCCTGCCTTTGGAGCTGCGGGGCCCAATTGGGAGCATTTTTGGCGGTGCTCCTGGTTCACAGCGAAGGTTTCTTTTAGTATAATGATTTACTAAAAGTATTAATTTTATTTTATTTTTAGAAAAAAAACATTCAAAATGTAATTGAACAGTTTGTTGGAAACAAATTGTCTTTTTTGGATTTCTAAAAACTGCATTTTCTTATTTAAAAAAGTTATCTTTCTTTCTTTTTTCTCTGCATTGTGTTTTAGTAGTGGGATTGGTTAGTGGGACTGGTGCATATGCCCCCCGTCATCAAGGAAACAAGATATGGCGTGGGTCTCCCTGTGTCTGCAGGGGCATGGGTGTTGGTACCAGGACCAGAGCAGATTAGGCCCAACGCGTCTCCCCCTCCCCCTCTGTAGGGGCGATGGTGTTCTCTAGATGTGAGAACAGCACCTGTCTCATCGACTCCGGTATGCCCAGTAAATTGGCTGATGTTAATGCAAGCATCACATTTTGGCGGGGTTACGGCCCGGCGGGAGGTCATAGGATAGGTCATGTACGACCGTTATCACTCCTTTAATACTTTATGCTTCTTTTGCGTTGCCCCACAATCGAATACACGCCGATATTACTAATGGTAAATTTTATATTTTAATATCTAACATATCAAATTATACAGAATACTTTCAAAACAATGATTTTACGATAACAATCTATATTTTCTGTATATTACTAAAACTCTGATCTTGTATATGTGTATGTTCTGCATACTCCGTCTAAACGGTGCACGAAAGCGCTATAATTTTATGGTCACCTTACTCGCCATCCGACTGCGGTGTGCAGTAGCGAGTTTCGTTTAAATCGGGTAATGAATAATTAAATTACACTGGTCAACAAAATTAAATCTATTATACTCATTTTGAATGCAAACCAACTTTTTCGGACTAATTTTTCATGCTGATTTCAAAATTTCACTCCATTTGTAAGCAGCACGTATCAGTTTTTCAGTAGATACATGCAAATATTTACATATTTGTATATATGAAATCATTAACGTAATAAATAAGGACATATTATTTTTAGAAAGTTAATGAGTTTATTGAGTTAAAAATCATCACTATCATTCTACAAAGAGTGAATACACAAAAAATGGGTCAGACAAAACAGAGTTTGAAACATTGTGATTTGGATTTCCTGCGGTGTTCTTGATCTGGTTGATCACGGTAAAGTGTCCAGCAGTAGTCAGCCAGCATACTGTCATTCCAGAAGCCTTGGTACCGTTTCTCCATAGCACTAATGTCCTGGTGAAATCTTTCACCATGTTCATCAGACACTGTTCCAAGGTTATCTGCGAAGAAATCCAGATGGGAGCCCAAGAAGTGAACTTTCAGTGACATGCGACAACCCATTGCTGAGTAACATTTCAGAAGATTCTTGATGTCATCCTTGTAGTCCATTGCCTTCTTGTTGCCCAAGAAATTCTCACAGATCCAATTGGAAGCATTCCAGGCAGGCAGTTCCAGTTCATCCAGTGTTGTCTTGAAGTTGACATCTTTGAGTACTTCTCTAATTTGTGGTCCGACAAAGATACCCTCTTTCAACTTCGCCTGTGTGATTTTGGGAAACTTTTCTACAATATACTCAAACCCTCTGGCATTTCTCTTCCCTAGTGTCTTTACAAACTGTTTCATCACTCCAAGCTTTATGTGCAAAGGAGTCAATAGGACATTACATGGGGATCTACAAGAGGTGTATTCTTGACGCTAGACAGTCCTGGCTGATATGATGTTCTTGTCTGCCAGTTTGATTCCGAATAATGTCTGTCAGTTGCCCGACTATCCCATAGACACGAGAAACAACAGTATTTTGCGAAACCCGCCTGCATTCCCATTAACATCAGACCAATTATGACTGGACAATTTGAGATGTTGAAATACCTATTTCATCAGACAAAACTTGATTGGTTAATTTAAGATGATGGAATATTGCATCTGAACTATGCAGCAATGAATAATGTAGTTTATTTTAAAGGTATGTTTCCATGATGTAAATGAAATACATGCATACACGTCATTAATTGGAATTTCTATATAATGCATGAGCTAAAACCAAAAAACTTTCTCATCTTGAAAACTGTACGTGATGTCAAAAAATTAATTGTATATTTGAAATAAGCATTAAAAACTACACTAAGTGCACCTTGACATATGCTTGATGAAAAATACTTGTTGACCAGTGTTATTAAAACTTTTGTAATTATTACTAGCAAATCGTGTTTGAATTTAGCAGTTGCCAAGAATGTTGTGATTAAACGCGAGCTTCATTAAACAATGACTCCTGATGTAAATGCTCAACTCTTCATAAAATTGAAGTTTGATCACAAGATAATATTAAAATTGTGTCGTCTTTTTGTCATCAACCGCTGTCACAATGGGAACCCAACGGGTTCACGGGTCGTCCAGTGAATAATAAAATACAAATGACAACTTCACTCTCCCCAATGCACAGGAGTCGGAGGGAGCCCATGCACACGGCCACACTCAACTTGACCTCACATTACCTTACTTCATCCTCCACAAAGCCACCCAGTGGCCACTCCCATCCCCTAACCTCCAACTTAACCGCTTTTACTGTTATAGTATATTATAAATTAATCTATATTATCTGTTTTATTATGATAACTGAATAAAATATGAAAACAAACAAGTAAATTTTAATTTTTTCAACATAAGGAAAATCATAACAGAAAGCCATTGTATCCCCAGGCGGGCTCTCCAGGTCTCAGCGGTAACTTACACTTACATCACCGGACCCCGACGACTTCCTGTCGCTCCGCCACCCTCATAGAAACACGGACAATACACGACAGGGGCCGGAACTCGAACTGCTATTGCACTAAGACTGACACAATAGAGCCGCGATCCCATTGGCTAAAACACTCGGACCACGATGCCTGTGGACAGACAGCACGCTACAAGGACTAGAGAGTGGCACACTAGCCAGCTCGGCTTTAGGCCAACTTGGGCCCCAACAAATTAGTGCAGGTGGCTACTCACAATGCCTGCCCGTGCCACCAGATCTGAAAGGATAGCTAATAATAAATGTCTCCATTAGTAGACATTGAACATACAGAAAATCTGGAAATTGAGAAGTAGGTATACGCCATATCCTCGCATACAGAGCCAGTGCCAGACTATTTTGTGCCAGCTACTTGCACCCCCTCCCCCCAAAAATGCCAACTTCGATTTTTAAAAACATATTTGTAGAAAAAAAAAAAAACACAACTTGAAACTGCTAAAT
This sequence comes from Nautilus pompilius, assembly GCA_018389105.1. Lineage (NCBI taxonomy): Eukaryota > Metazoa > Mollusca > Cephalopoda > Nautilida > Nautilidae > Nautilus > Nautilus pompilius. The sequence continues at coordinate 1,135,198 of JACATO010001892.1, forward strand.
TTATTATAAATTGCAAGAATAACTACTGCAAGATGCAAACACCACCGATATTAAAGGTGTGATATTCATTAATATGGCAGTGGCCCTGTAAGCCCCGGCTACCTTACGCTTTGGGACAAATGGGCTTTCACTTAAAAAATATGACATTACATGTCGTTTGCAATGCAAATGGAAATTGCAGATAAACAAAACAGTTCTTGGTTTGAACAATAAGTTTTAGATATGCAAAATAAAAGTTAATCATCACATGAGTTGGAAATCATTTTATCAGAATGATAAAAAAAACAAGCAGAGTTAAAAAATGCCTCATACAAGTTACAATTTCGGACACATCAAAATCTCACTTTGCGTGCCTTTTCCTTCACAAATTTTGTCACCAGTTCAACCAAATCAAGTGCTGATGCCTGGGTAGGTTCAATTGATATATTTGCCAAGCCAGCTAGTCTCTCTTCCAACAATGTAGAGCGCATGTAAGTTTTTATAAGTTTGAACTTTGAGAAACTACGTTCACCACTTGCCACTGATACTGGAAGTGTGAGAAGGATCCTTTGAGCAATGAAAAGATTAGGCACATTATCCAGGAGTTCTTGTTGTAGTATGAAGAGAAATACTTTGTCCCTTTGCAATTTCAGTAGCATCTGTCAAAACTTGTTGAAAACTCTCATCACACCTGCAGTCCACAAGATATTTCTTAGTCACTTGCAATTGTCTTGTAGCTGAATTTAAATCAGCTTTCTTATTTTGTAGTAGCTTGCTTGTAAGATTGACTTCAAAAAGGATTGTTGTACCATGTAACAAGGGATACCACAAACTTGAACTTACTAATTGCACCAGCAAGGGCCTTGGCTTCATTTTGGGAAGTATTTCCAGACAACCTTTTAGGCTTGCATCGTCAAAGATCTCTATCAAAACGTCATATATATTACCAAGATGATATCTCAATGGTTTCAAAGCATCAATCGGACTTTCCCATCTTGTTTCATTCAATGACGTAACAGTTATGCCTAAGTCTGATATATGGCTAGTTAGAATTTTCCAACGCTTAGTCAATGTAGAGAAATAATTATAGATTTGTTAAACCAAACTGTAGTTGCTTCCAGACAACACCTAGCAGCATCATTGATTACCAAGTTTAAACAGTGTGCATTGCAGGGCATAAAAAGGCATCATGTGAGTTTGTGTCCAGACTCTCTTTTGTACACCATTTTCTTTACCTTTCATGTTACTCCAGTTATCATAACCTTTACCTCGCAGATTTTCAATTGGTAATCCAAATTGCTCAAGCTGTTCAAGAAGAGTTTTTGCTATAAAGGCACCTGTAGACTCCTTTAGTGGAAAAAGTCCAAAAAAATGTTCTCTTATGATAACTTCAGACTCAGACATCCAATTATCTGATGCTTTGATTATATCAGTGCCAAATTCAGAACCAACATTGCACTAGAGGGCGGCACCAAAAACTAAAAAAATAAAGAAATTTTGCTAAAATTTGTACATAAAAATTCAGCTATTATACCTTTATTAGCATGAAATAAAATAAACATAAAACTGTAGTTACATATTTAATGCGAAATTTGATGCTGCTTTTGACCTTCAACCAATTTCATAAACTGAGGCGTAATGGAGGACGAAGCTACGCGCAATAGGTTTTTTACGTGGTCATCAGTCAATCTACTACGATACTTGGTTTTGATTCGCACAAGCTTGCTGAAGAGTGCTTCACACACATAAGTTGATGCGAAAACTGAAGCATATTTATGTGCATTTGCAATCAAATGAGGATACTTTCCTTTCGGAACTCAACTCCAAAAATCAAGCAGATGATTAGCCTTGAATACAGCAGTGAGCTCCAGGTCTGACTGCAAATCGAGCAGCTCCATTTGGAACACATCAGGACTTATAGCTGCATCCACTTCCAAAGGAACAGAAAAATTTTTATCAGAGGAAGGCACTCCTTGATATCAGCAAAACGACGTTCAAAATCTTCAGTCAAGTAGCTAAGGATCCTATTGTACTGTCCATACGAGCCATCTTTCTGGTGGATGGAAAGTGAAGGAAAATGAGTAGTAATACCTTGTGAAATCTGTGAATTCCAAAGACGGAGTTTTGCGATGAAAGCTAATACTGTGCTGTACATGTCATGGCAGAGCTTATTCTTACCCTGCAAAATACGATTCAATTCTGAAAGATGAGTAGTTATGTCTACCATGAACGCCAAGTCAGCCCGCCATTTGCCACTATCAAGTTCAGGGAAACTAGCCTTTTTCACTTCAACAAAATCTCGAATTTTAGGTAGAAGTTTATAAAATCTTTTGAGGCATGCTGCACGGCTTAACCATCGAACAGCAGTGAACATCACCACATCTCCGTGTTCACATTCAATATCTGCCAAAAACTGCTTGAAATCACGATGGTTGAGAGCACTTGTACGAATCCAATTTACAATGGATATGGCAGTTCCAGTAACATGGACCATTTTCACTGACTTAGCAATAAGATTTTCTTGGTGTACAATACAGTGGTGCCATATGGTAGGAGTTAGCTCGTCCTCTTTTCGCCATGAGGCAATTCGTCCTCGAAGTCCATCTTTTTGTCCAAGCATAGACGGCGAGCCATCTGTAGCAATTGAAAGTAGTTTAGACGCGTCTAGATTAGCACCTTCAAGACTTGCACGCACTTCACGGTATATGTCGGCGCTCTTTGTTGATCCATGAATGGAACGCAGTGTGAGAAATTTCTCATAAAGTCAGGCATTACTCCCCTTATGAACACTGCTAACTGTTCAGTATCTGTGATGTCCTTTGTGGTATCAAGAGCGATCGAGTAGCACAAAATCGTTTGATTTGGTGATGAGTTGCTCATGCAGATCACTGGATATGCAATCAACTCGTCATGCTACTGTATCATTGCTGAGCTGCAACTTCTTAGCTTTCTCAGTGATAGAAGGACAACATACTTTAGTAAATGTCTCAATAGCCTATTTTATAATTTCACCATCGGAATACAGCTTCATATGAGAAGCAAGAAGGTGGCTTACTCGGTATGAAACCAGTGTAATGTCTTTCGAATCACCAGCAAATTTAAAGGATGTTTGCTTTGCATGTGATGTCTTTAAAGACTAACTTCTTCACTCTAGATTCACCTTGGTAGCATTCATAATCACCTGCATGAGTCTTGTAATGTTTCTCAATATTGTATGACTTCATCGTTTTAATCACCATAGGGCACAAGAGACAATGAGCTTCATTGTTTTTCTCAATCACGAAATATTTGACTTTCCAATCACTTTGAAAAGCACGATTCTCCTGGATAACAGTGCGAGGTTTCTTTGAAGGTATTCCTTCCATAGCACTCATTAGGAATTAAAATATCTAAAATAAAAATAATAAAACATAATAAAACAATGAAACATAATGAATGAAATGATTATTATAATTACTGAATTATACAACTTATGTACAGTACAATTAATAAATCAATAACTTTGCGAAATTCTGACCGTTTTAATATGATATTGTTAGCCTTAATTTTTTCGGCAACTTTGCTATGCGGGCTGCGGTTGAGAACCACTGGATTATATCAACAAAACGTACAATCGTTGTAATTTGCTCAGTATGACTAACATCAGGTGTGCAGTCCAGAATAATTGAATAGTATTTGGCTGAGTTTGCATGTGTTCAAATTTGCTGCTTTATAGCACTGGCTAGAAGCTGTATAAGTGCATTTAGGATATCTTTTCCAAGGTAGTGAACCATTGTTTCATTATCTTTAACTCTATGCAAATGTTCATTCATGATAGAATAAAAAAGAGCTAGATATTCTACAAACTTTAAAAAATTTCCATTGCTAGCACTGTACAGCTTTTCATTTGTACTGTGGAAGGGTAAGTTTTACCAATGTAATTAAGCAATGCAAGATTTGTTGGCAATATTGTTGTTCTTGCCTAATTTTCTGTTGGTTAATAGCATCCATTTTTTTATTCTTCAGATAAGCGCAATTAAAGTTCACCAGGCAAATTATCACTGCAACAGTAGGGCCATTTGGCAGGCTGACTGTAATTCAAATCAGGCATAATATCATCTTTTGCAGACTTGGCGATACACTCACTTATCTTCACATCACCTTTTTCTTCAGAGCTATATAGAGGGGGAAATTCTCTGTTGGACACAGAATAGTTTGAAGAGAAGACTCCAATAATAATAATTATGATGATGATGATGATGATAATAATAATAATAATAATGTGGTTAGGGCTTTTAAAAATTGATTATTTTTCTATCGAGGTGAGAAATTATAGAGTAATGCCTCGATTTAATGGTCCCATATCTAAAGGTAGCTGTCAAGTGCACCAAGAAGAGTTCACGTAGAACTGTGCGGAAAAAGTTTTTACTTTTGCACCTTTTGCACACGCCTTTTAAATGTCAGGATTAAATGGACTCCTGATATTAACAGACACCATTCCTATTAGTCCGTTAAATCAATGTTTCACTGCACGTGCTTCACACTTGCTAACATTTGGTTTCTAAAAAGCGATGCAAGATCAGTTATTTTCTTTGAGCATTTATGATACAGGTACTTAACTAGACTGAAATTACTGTGTTTTAACGGTTTTAGTCGGACAACTTTTAGAACTTGTTTCTGTTCAGTGATGATAATAGGATGAACTAGGATGCCCACTTTCAACTATGAAATGTGGTTGCAAACAATATTTTGTCTTTGAAATTTATATTATTCATATCATGTTCTGATTATGGTTTACTTTCAATATTAACTGTTAATAGTTGATATGGTTTGTTAGAACAAATTAAATAGTTGGATCTCCATTTCTCTGAAGAATTCTTTTGTTTCTTTGAAAATTTGAATGGCCTGCAGTGATATCAAAATTCTATTTATTTATTGATGTGTTTACGGTTACATGGTTTGAATCTGCAGTCAGTTTTTGCTCCAGTTTATGCATTCACTAGGAAAAGCCTCAAAAACCTGAATATTGAGATGGGTACAAACTGATTATTGGTAATTATTTGGAAAATGAAAAGTATGCTAGAGGCCTAAACAATTTTTAATTACTTTTTGCCCTTATAACATGTAAACAACATTGTATTCCATTGTGCATTAAAACATAAAGCAAGTAATGTTGGTTAAAACATCAGTAACAGAAAATGCACAAAATACTTTTAAAATTTACTGAAGATTAATGTTAAGTGATGGTGTTCTGTTATGTCTATGCTACACCAATACCACCTACCATATGCAATTAATTATTATAATTTCAAATTTATTGGTATAAAGAACTCTATCCTTATGTTGTTTGCAATTATCCCTAGTATGGTCATTACTCCTGACTGAGCGATATAGAGGGGGCAATTCTCTGTTGGACACAATAGTTTGAAGTAAGTTTCCAATAATAATAATAATAATGATGATGATGATGATGATGATGGTGATGGTGGTGGTGGTGGTGGTTAGGGCTTTTAACAATTGATTATTTGTGTATAGAGGTGAAAAATTATACAGTAATCCCTGGACTTAATGGTCCGCTATCTAAAGGAAGCTGTCTAGTGCACCAAGAAAAGTTCACATAGATTTGTGCGAAAAAGCTTTTACTTTTGCGCATGCTTCTTTAAATGATTAAATGGACTCCTGATATTAACAGACACCATTCCTATTAATCCGTTAAATCAAGGTTTCACTGCATGTGCCTCACACTTGCTAACACTTGGTTTCCAAAAAGCAATCCCCAAACAGGTGTATGTGCATGCCAAATAATTAGAATATCGTGGATGAGTTAAATATTTTTTTTTCAGTTTTTTCAGAAAGTGAAGATTTAATATGTTCTAGATTCATTACATGTAATCTGTAATGTTTCAAGCATTTTACTATTCTAATTTTGATAGTTACGGCCTACAGCTACAAAAATATAAAAAAATGTTTCTCAAAATATTAGTATATTCCATTTCGAGTTTGAGTAAATCCCTATTTATGCAGTATAAATACCGTGGATCTCTCAGTCTGGTTCAGTACACAAAACCACAATCATGATGAAGACTGCCGACTTGACAGTTGTCTAGAAGACAGTCATTGACACCCTCCACAAGGAGGGTAAGCCACAGAAGGTCATTGCTGAAATGGCTGGCTGTTCACAGAGTGCTGTATCAAAGCATATTCGTGGAAAGTTGACTGGAAGTGAAAGGTGTGGTAGGAAAGGTGCATAAGCAATAGGGATGACCGACCACAGCCTTGAGTTTGTCAAGCAAAGCCGATTCAAGAACTTGTAGGAGCTTCACAAGGAGTGGACTGAGGCTGGAGTCAGTGCATCAAGTTCCACAATGCACAGACATGTCCAGGAAATGGGCTAGAAGTGTGGTCCAAAGTCCTCTTTTCAGATGAAAGTAAATTTTGCATTTGATTTGGATATCAAGGTCCGACAGTCTGGAGGAAGAGTGGAGAGGCACAGAATCCGAGTTACTTGAAGTCCAGTGTGAAGTTACCACGGTCAGTGATGATTTGGGCTGCCATGACATCTGCTGGTGTTGGTCCACTGTGTTTTGTCAAGTCCAAAGTCAATACAAACGTCTACCACTAGATTTTAAAGCACTTCATGCTTCCGTCTGCTGATTAGATTTTTGGAGATACTGATTTCCTTTTCTAGCAGGACTTGGCAGCTGGTAATTGGTTTTTCTGACCATGGATTACTGTGCTCCATTGGCCAGCCAACTCGCCTCACCTGAACCCCATATCCAGCGAAGCGGCCACAGCCCACTGGGCATTGCCTAAATGCCTTTATGGTCAGTCCGCCCCTGAAGCTCTCGAATAATTAACAATGACTCTTCTCAATTCACTTAGCTGTTAAGCACAACCAGCCAAGAGGTCCGGAGGTTCACAGATGCTTTCATAGAATTTTGAATTCTTGTTGCCAATAGTTTTGTAGCTTGGAAACAAAAAAAAAAAAAAAAGAGCAGCCCTTAAAAAATGCAAAGAAGCCCCTAACTGTTTATGCTTCATTGCACTTCCAGAATTGCACTGGACATGAAACTGCTTTATATAGATCACACTTCTCATTAACTAGTTCTGCAAGACAAGTTCTCCTGTGACAATGATCTTTGTTCTTTCTCTCCTTTCCACCAAAATTTAAAAAAATTTTGCCAGAACTTTTGAGTTGAGAAAACAAGAATATTCGACATGTTTGTTTTAAAAATTAATTCCTTGTTAATTGTTATTTGTAGGGATTGGGAATTGTGCTGTGGAGTAAAGAAACAGGTAAGATTCTTATTTTCATTTTCTGATTAGTTGTATTTTGAATAAAATCACAACCAGCTGACATCACACGGGAGAGAAGCAGTTCCGGCCATCACAATAGGGTGAGTTAAATGTTTGACCAGAAAAAGCCGGTTGATTTTTAAGTTGATAATTTGTACGGCCCGCAAATGATGTTATAAATATCCAAATGGCCCTTGATAGGAAAAAGGTTCCCAACCTCTGGTATAAAGGAATGGCATTGATTGTCCGCAGGAACCATGGCACTGCACAACCTCATCACCTATTTCTACAGCTGTAGACAATGATTGTTAAAAGAAGAAAAAGAAATCACAGCTTCCATTTGGGATAATTTTCATGAGCTGAAATGGAACATAATTAATATGCATCAGACTTATTAATCAGTTTATTATGTTAAATAAATTAGACTAAAACTGGTATTTTAATTATGTTGCTCCTTTCTCATTACAGATGATTTCCAAATAAATTTTAATACAAACACTCTAGGGAATTGTTGGAGTTTTACTGTAAAATGGAAAATTTGCTACATTGTTCAGAAATATTTTTTTTATCCTTGTAGCTTTAATAGTGGTCCAACTGAATTTGGCAGTCTTGGTACCATCTTCCATAAAAAATACTGCTTTCTGTGGACAGATGACATTGGCTTTCTCTCTCAGAGAATGTTAATGTATCAGCCTAAAAACATTTCCCTTCTTTATGAGATTTTTCACTGCCAAAAAATCACACATCTACAATATCACCAACAGACTGACCATTTTATTTTGTTTGGTTTGCACTGGTGACATGACCACTGTCTAAGAATTGTGAAAACCTGTTCAGGCCACTTGTCTTTACGGGATGCAATGCCAATGAAAGAGCCTTGTTCGGAAGTCCAACTCGCTCAACAACGGTTGTAGCTCAAAGGCTGATGTTGTTTTGTATATTATGCAGAGTAATTCATAGTACGCACACGTAAAAAATAATAATAATACTGCAGTTGAATCTGATTGTGGGGGTTTTGTTTTTACACAATAATTTGACATCTACAAACACTGTAGCTGAAAACCTCACTAGTATTATACTATACTAATAGTATACAGATACAAGATGATGTACATACAAGGCTAATTGTAAAATATGTGTAGGTCTTCTTAACATCTTGGAATCTTTGACTTATATGAATAATTAACTGCATTTAACTTACTGAAACTGAATTGAGAGGGAATTTACAATGCATAATTTTATTATTGTGATGTACAATGTAAACAGAATAAATTAAGTATAATAAATTAAATTTAAATTGTTAAAACCTAAAGGAAATTAATTATATTAACATCAGCTTAGTAAAATAAAAATAATCAAATTGTGTATTGTTTAAGATGAAACTGAAATGTTTATTTTTAATTATCATCATTACTACCAGTAATTGTAGTGGTATTGTAGAGTCTTTACATTTTGTTTAGTGTGAGAGTGTTTAACTTATGAACTTGTTTTGAAATGTGACACAATGAAGCTGCAACAACAATCTTAAATACAGAAGATTGGGCTAAATCTGAAGGTAAAGACATTTGGTAAAATCCTCATTTGTCATTTGACATTAAATTATTTTAATAAAGTTTTTTTCTTCTTTGTTTTGCATGTTCTCTATACTGTATGGAAGTGACCTGATAGCTACCACTGACATTTCACTGGGTTTACAAGCTTCATGATTTGGAAACATTTGCATTTGTTTGTTTAAAAAATAAAACAGTTCCAAAAGAGTGCCTGAAGAACATTTGTAAAAAGTCTTACTGGGCCTCATTAAAGAAATCACCTGCCTGCAACTTAGAAAAGAGTTGGTGCCCAAAACTAACTTTAAAGTTTCAGGATTTTTATATAAAATGTGTTTTATACTAAGTTGTTCAGTACAATGAGTTGGTAGTGATGTTGGTGGGCAAAAACCAATTATGTTAACCTTACTGCTGACAGCCGTTTGTTTTTGAAATTTGTTTTGTCTTGGGTTGTTAGTTTAGGGTAATGAGGTTTAATGTTGCTTTTTTGTCTGATAACGGCCTTAGGGGAGGTGTTTGTTGAGTTGTGATTTCTCTTCCCTTAGAAGCAGGGGTGGGGTGCCTGGCAGTCAAAATACATTGATTTTTGGGGCACTTTGGACAGACTTGTATTTCTCATTTGAGGGATGGCTATGCAACATTCACTGGGTTTGATGTAAAGCTATCTCTAGTTGATGTGTAATGGCCACCTTTGGTTGGGACCTTGAGGACTAAACAGTAACCAGGTTCCAGCTATATATTTTTTTTATTTTAAAAACATTACATCATAAATGGTTCTGAGAAGGTGATAACAGTATATATCTGTGTTTGAATGCCCAACTAATGGATTACTTGCACAAAATGCATTTTTCTTGTTTTCAAGTGCAAATAAAATTGTAATAATTAGATAAAATTGTGCATAGACACTTGTGTACATAACCATTATTTGTTCTTTCTGCATATAATGTATTTTTTTGAAATGTGGAAATTCAAGGGTATATTCATTTTTTGATTTTATGAACAGATGTTTTCTCTTACTATATCAGCGTGTTTCAGTTAAGTACAACTATGGAAATAATTTCTGCAGTTTGTTTACTCTACACAGGGGCGTAGCTAATGGGGGGCGGCAGGGGCGGTCCGCCCCGGGCGGCACGTTTTGGGGGGCGGCATTTTTTGGTCCGAGTGCGCGTTTGTCAAATTTAGTTCAGGACAGTATGTTACATATATAATGTATTTTTTCGTTCTATTTTTCCAGATATTATTTTTTTCCTGAATTTTTCGTTCAATTTTTAATGGTAGTTTTTTGAAAGGAAGAAAGTTTTTCTAAAATTTGCTGTAAAAGGAATTTGCTCACTTGAAGTGAGTCACTTCTAATTAATTTTGAATTGAATATCAATATTTTCTCATTATATATTTGATAATTTTTATTTTCTAATAGTACTTTTTTTTCAATAAATAAATAAATAAAAAATGAATTTTTTGGAGGTTTTGAAATTCTACGTTATTTAGAGGGCGGCAAATTCTACGACCGCCCCGGGCGGCACAAACGCTAGCTACGCCCCTGACTCTACATTATCTGTAAAGCACTGAGCTGGTCTGGAGATGTGGATACTTAATTTACTCTTAAAACAGTGGCTGAGAAATGCTTAAGAGTGCACAGACTTTGTTTTTTCTTTAAAAAAAAAATTTGCCTTTGTTCACATTTTAGACAGTTGATAGTTATTTTTAATAGCATTTCTAAACACCCAGGAGCCACATTAATATTTGTTTTTAGCTGTAGCAATCAAACTGTCTCAAAGTAAACAATGCTGTGTCAGAGAGTGATTATTTGGGAATGTTAAAAGATGTGATTACCATCAAAAATTGATTCCACCTTTGAGAAGTGGAAACTACAATTAGACGTTTTAGAGTTTCACATACTGGTGGTTTGGCAAAGTTTTAGACTTGCTGTCCTCCTCATTATCTATTCTGAAATTTACTTATTTAGGGGAGAATCATTATGAATGAACCTCAGCTTCTAAAGCACCAGAAGGTTTTGGTGAGTTCCTGAAGACTTTCAGAGTGACTGAAATAACGGAACTTTCTTCTGAATTGCTTTGTATGTATAATAAATAGCTGACTGAATTTCTGACTAAAGGAAAACTTGGATAACTAAGAATCATAGAATGTTTTTTTTTTTTTTAAATGAAGTTTCACAAATAGAGTTTCACTATCCCTATTTCATTATCTGGGAGGTAATCACAATTTTTTTTTAGTGTACTGTGATACAGATATGTAAGTACATTTAAGAAACTTGCATAGGCTATCACAATCATTGATTGTATTCCAACACTGCTGTCTGCTTTAGTACATTTAAATATTGACTAACTGTGGTTCTCAAATGCTTTTTCATTATTTCTCATGCGTTGGAAACTAAATGAAACATAATGTAAATTGTTTCAGCTGTAATAGTAGTAGCAGAATTTGTAATAATCAGTGTCAATGACAAATTTTGTCTGTGAAAGAACATGAAGATGGAAAAGTGATGTCAACTGCAACAGCTCTTTTTGGTATTACACAAGAAACTGAAGCAAATATATTGTGCAAGTAAATAAAGTTTTTGTATGACCTGGTATTCAGTTGAGTTCAAAACAAGCACCTTTTTTGTTAAATCTGATAATGAGTGAACTACCAATTAAATTTTGCTTTACTCAGCATGATCTATTGTAAACTTGAAGTTATGTATACTGTATGTTATAATTTAAACAATATTATTTTGACTAAGTTAATCTCTTATCTTTACACTTTTTTCTTTTTCACATACAGTAGTAAATACTCGTGTTTGAATAAAATGAATAGAAATAATTTTAGTATGTGCAGAAAGATTTCAATTTTTAAAATACTGAATTTATAACTATATCATCATCCTTCCCCAGTTTATTATCTAAATTTGCTTAAATATGGATTGTTGATACATACACTGCTTAAACAATTGAACTTAATTTCCCAGGGTTAAGGAAAATGTTAGATCTGATGCTAAAGCATTAGATTTTTTGCTGTTTACACCAGAGAATAAGAGAGAACCATTTTTCTGCATGTTGGGAAACAAGTTAAATTGTGACTATGAATGGTACTTGTATGCAGTGTGTAAGTTAGACTTGAGCAACATGATACCAAATGCAAAACAAATCAAACGGATTATGAAGAGCTCGACCAAACCTAAACAAGAGACACACAATGTTTTTAGCTTTCAGTAAAATATAATTTTGCCTTTGTTCTTATTGTATGTCTTGCACACATGCACACTAGGCTCGTTTAGCCAAAACTGAAATAGTATCTGACCATAATTGCATTCAGCTTGGTTTCATTTGAATGTCTCTAGTATATATTTTTTCCTTTTGTAAACTGTTATTAACTTTGTGATTGAATTCATTTATTTTTTGAAGAAAAATATTTTTTCCAAAACATCATAAATTTATACTTAATTAAAAAGAAATTTAGTGAATTTTTCTGCAGTTGGATAAATCTCATATCTAAAACACCTGTTAGTTCAGTTTGGCCATTTCTTACCTGTCATATTCCATTCGTGTATGGTACACTATAAGTATACGTTTTTCCCTATAAATATAGGGGGATATAGAGAGTGTGTACATTTAAAGGTATCGAATAATTAACAATGATTCTGCATAATAGATCTTAATTCGCTTAACTGTTCAGCACAACCAGCCAAGAGTTCCGGAGGTCCACAGATGCTTTCATAAAATTTTGAATTCTTGTTGTACAAAGTTTTGTAACTTGAAAAGGAATAAGAAAAAGAGCAAACCTTAAAAAATGCAAAGAAACAACAACTAAATCTTCATGCATCATTGCACTTCCAGAATTTCAATGGGCAAGAAACTACTTTATATAGATCACACTTCTCAATAACTAGCTCTGCAAGCAAGTTCACCCGTTACAATAATCTTTGCTCTTTTCCCCATCCACCTCACGTTAAAAACATTTTGCCAGAACTCCTGAGTTTAGAAAACAAGAATATAATTACATTGAATTGTTAATGTTTTTTTTCTTTCTCTAGTTTTTTTTTATAATGTGCATTGTTTTCAAAACCAATTCATTGTTAAATGATATTTGTAGCAATTAAGAATTGTGCTCTGGAGTAAAGAAACAGGTATGCATTGTTTTCAAAACCAATTCCTTGTTAAATGTTATTTGTAGCAATTGGGAATTGTGCTCTGGAGTAAAGAAACAGGTAAGTTCCTTATTTTCATTTTTTGTTTAGGTAGGCTAAGGGGTAAGTTTTGGGTTCGAATAGGGTTAGTTAGGCATTAGGAAAGGGACGTCGGACTTAGGTAGGCTGGCAGGGTTAGGTAGGGTTTAGGTTATGGTTGTCGGTCTTAGGAAGGCTGGTAGGGTTAGGTAGGGTTTAGGTAAGGGTCGTCGGACGTAGGTAGGGTTTAGGTTAGGGACGTAGGACTTAGGTAGACTGACGGAGTTAGGTAGGGTTTAGGTTAGGGTCGTCGAATTTAGTTAGGCTGGCAGGGTTAGGTAGGGTTTAGGTTAGGGTTGTCGGACATACGTAGGCTGGTGGGGTTAGGTAGGATTTAGTTTAGGATCGTCGGACTTAGGTTGGCTTGCGGGGTTAGGTAGGATTTATGTTAGGGTCGTCAGACATTGGTAGGCTGGCGGAGTCAGGTAGGGATTAGATAAGGGTCGACGGACATGGTAGGCTTCCGTGGTTAGGTAGGATTTAGGTTAGGGTCGTCGGACTTAGGTAGACTGGCGGGGTTAGGATCTTCGGGCTTAGGCTGGTGAGGTTAGGTAAGGTTTAGGTTAGGGTCGTCGGACTTAGGTAGGCTGGCAGGGTATGGATGGATTTAGGTTAGGGTATTCGGACATAGGTAGGCTTGAGTGGTTAGGTAGGATTTAGGTTAGGTTTGTAGGACAAAGGTAGGCTTACGGGGTTAGGTAGGATTTAGGTTAGGTTCGTCAGACATAGGTAGGCTGACGGAGTTAGGTAGGGTTTAGGTTACGGTCGTCGGACATTGGAAGGATAGGAAGGGTTTACGTTAGGTTCGTCGGACATAGGTAGGCTGGCAGTATTAGGTAGGATTTAGGTTAGGGTCGTCGGACATAGGTAGGCTGGCAGTATTAGGTAGGATTTAGGTTAGGGTCGTCGGACCTAGGTAGGCTGGCGAGTTTAGGTAATATTTAGGTTCGGGTTGTCGGACGTAGGTCGGTTGGCACGGTTAGGTCTGATTTAGGTTAGGGTTGTCGGACATACGTAGGCTGGTGGGGTTAGGTAGGATTTAGTTTAGGATCGTTGGACTTAGGTTTGGCTTCCGTGGTTAGGTATGATTTAGGTTAGTGTCGTCGGACTTAGGTAGACTGTCGGGGTTAGGGTCTTCGGGCTTAGTTAGGCTGGTTGGATTAGGTAAGTTTTAGGTTAGGGTCGTCGGACATAGGTAGGCTGGAAGGATAGGACAGGTTTATGTTAGTTTCGTCGGACTTAGGTAGACTGACGGGGTTAGGGTCTTCGGGCTTAGTTAGGCTTGTGGGGTTAGGTAAGGTTTAGGTTAGGGTCGTCGGACATAGGTAGGCTGGAAGGATTGGACGGGTTTACGTTTGGGTCGTCGGACTTAGGTAGGCTTACGGGGTTAGGTAGGATTTAAGTTAGGGACGTCAGACATAGGTAGGCTGGCGGAGTTAGGTAGGGTTTAGGTTAGGGTCGACGAACATGGTAGGCTTCTGGTGTTAGGTAGGATTTAGGTTAGGGTCGTCGGACGTAGGTAGGCTTGCGGGGTTAGGTCTGATTTAGGTTAGGGTCTTCTAACATAGGTAGGCTGGTGGGGTTAGGTATGATTTAGTTTAGTGTCGTCGGACTTAGGTAGGCTGGCGGAGTTAGGTTGGATTCAGATTAGGGTCGAAGAACATGGTAGGCTTCCGGGGTTATGTAGGATTTAGGTTATGGTCGTCGGAATTTTTTTTTTTTTTTGGTGTTGTGCGGTGTTTAGTGGAGTGTTTGTGAAGTTGCATATGTATGTGGGTGTAGCTGGATCGGTTCCACGACCGGCCGTCTCAGCTGTTTATAAGTGAGACCTTTTTTCGACCTGTGTTTTGTTTGGGATGTACCTCAGCCTAGCGAGAGCAGCGGGCTACCCAACTCCTTCGTATTGCACGCAGGAGGGTAGGTTTATCCTGGCTGGACTCTCTAAAACAGAGTTTTCTCTCTGTATTTCCTTGTTCTGTAAGGGAAGTTTGGGCCACTGTTTATTTTTCAATTTCCAAGTGGAAGGATGGAGAGAGTTCTATTTTTATTTTTGCAGGGTGATGGATGGAGTCATGTTCTCCCTTCGTTTTCGTTTTGTTCTAGTCCTCCCTCGTGGGAGAATCAGAGATTCTCTTGATCTTGTATAGCATAAAGTCTTTATGACTTTTGCTATTTCTTTTTCCAACGTGGGAGAACCAGAGGTTCCCATGCAGGTGGTATATTTGGGAAGTAGCAGAGTCTGCTGTGGTGGTTGTCATCACAGCATCCTTTGCTCCATTCCACGCCACATTGATGTTACTGTGTCGTTGAGCTTTCTTTATTTGGACTATTGTTTGTTGTTTTTAACGAAGAAAGAATCATGGTTAGTCCATGTGCAAAATATAGGGGTGGAGTAACTTTATAAATAAATAGAGGCTTACACTGTAGAAGGGGAGGGGGTGGGAGTTTGGTTGAAAGTATTTTCCACTTTTAGTTTTTAAAGTTTTGTTTTAAAATGATCAACGATCATTTAAGAGATGAATAAAAAGTTAATTTTAAGACAATCTTTTAAGTATATATTACATAACCAATCATGTTATAATGTATAAGGAAAGAAGTAGAGAGAAAGAGAAAGAGAGAAAAGGAAAGAGAAAGAGAGAGAAAGAAATCTTCTTTTCCAGCATCCTATATTAATTCAAAAGTGAAAGACATTTAAATTAGGCATAGGGGTGTAAGGGGAGTGACTCAGGGTGATCAATCTAAGCTAGGAGTTGAAGTTGGGGAGTTGTCAATGTGTATGTGTAATGTTTTGTTTGTTTTGATGTATCCTAATGCATTATTAATTAGCCAGGTGGAAGAGAAAATTTGTCTGTCATTTATGCTAGATTTCATGACTGCATATTTTTGATGTAACCAATTAGTTACGTAGTTTTGGAATAGTAATTTCGTTGAGGTAGGTTGGCCGCATTCTAAAGCCTTTCGGCTACCCCAAGCGATCCGCTGGGCGGTAAAAACCAAAAAGTTCGAAAGGCAGTCCTTTTTAGTTCTATTATTGAAGCCAATGATGCGCCAGAACGACGTAAGTTTGTTCTTTGCGGGTTTAGGGTCTTCGGGCATAGTTAGGCTGGCAGGGCTAGGTAGGGTTAAGGTTAGGCTCGTATTTGGGTAGGCTTTCGGGGGTTATGTAGAATTTAGGTTAGGTTCGTCGGACATAGGTAGGCTGGTGGGGTGAGGTAGGATTTAGGTTAGGGTTGTCGGACTTAGGTATGCTGGCAGGGTTAAGATGGATTTAGGTTAGGGTCGTCGGACGTAGGTAGGCTGGCTGGTTTAGTTAGTATTTAGGTTCGGGTTGTCGGACATACGTAGGCTGGTGGGGATATGTAGGATTTAGGTTAGGGTCGAAGAACATAGGTAGGGTTTAGGTTAGGGTCGTCGGACATAGGTAGGCTGGCAGTTTTAGATATGGTTTAGATTAGGATCGTCGGACATAGGTAGGCTGGTGAGGTTAGGTAGGATTTAGGCTAGGGTCATCGGACATAGGTAGGCTTGATAATTTGGTAGGGTTTAGGTTAGGGTCATCGGACCTAGGTAGGCTTACGGTGTTAGGTAGGATTTAGGCTAGGGTCGTCGGACTTAGGTAGGCTGGCAGGTTTAGGATGGATTTAGGTTAGGGTCCTCGGACATAGGTAATTTTGAGTGGTTAGGTAGGATTTAGATTAGGTTCGTTGGACTTAGGCAGGCTTGCGGGGTTAGGTAGGATTTAGGTTAGGGTCGTCGGACGTAGGTAGCTGGCAGGGATAGGTCGGATTTAGGTTAGGGTTGTCGGAAATAGGTAGGCTGACAGGGTTATGAAGGGTTTACTTTAGGATCGTCGGAGTTAGGTAGGCTGACATGGTTAGGTAGTATTTAGGCTAGGGTCGTCGGACTTAGGTAGGCTGGCGGCGTTAGATAGGGTTTAGGTTAGGGTGGTCGGACTTAGGTAGGCTTGTGGGTTTAGGGTAGACGGACATATGTAGGGTTTAGGTTAGGGTCGTCGCACATATGTAGGCTAGCATGGTTGGTAGGTTTTGGTTAAGGTAATCGGACGTAGGTAGGCTTGCAGAGTTAGGTATGGTTTAGGTCTGGGTCTTCTGAGTTAGGGTTTATGTTAGGGTCGTCGGACATAGGTAGGCTGGCAGGGTTTTGAATGGTTTACTTTAGGATAGTCGGAGTTAGGTAGGCTGACATGGTTAGGTAGGATTTAGGTTAGGGTCGTCGGACTTAGGTAGGCTTGCGTGGTTAGTTACGATTTAGGTTAAGGTCGTCGGACATAGATAGGGTGGTGGGGTTAGGTAGATTTTAGGTTAGGGAACGTCCGACGGGATTGGGTTTAGTTAGGTTTTTCGGTTTGGAAACGTCCGACGACACTTTGGTATGCGGGATTGGTTTAATTAGGTTTTAGATTAGGGAAAGTCCGACACAAGAAGGCGGTGTGTGTTAGTTAGGTTTTAGGTTAGGAAACGTCAGACGACACTTAGGCAGGCGGGCTGGGTTTAGTTAGGATTTTAGTTTAGGGAACGTCGGACGAAACTTTGGTAGGCGGGCTGGGTTTAGTTAGGTTTTAGGTTCGGGATCGTCCGACAGTTAGGTAGGCGGGCTGGGTTTCATTAGGTTTTTAGGTAAAGAAATGTCCGGCACTTAGTTAAGCGGGGTGGTTTAGTTTTGTTTTAGGTTAGGGAACGTCCGGCATTTGGGTTGGTGTTCCCTATCTGGCGAAGATCAAAGATTAATTATACTCTATTGCATCGATTATCGGTGAATCATTAAATGTAGAATTGCTAGTTCAAAGGTCATTTGGCGTCCTTCGACGTAAACCGTGGAAATAAACGATTGTGTACTAAAACTGGTTTTTCCTTTCAGCTCATAGGGACATACAGAGAGTAAACTCTGTTTTGAGAATTAAGCCTGGAAAAATCGCACCTCTCCTGCCACTGTAGGGAAGGAGTTGGGTGGACCGCTTTTCTCGTAGTCATACACGTATAAAAAACAGGTTTAGGATTAGTCTCATTTTTACACACAGTTACCTATTTTATAGATCAATAACTTTATAGGAAATAGGTAAAAAAAGGTTAGCGTTTTAGAGTCGTAGGAACTATGTAGGTAGGTAAGTAGGTAGGTTAGCGTTTTAGAGTCGTAGTAACTATGTAGGTCAAAGGTCATTTGGCGACGGTAAACCGTGCAAATAATCGAATTGTCAACTAAAACTGATTTTTCCTTTCAGCTCATATGGACATACAGAGAGTAAACTCTGTTTTGAGAATTAAGCCTGGAAAAATCGCACCTCTCCTGCCACTGTAGGGAAGGAGTTGGGTGGACCGCTTTTCTCTTAGTTATACACGTATAAAAACAGGTGTAGGATAAGCCTCATTTATATACAGCTGTGACGGCCGGACGTGGAACCGATCCAGCTACATCTCAGACAAGTACAACTTTACATACAGTTACTTATTTTATAGTTCAATAAGTTTTAAGGAAGTAGGTAAAAAAGAATGTTCATTCAGATTCGTAGAAGACACGTGAATTGGGATAGATTCATTCAGAGTCGTAGATAGGTAGGTAGGTAGGCGTTTTAGAGTCGCAGGAACTATGCAGGTAGGTAGGTAGATTAGCGTTTTCCCAACTAGAATGGGGAAAAGAGATTTTGGGGTAAAAGAACCTTTGGAGGACTGTTGGATGTGATCCTTTGACCCACCTTTAGTCGAACGGCAGTAGCATCACATGTTCCATCCCAGGAAAGTAAGCTCGTAATCTTTCGAGGTAATTTCGTATATCCTCTTTGCAAGAGTACAATCGTGGGACTCAACTGTCTTGACACGGAGCATTATCAATCCTGCTGAGTGGCACGTAATCTTGGGTATAAGTATCCTAAAACAATCATGTTCTAACGTAGCCTCGTTGGTGGCCAAGTGGATTCCGTGTTAGCTGCTCGTAGACGGCAGTTCATGAAAGTTACGGGTTCGATCCCATTAAGGGGTGGAAGTTTAAGTTTTGCTGATGAGTGCCTCTAAACGCAATACCTCCGCTCCGGTAATTTGCGTTAAAGATGGGGAGGTTAGGGTTCCGGATTCCTTCACAGATAATTGAAAAGCTGGAAGATAATCCTTGTTCTGTTTGTTCTATGTGGAAAAACGAGATTGAAGGCAATTGGTTCCCAACTAGAGTGGGAAAAATAGATTTCTAGGTAAAAGACCCTGGGGAGGACTAGATATAATCCAAAATACCTGTAAGCCTTTTGTCATATTTGACAGTTCCTGTACCTGTTGTTGCTGTATTTTTTTATGCAAAATAAGCAGTTTATTCTACCCTTCTGTAAATAAAACCAAATTACAGTATTCCTTAAAAACAAGGTGGGTGGGTGGTTAAGTAGGAAGTATATTACTTATGTATTATAAAATTTGCTGTTAAAATAAAGCTAGTTAAGGTTAAGGTTTTGTGCATATCAATTTTGACTCTTAGGATATTTAATTTTAAGAGAAATGTTACAAAAAATTATCCATACTTAGGAAGGATTCTTTAAGGTGGAAAACTATTGGTAGGATAAAGGTCAGAGAGTCACAGACTGGCTAAATGTAAACAGGAGTGTAGCTTTTTAACTATGGAGACAATTTCGGGTGCTTGGAGATATTGCCTAAAATTTAGTTTTTAGGTTAACCATGGTACCTAACCTCAGCAGGTGATCATTATTGCATCCCTTTTGATTCAGCGAAACAGAACTTAAACAATGATCCAACTTTCTTTTGATCTCTCTGTGACAAAGAGAGATACTGGTATCAGTCTCAACCACATGCAAAAGCCTGCATGAAAGACAATCCATGGCATGTTTTACCTTAACTCGTTGACATAAACAGTTATTGAATTGGTGCTATAAAAATGTCACTGAAGCCATGTTCTCTTCACAGATGAGTCAGGATTTAGCCTTCAATGTGACTCACAGAATATACTCATCTGGAGAGAATAGGGGACACACAACCAACCAACAGTCAACATGGAAAGGGATCCCTTTGGTGATGATGGTGTAACGATCTAGGAGGAAATTTTATTGAGTGGGCTATAGACCTGCCTATGTTTCATGGATCAATGAGATACAAGAATGAGATTCTGGTGCAATTAGACATTAAGCTCATCGACACCGAGCTCATGTAATGCATTGATATCAAAACCAAACCACACTATCCATACAATGTGGCCAGCATGTTCTCCTGAGATCAATCCTATTGGGAATGTTTTTTGGATGCTCCAGGAAGACTTGTTGCTTCACTCCAACCTCCTCTATGAACTGCAAACTTCTCTGATAAGAATGCTTAATTTGATAGGGTTATAAGCCAATGTGAGTCGTATATTGCTGCAAGGGGAAACCTCATCCCCATCCCTAATGACTATCTCTAATTCATTTTTAGCATAAAGAATTAAAATAAAATTCTATCTTGTTTCCTAAGTGTTTCGTTTTAAACTGCTTAAAATCATTTGTAATGTACGTATTTCTTTGATAAGATTTGCTAAATAAAGAAAAGTTTTTTTTTTATCGATTAGTGAATAAAACTTTAACCACTTGGGTAATATTTTTTTTCATCTTGCTTAACTTTTAAACCAGTGTAGTTCAGATACTACTTGTGTTTCAGAAAGTAAAGGCAATTCACAAATAAAACAAGTTACTAGAAATCATTTATTGAACTGCATCACTTCTCTATGTAGTTCCCCCAATTTGCAACAAATGTAGTTGAAAAAGTCACAAATTTCCTAATTACCATCCTGGTATACATTTTCTGATTGCTGAGCAAGCCCCAAATGCACCATCTGTTTGATGCAACTCAAAAAACCCCATGTTGAATTTGCTTTACTGGAAATGATAAACAGCAAAACCCAGAGATGTTATCTAAACAACTCCAGTCAAACACACATGATTACCGATTGTAAGATGCTTCTGTTATGTCTCATGGCCTGTGATCCATGAGAATAGAAAGTTTTAGTTCTGTTAAGACAGTATTCCAAAACAAAATTTCAACCATATCATCAAACTTCTTTTTTATCTTTTACCAATAATAATTTCAGGTTTCACTTTCTGTATTTTCTATTGTATAGGTCAAATATCCTAAATATGAGAAAACCAGGAAGTTCATTGGTATATGAGTTAAACCAGACTATAGATCAAAATAAAGAGAAACACTTACTTATCTACTGATTTTCATAAAAAATTAGCTTATTCATATTATGCTGTTCATTGGTTATGATTTCAAATACAGTGTGATAACAAATAAAAACAATTAAAATAACTGTAATAAAAATGAAATAGAAATAGCATATTAGTACATTATTATAAAATAAACCAATAGATGTGGTTGTGGTTTACTGAATAAAGAACGGAAGCACAGTGATGGAGTAAGTTTTGATGGTTAAAAGATAGATAAGTAAATCTCCAAAAATGAATATTTAAGAATTAAATAGATTTGAGTCTAACTTGACTAAAATTTTGTTTCTATCATCATCAAAAATATGGAATTTTTTCATCAACAAAATTAGTACTAATGTAGTAAATATGGCTAATTAATTTCCTTTTCAAACAACAGATAAATTTTAATTTGGTCTGGTTGTACTGAATTTGTCTTCTTTCATCCTGCTCAGCCATAGGCTGAAGTTGATGCATAAAGCAGGATCAGGAGATTGGGTAAAATTAGTAAATGATTAACAGGTTTAGTGAACTGATTTAAGAATAATCTTCTGAAATTTCCATTGTTGTTTTATAGAGGAAGGAAGGAAGAAATGGATGCATGGACGAACAAATGAGAAAGTGAGAGGACAAAAAAGAGGGAATTATATATCCCTAACCCAGTAATGATTATAGCTTATTTGTTCTAACTGTAAATAACATTATTTCCAGATCTGTGTTAAAGAAAGCAGACCATTTGATGCTAACCACCACGGTTTTGGAATATGAAATATTTTTCAAATAAACATTTTGCTAAATGATTGTTTCCAAAAGGATAAAAGGGACAGGAAGTTTTGAAACACTTATTTAAAGCTCCTTTCATTACGAAAATAATTTTTTTTAAAAAAAATATTCAAACATTGTTTTTAGTACCATCTTTATAAAGCATTCCACGTAGTTACAACATGATTATTAAGAAAAATTTAATAAATTCTAATATAGTCCATCGTAGCTTTATATAAATTTTAAAATCTCCTGCACTTTTGACTCCCTAGGTATATTTTTGATTTAATAAACTTGTTATTTTAAGAAACCATTCACAATGGATGACCTAATCTGAATAATAAAATGGGTCTAATTTCTTAATTTTCCTTAATTTTATAACCATTAGATATGTCTTTGTTTTTTTCTTTTCTCTAAGAAGAGATAAGGAGGTTCTCTCACTGTACCTTCCAATAGTTGCACCCTTTCTCATGCAGGCATTTTCATTACTTAAATACTGCTACTTCATTTCAGTCTCTGTCTTCTTAACCACATAAATTTTTTAAAAATATTACTTGTTTACATATTTGTACTGTACAAAACCTATTGAAGGTCTAACAATCAACAATATATATATAGTTCTTGTCCTATCACAAGTCAAAACTACCGAGTTAAAAAGTAATATCCTTAATTCATTTGTAAACCATTAGCCATTAGGTTTAATTTATTGTTGCATAAATGTCATCCTAATGAGAGAGAGAAAATTTAAGAAGTTAATAACCTATTTTTAAAAACAACAATAAAAATGGCCTTAGGAATTTCATGTCAGTTATGGCAAAAATCAATAGTATGTAGTCTTATAACCTTTTAATAGAAACTTTTTATAAAAAATCTAATTAAAATAATAACCTAAAAGATTTTCAGCAAGGGTTCCAAGCTAAAATATCTTGCCTAACAAAATTTCTATAAATTCTTGAAGACCTAAGCTAGTTGATGGTGAAATTGAAGTTGATGTTAATTTATTTAGACATTTTCTTTTGAAAAAAATTCCATATTTACAGATGAGTGTGTAGTATACTTTTACTGCAGGTAGAAAATAGTATGTAGTAATTAATAGAATATCACTGTCATATCAAGAAGCCTCTATTGAAGTGCCATAGGGTTTTGTTTATTGGTTCGCTGTTGTTAATATGCATAGATAAATGATGTGGAATGTATAATATATATTATTATTATTAAAAACTTCCCAGAATTTACCAGTGCTAATTTTGAAGATTGAAATACTCTTCAAATAATTTACTTTAAAATGGTTAGTTAAGTGGAAAAATAATTTAATGCTAGAGAAAATTATCATTATTAACCAACTAACTCTAAACTACTACAATTTAAAAATAATGGTTAACCAAAATCTTAAATATAAAGAGTAGTGTATTTCAACAGCGAGAAAAGTAAATAGAAAGGTGGAAATAACACTGGTCAACAAGTATTTTTCATCAAGCATATGTCAAGGCGTACTTAGTGTAGCTTTTAATGATGATTTCAAATATACAATTAGTTTTTTGACATCACCTACAGTTTTCAAGATGAGAAAGTTTTTTGGTTTTAGCTCATGCATTATATAGAAATTCCAATTAATGACGTGTATGCATGTATTTCATTTACATCATGGAAACATACCTTTAAAATAAACTACATTATTCATTGCTGCATAGTTCAGATGCAATATTCCATCATCTTAAATTAACCAATCAAGTTTTGTCTGATGAAATAGGTATTTCAACATCTCAAATTGTCCAGTCATAATTGGTCTGATGTTAATGGGAATGCAGGCGGGTTTCGCAAAATACTGTTGTTTCTCGTGTCTATGGGATAGTCGGGCAACTGACAGACATTATTTGGAATCAAACTGGCAGACAAGAACATCATATCAGCCAGGACTGTCTAGCGTCAAGAATACACCTCTTGTAGATCCCCATGTAATGTCCTATTGACTCCTTTGCACATAAAGCTTGGAGTGATGAAACAGTTTGTAAAGACACTAGGGAAGAGAAATGCCAGAGGGTTTGAGTATATTGTAGAAAAGTTTCCCAAAATCACACAGGCGAAGTTGAAAGAGGGTATCTTTGTCGGACCACAAATTAGAGAAGTACTCAAAGATGTCAACTTCAAGACAACACTGGATGAACTGGAACTGCCTGCCTGGAATGCTTCCAATTGGATCTGTGAGAATTTCTTGGGCAACAAGAAGGCAATGGACTACAAGGATGACATCAAGAATCTTCTGAAATGTTACTCAGCAATGGGTTGTCGCATGTCACTGAAAGTTCACTTCTTGGACTCCCATCTGGATTTCTTCGCAGATAACCTTGGATCAGTGTCTGATGAACATGGTGAAAGATTTCACCAGGACATTAGTGCTATGGAGAAACGGTACCAAGGCTTCTGGAATGACAGTATGCTGGCTGACTACTGCTGGACACTTTACCGTGATCAACCAGATCAAGAACACCGCAGGAAATCCAAATCACAATGTTTCAAACTCTGTTTTGTCTGACCCATTTTTTGTGTATTCACTCTTTGTAGAATGATAGTGATGATTTTTAACTCAATAAACTCATTAACTTTCTAAAAATAATATGTCCTTATTTATTACGTTAATGATTTCATATATTCAAATATGTAAATATTTGCATGTATCTACTGAAAAACTAATACATGCTGCATACAAATGGAGTGAAATTTTGAAATCAGCATGAAAAATTAGTCTTCAAAAGTTGGTTTGCATTCATAATGAGTATAATACATTTAATTTTGTTGACCAGTGTTAGAAACTAAACAAAAACTTCGCCAACTCTTTGGCAGTGCTATTGTCTAATTGAGTAAATGACATTTAACAAAATAATTAATTTAAAGATTTTAAAGCGGTGTAGAAGAACATAATCTTAAATTGTTTCAATCTGCATGCGGAACTTAGGCTATTCTTTCTCCATTGCTGAACATTTTCAATCATTCAAGTAAAACAAAAGAAAACATCAAAAACAAGTGTAGCAAACTGCAGTCATTAACTATTAAGGGTAAATTATTATACAATGTTCAAAATAAATAATGCACAAATTTATTTTGGCAATTTGTATTTCAAAGAAGAATGTTAAATGAACAAAAATGTATTCATTTGATTATGAGCTTATTTTTCTGAAAGATTCAACTTATTTAGACTGAAAATTTACTTGTGCACATTTGAACAGATTTAGCATTTTGGGGATGTTCTGATGCTCTTCCTGTAGCACTTCTCCAGCTGCTTCACAAGTGTTCATTGAAAGAAAGGTCAGAAGATGATCCTGATAGCCAAAGCGGGACTTGGATGTTGTTTGCTTGATGGTGCTATTCTTACAGAATGTAGATAAGCATTATTTTGCAGTCCTCGGTCTGCATTCACAAAAGAAATTGAGTGGCATTGGAGCCCTGTACAAATAATTATCAAGTTTCCAGTGATCTGTACGAAGTTTGTATGGCAAATGTATGGCATCCTTGCCTAGCTCTTCAAAGAAAAAATTATAAGTTAACTGTGAAAAGTGCTGCCCCTCTATGTGCCTGCATTAAGATGGCGTCTTAAACAGGTCACTGAACTTGGAGTCCACTTTCCCATAGTTGGTTGCAAATATTTGATCTATAGTCAAGGAACATTGTTGGTAGTAAAACTTGCCATTGCAAAGTTATTTTGGAAAGGTTGAACCTAAATAGACCAATCTTGCAAAGTATTGTTACCTCTATGTGCATTGTCTCAAGATAGATCTCTTTGCTGATGAAACAAACCCAGTCTCATGATGAATGACCTGTGCCCTCCTAAAGCTACACATGTGTACAAGTGCCTACCTCTAATCTATCAATAGAAATATTGGTCTGAATATGTAGGGTATGGCAGATGAGCTACATGCATGATAATTAAATGAGTGAAAGAAAAAATTCTAGGAGCCCTGCAATTCTTCAGCTCAGAAGTCAACAAGCAAAAAAAGCACAAAAATCAGCCATCAAAAAGCTCAGATTATTAAAAATAGTGAAACAAAATGCATATGCATATTCAAGCAGTAAGTAGAGTTCACAATTTGAATAGGAAATCTGAAGCACAAATGATGGACATTTTATATTATGCTACTTCTGAAATTACACTACTGGGATACAACAGAATATAGGCAAAAAACACTGTTTCATCATTTATTTTGAACAGTATACATAAATTAAGCATGAAAGTTAACTCATTATTAAAGAAACAAAATAGTATCAACCATAAACATTTTGCATAATAAAAAAACATGCAGGGGAGGTAATTTATTTTAACTGTTTAGAATTATTTATGTAATAAACCAATTTACACAAAATCTAAATGTTAATACTATAGTAATTTGTTTAATGTAAACTTCATTTTTTTTAAAAAATATCTTTATATATATAAATTTTCAGAAAGATTTCCAATGTTAAAACACTCTTTTGGAATTTAAAATCACAAAGTTATGCCCCTTCTTTATCAGTTGAAAAGTTAAACCAAACATCAAGGTTAAGGCAGAATGATTCCAGCCTACCTTTGTTATTAAAGACAACTAAATTTGATTGAGGTAAGTGCATATTTAGTAGTATATGAACAAAATTTAAATTCTGTACACTATTTAAGCACAAGTAGGTCCACAACAGAACAGAACAATTTATATCATGAAAATCTGTCAGCATGAAAGCCTGGTAAACTATTTTAAAAAAAAACTTGTTTAAATTTTGTATGTTTTCTTAATACATTTTTTTAGTCTTTTAAAATTTATTTTGAAATTATTTTTTAGTGCCTAGGTGTCTGATATGGTCAGGTCTCGGGTTAATTAAATCAATCTGTTCAAAATTTCTAATAAACAAAGAACGTCAAAATCCCAGGTATGGCACTAACAGAAATGTCACTCCTCTCTGAATGAACAGTGTCTTCTTTATCTGTACAATCTAGGCTGGTCAGCTGTACAAATGTATTTAATTTGGAAAACTCTGATCTGACATTTTAGGGTCCAAGGATATCTCAATGCAAAAAGGCTTAAAGGGAAAGGTGTGGGGATCAGCCTTGGTAACCAAGCAAGTTATTTAGGTATACCTCCACCACATACCCAGAATGCCCTGTAAGAACTCTTCAGGGAAACCCACTCATCTGGCTGATGAAGAGCAAGGAGAAACCATGTTAGGGAAGTACACCTAACTGAGCCAGTCCTGACTGGAATCTGAACTATGGAAATCCAGTAATGCAACCATGAGACCACCCATATATTTTTAAAGCTATATTATATTATCAGTATCAACAAGTACAGCTGGTAATTAATTCTTCATATTTAATATTCTATTCATAGTTCCTTTTTCTCAACATTGAAATAACCATTTTATATTATGGCCTTAGTATTTGTAGATAGCTAAAAGAATGACTGCCTGCCCACATGCTTAAAACCCTTAAATATGTTCAAAACCTCTGATTAGGTGCCTAATACAAAAAAATTAGGTTCAACAGTCTACCTTATTTAAGTCTAGAAACATATGCTGAGCTCCTGCTGATATTGAAATCCTTTCTTGAAATAAGATATTCTCCCCACTCTCCAATGAATTCCAGCACTTGATGCACATGGTATACTGAGAAATAAATATAAAATGTGAAGATGAAACTGGTTTTAGATGGAAGAGAAAATGGGTTCCATGTCTTAAAATAATAAATAGTTTCTTTGATGAAATAGAAATTTATTCAAAAGAGTTTATGAAGTGCTTGTTCACGGTTGTGCCTCTGGCTAAATGCCTGACTAGCGCAGACATTAAAATTTTGCTTATCATTATTTTACAAATTACAAAAAATATTAATCACCTGTAATGTTTCAAAATTAATACAGTTTTTAAAATAAGATAATTGCCATAACTTCATGAAAATAGAATAAACTATTTCCACAGCAAAAAAATAAATGTAACTATATAAAAATCTAGAGAGGTAGGTTTAGCTAAATATTAATGCTTCTTCAATCAGTATAACTAGATTTATAAATAGTTAAATTAAATTTCATTTTATGCACAAAATCTCTAATTTTTATTTAATTTCATAGAAATGAATACAATTTCAGAGATCATTTAAAAATAAACCAACATATTTTATTTCAACTCAAAATATAAGATTTACTTCATGTCAAGTGCTACTGATGCAACAGCCAGTAGGGAGCTGAACAATTCAGAGTCAATACTGAGAACTAATTTCATTACAAACTAGTTAAATTTTCTGTGTATTATGTTATGCTGTATAAAACTGATCACAAAAACAAAACTGTATATGTTACACCAAGATTTTGGACACTCAGTATCCAAAAAAATTGAGATTTTGTAAGTGTTTAACTGAAGAGAGAGAAAGAAAAAGATCAAGGCACATCTGTACTGCAAAATACCTTATTTAACACTGAACAGTGGATGTATTGCTGGCAGCCTGGTGGGGTAAGCTGATCATGGCTTCGGCCACAAATGGCCCTAGAACTGATTACACATCATTTCCACTCCCATTATACACACAATCACACACACACACACACACACACACACACACACACACACACACACACACACAAAATGTATTTTATAATTAAATCTAAGAAAAAGAACAATTTGACTTGTCTGATCAATCTCCTTGGAGTATTCCATGTCTGAATCAATTACATCATCTGTCAAGCTACAAAATGGAAAGGTTCAGACATCTAAACAAAATTCTATCTCTCTTATGCTTTCTGAGTCACAGAAGTTACAGATCCCTAAGGCAGTTTCTCCCATATTCTTCTTTCCATGTTATTTTGTTGGTAGCAAACGCACGTGTATCTCCTGTACACAAGTGCGTAGCCAAGAGGGGGGTATGTGTTCAGGGGTTAGAGCAACCTACTTCCACATGTATATGCAACCTTTAATATCTCATTTTGCTGCCATAAAATCAATGAATAACAGGCCACAGTTATTTTTATATTGATTTCATTGAATATCATTCAGGCTCAACAGCATTGCAAACAAAATCTACAACATTATCTACAACATGACATAAAACTCATAAATTAAAGTTTGCAAATACTTTTTCAATATTTTTTTTTAGAATTCTGCATTTGTATCCAATGTTGTAATTGTACAAGTTCAGAACGTTTTCCTTTTTCCTCTCTGCCAAAGTTGCGGAGTGCCCCTGTTGTGCCTTAGCGCCCTCCAGAAATATCCCGGCCCTGCACGTATTGGTAGGCTGCTATATCCAAACCAATCTCTCAGATGGTTTTCATATATTGTTCTTGGTTTACCTCTTTGCTTATCCACCAAAATCTTAATTCTCTTCCTCTTCTGGTTTTTTAGTCAGGTTACACTGTGGCTCATAAGTACAAGGTTAATAAGGAATTCTCACAACTAGGAATTATGAAGTGTTTCTTCACTGTGTAATTTTTGCCTAGAATATTTTGCTAAGAAAAGGAGGTAGAAACCGGTGAGTAAACACTTTTACCAAGAAACCAAAAGTGCATTCTTTATATAAGTTCTAAAAACTTCCTGCCTGTTGATCTCTATATCTAAAAAACTCCGCTAAAAATTTGTTCTAAATGTCTCTTTTGACATCTAATTAATCTGCTACACTCAGGTGTTAACTTTTCATTAACAAGCTAATTGTTAGGTATTTATTGTATATTCATCGCTTATTCCTTTTATGATTGATGACATAAAGTATGACCATGATTAAAGCCATATGTACACACACACACACACACAAATAATTCAGTCCGTGCTGATCACTACTCCCTTCCCGTTCTGGTTCTCCATCACATCTTCCCGTGGCAGGCCGTCCATTTCCACTTAATAACCCTGACACTGTGACATCGCCCTCCACGTGCTTGATGAAAAGGGGACAAGGAAGACCGAGTAATGCTTGTTTCTCCACGCTCCGTACCAACCGATCTCACCGTTGTGATTTCTGTATTTGAAGGTACCACAGGGAAATACTTGCATCTGAGAATCTTCTGGAAATATCTTTGGCAAGGCCGAGTGACCCTGTTAGGTCTATTCTCCCATAGCCTCACTGGTAATCTGTCCAACAGTAAGATCACCGATGTCCAGTCCGTCAGATGTATTTTCGTCTCGGCCCATAGACTCCGCTTTCTCAGATCTCGGTACATCAGCTATCGGCCGTGAAAGGGATTCTGGATCCGCACTAATTCCCGCTTGTTTCCCAGACGTTATGCCTCTCATTCTGCTCCCTAATCCTTCAGCTCCCTTCTTTCCTGTGCTCCACACATACATTTTCCCAGTACAATCTGAAACATTCATCATTTTGTATCATTTTCCGAAATATGAGGGGAGATATTGGCGGGAAATAAAAGGTCATAGCGAGGTTCACTCGGGCATGAACACAAACCCGGTCGGGTGTGGTCTTTGCTGCAGTATTTTACAGACCCCGGCTTTTAAAACGAATATATAAACAGACAGACAGAGAGATGCTTCTCTAAACCGTTATTCCATATTCTCTGTTACCTGTTACTTTCCGAATGATATGTAATAGTTTTCCGAATAAATATTTAATATTTTCCATTTATTTTCTTCATTCCTTCGTCACCAACTAAAAAATTCAGTGGTGGCCGGTAAAACCCCCAATCACGTGACAGGCCGACTACTTCCGTTATATCCGCCGACGTTGGCTTCCTGCCGAACAGAACATTACAGGTTTACGTAACGATCAGCGGAATCTGTGCTGCCACCTTTTACTGATAACGGTGAACTGCAGGACCGGAAATCGTGACGACAGCCGACGGGGGCCATTACTCCGATTCCAGACGGATTTCCGGTTTCTATCTGACTGCTGCCATTTTAGAATTTTACCAGTTTTACTGCTGTGGTTATCCTCGGGAACTGAATAAATGGAGCAGGCCCCAGAACTACCCCTTCAGTCCTCACTAGAAATCTGCATATCTCGATGTGGGAGGAAGCCGGAGTAATCCAAGCAGCTAATGGCAGAAGAAACAATGCCATAGAGAGAAGCTACATCAGGG
Organism: Nautilus pompilius; assembly: GCA_018389105.1. Taxonomy (NCBI): domain Eukaryota; kingdom Metazoa; phylum Mollusca; class Cephalopoda; order Nautilida; family Nautilidae; genus Nautilus; species Nautilus pompilius. The sequence goes on from JACATO010001892.1 coordinate 1,166,194, forward strand.
CGATCCCAAATGAGATTCAAAATCGAATACTTGACCATGGCTGTTCATGGCCTTGACCTTCGTACTACCACGCCATCTTCATTTTATTTAGCGGTTATTGAAAATGTTTCAAAATTCACTTTTCCCATCTGTGTATTAAAAGTACTAAACATGTTAATAACATTAGATAGAGGAAAGACAGACGGGGAAGAGTCGGAGGGGGAAACATCAGAGAATCTGTTTGCATACAAACATTAAATGAGTGAATTCGGTTCCAATCTGTTTTTGAAAGAGGAGAGAAAGAAAGAGACAGGAGAAAGGGAGAAATGATGGGGCGGAGAGAGAGAGAGAGAGAGAGAAGAGGAGGTGTAAGAGAAAAGTGGAAGAGGAGAGAGAGAGAGACTAGGAAATGTTGCTGAGGCTCGATCAGCCCAGTTACATCCTCTCCATCCCATATCGGCTCCGCCATTTCTACTCCCAACTCTCGGTGGCTCTTCAGCCATTATTTCCGGAATCTGGCACCCAGTCTTATTCCGCCATTCAGCAGAGCGGACCAGCGGGACGGGGGACAGGTGATTGATTCCGGGTCCTGATGGAAAACACGGCGATAGGTCCTCCGCCCGTTTCCGGTTTTGCTCAGGGCCGCCCCCGCTGGGTGGGCGCCACTCGGTCTTAGCAAAGGGAAGTCGGGTGGCCGCCAGTTCTGCCCGACTCCCTCCTCTGACTGGCTGGGGACAGCGGACGGTCGGCGTATCCCCACAAACCACGCGCGAGAAGTAAGGACAGAAGAGTTCCCCACAACAGACGGGTATTTCGAACCCCGGCGGAACGTACTCGTCGGTATTCCCCTCCCTAATCTACAGGAGAACAGAAATCCGCCCATTTCTCCGGCTCACCAGAGAACGAGCAGAGACCCCTCTCACCGGCCGGGTTCGCCTTCATATTCCCTATTTCTTCCGTCAGACTGAACCTCGAGTCTCCTCCGACGACTTCCCTTCTCCCTCCCTCCAGACTGCTCCCTGCCCTGCTTATTCTTCCCTTACTGCCGGCGCCACTCGCCCCTTTCCTGTTGATTTCCGGGGCCTCTGCTCCTCCCTGTTTCTCCACCGCTTCATCTACCACTGAAGACGTTCAGCGACCGTTTTCTGTCATACACAGGTGATGTAGACCTGGCGGGTCAATAATTATCAGGGGCTGGCGATTTATCGATTTGTAACCGCTGATAGTACAAGGCGGCAGATTTGAAGAATGGAAAATTTCAAATAATCTAAGGGACATAACTGATGTTCTCCTATTTCTAGGTGAAGTTCTAAATCATTTCCCACAAAATGATCAGTTCGATACCGTATTTTCAAATATCGATGACTTTGGCGAGATCTCATAAGTGGTGGAGCTGCGAGATGACTGAACATGTGACGATCTAATTTTAAGTTCACGGAGGCACAGCGAAATCTGCGCACTTGCCAGGGTCAATTAGGCTTCCGTGATCGCAGTATTACTGCACGTGAGCATCCGTAAGGACGCTGATGTAATGAGCCAACTCGTCATCCTTCTCCGGGGAATGTTCTAAGCTACTATGGTAACTGCATCACAGAGACAGCAACAGGGATCTTCTCCCTAACTACCGCAGTAGTGAAGAGAGGAAAGGGAGCGTTAAGGGGCCATATGTCGATAAAATTTAAGATATTTATGAAAAGGGGGCTGATTTTGAAACTGAAATATTGTCTAACATTCCACCGAAAACCTGAATTGTGTACTGCACCCTTGTTATATGCACGAAAAACCAATTATTATCTCACTTTATTGTTTCTTCCCATTTTCCAGGCCGTTGTGGAGTCAGGGTAATTAAGGGGCGATCAAGGGGATATTTATCATCCTGAACGAGGCGGACTACGGTAATAGTTCACAAATAAAATATCGGGGATAACGACAGGGATAACCCGAGAACTTAGATCGATGTTGGTAACAAGAGTCATCCAAAGGGCCACCTGTTGGTCCTGTCCACCTCCGTACCATCCATCCACACCCAACGTCCACCCTTCTGACGACAGCCGACCCAAGGCACACCTGAAAACAATAAAAGCCACCGTTACTATGACAACATATTTTGTTTAAATGTTTACAAGTACAAAAATAAATGCCGTCACCCGATCCACACTCACCACCATTAAGATGTTCCCTGATAACGGAATCCACCAGTTTTATTCTGCTGGGAGAGTTGGAGGAGGAGGATCACTCCCTCCTCCCTGCAGGTCTACGCTGCTGAAGGCCACGATCTCCACTGACGGATGTCACTGTACACACGCTACCAGAGTTGAGCCGTGTCGTTGAACCTGTAGTCGCGGTCTGAACAGATCAAATACAATTGGTTATTGGTTGCCTGATCAATCGATCGATTGGCTGAAGAATATTTTATTGTTAACATCGTTATAAAACTGATGATCCACTAATAAATCAAATAATGTTCAGTAGGTAATTAAATGATTCAATTATTATTATTATTATATTATTATTATTATTATTATTATTATTAGGTAACGAAACTTCCGAGGTTTTCTCAATGTAGTGTACCGTCAGTTCCCGACCTCTGACCTTCCGATAAAATTCTCACCGGTTTCCCCTAAATAGATAAGAGGTAAAATGTCCCGGGCCGATTCCCCAGAAAGTTGAGGGACACAAACCTCGACAGAAATAAAGGAGCCTTTTCTGTTTCTCTCCACCGTAGCAGCAGACACTTAAATACAGGAGGAAATCATGAAGATCTCCAGCAGAATTTCGTCAGATGTAAACTATGAACAGATAACAGCTTTCATACCTCAAACTGGGAAAACTGCATTCAGAGGAGAGATCTCGGAAATCAGTTAAATTGTAAAATCTTTTAAATTTCAAAAATGAATAATTGAGACAGGTTTGAAAACATTTAAAATTTAAAACAGAGAACAACAAACATCCACAAGATATATCTGGACGAGACCAATTTCCGTTCTTGGTACAAAACGACTTGTTGGTTCCTGACACGTAGTTATGTCCCTTGCCACAGTTGTAGGTTGCTTCACTTCTCCACCTGGTTCCGTTCACTGCAGCCAGTGTATTATGGAGCACGTGGTCAGCCGGTCGGCCACAATCTATTACTGTAGAACGAAAATGAAAGTATGAAATCAATCAGTTGTGACCTCAGATATTTGTGAAAATCAATCTGTCAAATCAATCAGTACCGTAGGTAGATCTGTTTATTCACCAACAGAACAATAACGGGGTAAAAGGAGGTCCACAATTGAAATAACAATGAAGTAATTAAATGATGATCAAGTGGACCTGTAACTAATATTGTGGCAGAATCGTCACTGTAAACCATAATTTCAGAGTAAATTTTTCAGAATAATATTTATACTAGAATCTATAGATTATATTAAATCATTTCGTCTAAAAATACATTCTACTACATTTGAAGAATAGCAAAATAAAAATAACAAAGTGTTTACGAGTTTGTGGTGTTGACCGATCGACATTAGAAAAGGCAGACTGTTTCCTGTACAGTTCCTCTTCTTGTACGATGAGAGCCGAAATATCTGATGTCTGACTCTTATAAGAACCTTATTTTAAGTTTAATGTCCCTCAACTACAAATTGTCGTTAAATTTATTTTTAATGTTTAATTTAGTGAGCCGTCGCTGCCATTCTTCTATTGAAGTTCAATTAATTATTTGGAAATATTTAAGTCAGTATGAAAATCTGTAAAACTATTCGACGTAATTACTGTTACAAGATAGAAGACCTAAGTCAGGTGCTTGTAATTTTTAGAGATTTTAAAAATTACTACAATACAACTATGGCCAAACAGAGATATCATTTGTAATCACTAATGATTTTTTATCCGTGTTGGCTTCAATTTCAGCAGCTTGATTTATAAAAATAAGAGAAAATTATTTAATAATAAAATATTTATGAAATAAATTAATTTCCAGGATAGATAAATATTTAACTTCCCATGCTGCGTATAGAGAGTGAGATCCAATGATGTGCAGTGTTTATAATGTTTACTAATGTAGAAGAGAGGAAATATCAGAGAGGAAATTGTCACATGTTAAATTTCTTCAAGTGAAATCAAGTAATGTTTAAGAAAAGAAATACAATTAAGTCATTTAATATCGCCATATTAATACTTTAAACACAACTATTTTCCTGTTCAGATAAAAATATTTAAATTGTTAATCACATGATAGAGAGGCGAAGTCCATAAGCAGACTTTTGTGGTATTGGTTCCGTAAAATGGAAATGAAGGCAGCACGAAAACAAATAAGTAATAAGAGAACAAAATGAAAATACAAAAAACTGAGGGTTGGAATTCAAAGTAAAGAAAACAAAGGAATAGATACGTTGGCAAAAAATATCTGGTTTTGTCCATTTCCCGTTTCCTGAACACCAGGACTCGTTGCTTCCAGACACGTAGTTATGTCCCTTGTCACAGGTGTAGATGGCCTCACTTCTCCACGTGGTTCTGTTTACAGCCGTCAGAGTGCTGTTAAGAACGTGGTCTGCCGGTCGGCCACAATCTATTTCTGAAAAAGGCAGTTGAAATATTCAATCTGCAGCTAATTAATCAGATGGGATTTTAAAAATATGTTACAGGTAAAATAATAATCTATGCTGCTGAAGGTATTCAAAGGATAGAAACAGGAAGATACAGGGGGGTCATTGAATGTAGGATAATTCTAAAATTTCTTGATACAGAGATGGACCTGTGAGCTGAATTGTGAATTTCAAGCCGGTAACCAGACTACATTAAGAAAGGTGGATGTCAGTGTAATATTAATATTTCTCAAACCATTTCACACCTACAGATGTGTATTCATAACGTTAAAATCCACTGAAGAACTAAAATTTTCAAAAATTAAAGTTTCTATCTGTTGTCAGCATCCATCGACAGCCTCACATCGGAAAGAGTCAGAGCACTGATAAGTACAGGTCACCTACCAAAGAGATCTACACTGGGCAATAGCTGTCACAGGTAATGAGCTCCAAAGATTAACTTACAATGTTAGGTGCATAATAATGTAGATGTTACCTGTAATCAAGTCCAGTCTTAGTGCAAGTGTCGTCAGGTTACGCCTATTTTATAAAATCGAAGTATTCAGATGAATAATCTTTGAACCGTTTAACAATTTTTTATCACAATTTTAATGTAAATTTACAGAACTTTCTCTGTCCACGAGGAGTATTTAAAAATTTACCTATATCACATTCATCAACAAGACTAATGTTTATCACGTGACGTTGAGCAGCCCCTTGATCCCACACGAGCTATTTAGTGCACAGCCCTCACGTCAAAAGGGAATTCCGAGTGAATAAGAGAAAACTACCTGCTGTTCTGTTTCCGTACATTCATTCCTCCAGCCACAGGTGAGATGTCCCCCAATCAGTATATTACAAATTAGCGAGATTTACTGTTCCACCTGGCTGAGGTACCTGTCTTACAATCATTAACAGGTGAAATCTGTTTTGTTCTAACCAATGAGCTCAATGAACAGCAAACTTCGCAAATATCACGATATTAATATTTCTGCTTCTTTTAAAGATCACAGAGATTTTTAAATATAAAAACTAATTAAACGAAAAACAAGATGCATAATGGTGTGAAATGGTGTGTAGAAGGGTTAAAATACCTACCTGCACAAAATAGAGAAATTGTTCAGTCAAAAGAATCGTTGTCCTCCCTATCGATATTTCCTGCTGATGATGATCTACAGATCCAAATTAGGAAGGAATTTATGGGATTTAGAAGATGAAAATCTAAGTTCTGTCACGTGACCGCGTAAATAAATCAAAGTCAACAGATCCACAGAAATCTTTTGTCCTGGGAGTAAATGAAGTATTTATGCAAATAAATTTACCTAATCAACTTCGGCCACCTTGATTGTATCGATCAGATATTGGTTACGATGTATCGATATATCTTTTAAAAGTGTAGCTAACGGACAGACACATCTCTCACGATGTTAGCTATCATCATCAGATCTGCTGCTGACCGAGTCTCTCGTCAACTTCTTCTATTGCTGCCTGAGGAAAAGTGATTAACCCTTCAGTTCAGTTGTTATGAAGGGGAAATTCATCTACCACTGTAGATACAGCAAAATGATTTTTCATCTAAACAACCTTGATAATGAAGGATGATGCAACTTGAACTCGGTAAACGAATCTCATCAAACGTACTTCTCTTCTTCCAGGAGGTAGTCGCTGATTAGAAGATGGAGGAGACCTGATGTGGAGATACCTGAACAGCAGCCAGTAGATTATTAGAGATGGCAGACAAGGATGAGAGTACAAATTTCACAGTCGCCGGTTCTCTTCTACAAGCCGAGCTTAGCAGTGTGTGAGGTAGAACTGTCTCCATGACATTGGCCAGGAGGAGACATAAATATTCTGTCTGCTTATCTTTACTCTATTACAATCGACTGTCGGAGTTCTAAAGGCGATCAGACCTCAGCACAATCCCCGGTATTTTTTGACAACGAGACGAGGAGTTCACACTTTGTGATATGGCAGCAGACTTGTTGAGGATGAACGCTGTTTACCTGCCAGGTGGTAGAGGTGTACAACAATTCTCCAGGTTAAATAAATGGACTAGAGCTGGTAAATGTTTAGGTAAATAATAGGGGTCATCATGTCGCTGTCTTCCTGTCTCTCCACTGACTTTGTTATCACTGAATTGGCAGCTTATTGTTATTTAATACCAAACTGGATATTGTTAGCGAAATCCAGGCTGGAATAACGGGATCTGGGGGTCCTGTCCAACTCTGTCCCGCCGATAATAATAATAATAATTGAATCATTTGTCCTCAGGTTCTACAAAATGTAGAGAGAAAAACTGTGGTCCAGTTCATCCCAAATGTCAGAGACTCGGACCTCGACAGAAATACATCAGGTCATCAGAAAGGTAAACAACACAAATCTAAGAAAAGTAGAAAATATCTTTATTTATTATTATTATTATTATTATTAATTCTCTCCTCGACAAGTTCTTGATGATTCTATGATAAAATGAGATGTAGTAAGAGAAATTCATACTTAATCGATCTTCATCTCGTACATTTAAATTTATTCACCTCATAGAAAGCAGACAGAAAGTCATCATCAGGGATGAGGGAGCCAGTTCTCCAGTAGTGGAGAGGAGCTCGTGAATTATGTCGGACGTGTGAGGGTCAACTTTGATTCGACTTCCGTAAATTAGTTCGCGTGAAGAACCCTGAAGTAGGAGGAGGCAACTCTGCCAGGAGAATAAGTAAAATAATTAAATGACTCAAATTAAACAATTTTTTCTCCTTAATTAATGCAATAAAAATCTAGTAAATAATTTGTGTTTCTCTCTTCTTTCATTGTTTTTTAATCTAAAATAAGTAATAGCTGGTCAGACGGTCTGTCTTTGTTCAGCTCGGTGTTTCTATAAATCTCATTAAATCCATCAGCTCGGTTGTCAGCAGCCATCTCTCCTCCTTCGATCTGCAGTAGAATTTCTTCTACACACAAACACTGAGGAGGATAAAAGTTTTAGAGAAAACAGGTTACTGTGTCTCCAATACACTCTGTGGTTCTTGGAGGTAAATATTTAACCTTTACATGTCGGTAGTATTACCTGTTTGTTGTCTTTACTCATAGAAATAATGACAATAATGAGAGGATATATTAGAGAATACCGGCACCAGTAATAAACCAGATGGCTAGAATACCGAGGTACAGACAGACTGAGAAAGTTTCCGTGGATACAAATTCCGAATATGGTAATTATTTCAGATGAAAGAAGCTCAGGTCACAACAATCACTTCTGCTCTCGGTCTGAAGCAGATGGTGACCTCCTCTGTCTCCCTCATCCTCGTGGAACAGAACATTTTAAGATGGATGAACTCTAGAAAACTATAACATTGGCAATTATCACTCACGACTTCCTGTGGAGGTTAGAATTTGAGGGTCTGACACAGAGCATGAAAAGTGAGGGTTTGCCAGTCTAGAAACTCCCGATGGCTACCTTAGCTGGAATAACATCTCTTATCTTTGGACTTGTGGCTGAATAGTTCTGAAACTTTGTCACTAGACTCTCTGCGCCATGTTTGGTCACAAATGAACAACAACACATCAACATCAGGCGACAAAATGTCCTGTCAGAGGAGACTAAAATCAAGTTACTAACTTTATTTTAGAAACATTTTCCAAACTATTCAAACATGGAACGAGTTTCGAATCACTCAGTGTACACACAGAGCGAGAGAACCGGAGTAAGGATATTTCTGACGATTTCTCTCTTCGACTCTTTACATTGAAGATGGTTTTGTTCTCCTTCTACTCTTTGTCAACTCAAAGCTCAGGTCACGTGACAATTCTGTCTCCGTAACTGGTCTAGTCTATGCTTCCGGGCAGGGTGGTAAGTGGTCTGTAAAGGGTGTTTATGATGTAATGATCACATGGGTGAGTTAGGTGATGCGATAATAGGCAGACAGGGAAAGAGTCCTATTATCATACAATCAAATATCACCATTTATTATTTTTTTCAGACCTTGCATTAAACCAAATCCCTTATTAGCTGAATATGTCAAAAGACACCATAAATATTGAATGAGAAATCCCGTGATGTCAGCTAATGGGAGAATGAGAGGGTTAATTGGAATGATACGAAATGGAAGTAGCCATTTCAATGTGTGGAGCTGTCACTATTCTGAAAGTGTATCATCAAATACAGATACACTAACTGGGACATTTTATTACTAACATTTAAATTTACCCTCTAAATCAACCTCTTCAATGTAGTTGTATGTCTCCTTACAATAAACTGATTTACCCTTTTTTAAAAACTTTCGTCAGTACAAAGCAGGATGAGTCGGTTATTAGGAAGATAACTTCAGGAGCCATTTCTGATAATCCACAGCTCAGCTACAAAAGAGGATAACAGATAGATATGGGTGAAATATTGAAACCTGTTCAGTCTCTCCAAACTGGCCAGGAATTACCTGTGGTTCTGATGACTGACTGGACAGGTTCAAGTAGGAGATACAAGAAGTTTCCTACCCTAAAACATGGACCACTGACTGGCTGCAGCAGTCGTAAAACCTTCTTCTGTAGTAAATAATATTAAAACATTTGAAGATGATGTTTGGATAGGGGACACACCTGTTCGTGGGTCAATAAACTACGAGGATGTCACATGAGTATAAAATGTTTTTACCTGTAATTAATGGGATTTTTTCCTATCTACTACATACGGAACAATTCCAGACAGGTGAACTCTCATTAGTTTTGTTGCTCTGTTTCCAAACTGTTGTTTGTTGAGTACATTTTGAAGAGAGACATAATTCACCGATTTATAGAGGAAAATGGAAATAATTTCCGTACCATTAGCTTTCTGCTTGTGATGTTTGAACTATCGATGCTGTCATCACCAATATGTTTTATCAAGTTGCAGATTCAAAATAAGTTCATATCTTTTCACCAGTTTCCATGCTGTTCATTATACTGTCAGACACTGTAAGGAGGGAGAACTCTGCACAGAGTAATTTCCCCTGAATGATAAAAAGCCATCAAAAAACAACTGTACTAGAAACAAGAGAAGTCGGAAATTATCCTCGGCGTTCATAGGAAAAGTTTATTTAATACAAGGAATGAAATATAAACAAACGTTTGTTTCTGTAATCAGGGAGAAATGGACACATTTCTAGAAAGCGGATAATAAGAGGCCTTCAAAATGGAAGATATGAAGAATTGTCAACAAATTATTCTCCAGATCAGTAAGAGAATCCATAAATAATAGGAAGGTATAGATTCTCTAGTCTTTAATTCTAATGAAGATCATTGGAAATGTTTCCAAATCCTCAAGTCGAAATAAAGGAAGATGAGAGACAGATGAAGTAGATTAGTTTTCTGTTGTGATGATCAGCCACTGTACAACTAAATTTGTGGTGGTCGAGGTCTTCTGACCTTTGACTGATGCCAGTTACTGTGGGGAAACCGAAGATTAGGGCGCATTGGCAAGAATCCACCAGCCAACCATTCCATTAGGATTGGGAGGAAGTTGTTTAAAGAAAATGCCCTGGTAGACTACTACAGGGTTCACACTGAAGCAGTCTTCCATCTGGCCAAAACATTGTCAAGTAAAACCAACTGCTGCTTTACTAAAGATGGCAGCTGTAGAGAAGTTTCAAGAATCATCTCTGCAGCACTCAAAACCATTAAACATGGATTTGTAATAGTTCTTTTATAATCTTATGTAGATAAGCAGGTAATAAAGATTTAAATCTGCCAAAAACTTTAATTAGATGTATAAAGTGTTTTTTTATAGTCTATTTAATTGATTGATCAGACACAATGGAAGTATAAGGTGGTAACACACCTTACTTTGAAGATGTGGAGAATGGCTAGGTACTTGTCTGAAGATGAGTGGGAGAAACCAGAGAGATTTATTTAACTGTGATTGTACACGTAGCATTTATTTATACTTAGTGGTTGGTACTCTGGATGTTCAAATAAAACCTGGCCAGATATTATTATAGCAGTGCTCTTTCTAGCCAAATCAGCGCTCAGATAAAATTTTGTCAGATACCATTATTGTGATGCTTTCTCCCTGATTTTATGTGAATGTCCTGTATATAGTGGTTTGGCAGGATGGCTGAAGGTATGTAGTTACCAACCAACTGGCCACAGCATCTTTGTTTCTATATCAACATTTGGCTGCATTTACAAATGGTCAAGTTGGCTATCAATTGATAAAAATGTTTTGTTTATATTATTGATTGAACAATTAAAAAATTTATTTCTTTTTAAATTTTATTTCAGTGTTATTCTCTACATTTGTCTAAAATTCTACGAGTGAACGAACAGATAGCTGGTTTATAGCTGTAGGCTGGTAATTCATCTGCAGATTCTATAGCAAGACTCATTGGTCCGTAAGGCCACTCTTCCTGATGAATAGTTATTGCCTTACTATATTATTGGATTAGGTGTAGTTCAATGAGATTAATGATGATGATGTGGGTAAAATGATTATTTTGAACACATAAAATATAGAAAAGTTTTGTTTTTGCAAATAATCTGTTTTCTTTCTTTCTTTTAACTTTTTAAATAATTTGGATAAGGGAGATAATTCTGTATTCCCGATTACCTTCTTTCAAAAGAAATAATTGAAATTCAAAGGCACAACATCTATAAGAAAACTTGGAGCATGCTGAGCAGATATAGTATATAACTGTTTGTTTAAAATCAGCTTATAGATATCAACTTTCTGTTTTACAACCGAGACAGAGATTCATAGGTTAGCATATTCTCAGAAATAAAGATAGAACTGATAATTGTACTGGATTAGTGATATTTAGTCAAACTTCCACGTATCTTTTATAGGTTTTGTCAATTTTGTGGGTTTTCTCAAATATTTATACAATCTGTTCCTTTTCTGATTAATGTTTTTAATGAGGAGTACTGTGTCCACTGTAACTAGAAAGGTCATCATCTGATGAAGAGACTTAAAACTAGAAAACATACATGTATTTTAGAGTTTACTCGGTTTGTGTTGTTCCATTGAAAGTGGTTTTCTCTTTAGCGTCTACTAACCTGCATTCGGAGATGATGAAGATATAAAAAACGAGGATGACCAACTCGCTGATTTACTTTTATTCTTTACATATTGAGGAGGAGTTTTCTCTCTTTTTCAACATGGCTATGTGAAGCCACCATGATTGGAGGAGGATGTTGTTCTTTTATACATGTTGAAATGTTGTTCGTTTATATCATCCGAAAGGATGCTATTTTATAACTACTGAATTGAAGCACGTATATAACTTCTGAACTGAAGCTCTTTTATAAATTTCGAAGTGATACTCATTTAAACATGTTGAATTGATGATCGTTTATAACTTCCTATCTATGAACGCTTTCATACCTATTGAATATAAACACTTTTATAACTGCTGAACTGGCGATCGTTTATAACATGTTGTACTAAGGATCTTTTATTAGTTTAGATCTAATGCTCTTTTATAACATCCTAACCGATGCTAGATTGTAACTTCATAACTGATGCTCTTTTATCACCGTCGAATTGATGATCCTTTATAATTTCCGATCTGATGCACACTCATACCTATTGAATTTAAACAATTTTATAACTGCTGAACTGGCGCACTTTTATAACATGTTCTCATAAGGATCATTTATTACTTTTGATCTTAAGCTCTAATATAACATCCAAACTGATGCTCTTTTATACCCGTCGAATTGATGATCCTTTATAATTTCCGATCTGATGCACACTCATACCTACTGAATTGAAACAATTTTATAACTGCTGAACTGGCGCTCTTTTATAACATGTTCTCATAAGGATCATTTATTACTTTTGATCTTAAGCTCTAATATAACATACAAACTGATGCTCCATTGTAATTTCACAACTGATGCTCTTTTATAACCGTCGAATTGATGATCGTTTATAATTTCCGATCTGATGCACTTTCTTACCTACTGAATTGGAACACGTTTATAACTGCTGAACTGGCGCTCGTATATAACATGTTCTCCAAAAGATCTTTATTACTTTTGATCTAAAGCTCTAATATAACATCCAAACTGATGCTCGATTGTAATTTCACAACTGATGCTCTTTTATAACCGTCGAATTGATGATCGTTTATAATTTCCGATCTGATGCACTTTCTTACCTACTGAATTGGTACACGGTTATAACTGCTGAACTGGCGCTCGTATATAATATAGATCTTTTATTACATTAGATCTAATGCTCGTTTAATACAACCTAACCGATGCTAGATTGTAACTTCATAACTGATGCTCTTTTATAACCGTCGAATTGATGATCGTTTATAATTTCCGATCTGATGCACTTTCTTACCTACTGAATTGGAACACGTTTATAACTGCTGAACTGGCGATCTTTTATAACATGTTCTCCTAAAGATCAATTATTACTTTAAATCTAAAGCTCTAATATAACATCCCAAATGATGGTCGATTTTAAGTTCATAACTGATGCTCTTTTATAACCGTCAAATTGATGATCGTTTATAACTTCCGATCTGATGCACACTCATACCTACTGAATTGAAACAATTTTATAACTGCTGAACTGGCGCTCTTTTATAACATGTTCTCATAAGGATCATTTATTACTTTTGATCTTAAGCTCTAATATAACATCCAAACTGATGCTCGATTGTAATTTCACAACTGATGCTCTTTTATAACAGTCCAATTGATGATCGTTTATAATTTCCGATCTGATGCACTTTCTTACCTACTGAATTGGAACACGTTTATAACTGCTGAACTGGCGCTCGTATATAACATGATGTACTAAGGATCTTTTATTACTTTTGAACTAAAGCTCTAATATAACATCCAAACTGATGCTCGATTGTAATTTCACAACAGATGCTCTTTTATAACCGTCGAATTGATGATCGTTTATAACTTCTGATCTGATGCACACTCATACCTACTGAATTTAAACAATTTTATAACTGCTGAACTGGCGCTCGTATATAACATGTTCTCCTAAAGATCTTTATTACTTTTGATCTAAAGCTCTAATATAACATCCCAAATGATGGTCGATTTTAAGTTCATAACTGTTGTTCTTTATTACCTGTTGAAATGTTGTTCGTTTATATCATCCGAACGGAATCTATTTTATAACTACTGAATTGAAGCACGTATATAACTTCTGAACTGAAGCTCTTTTATAAATTTCGAATTGATACTCATTTAAACATGTTGAATTGATGATCGTTTTTAACTTCCTATCTGTTACCTTTTCATACCTATTGAATATAAACACTTTTATAACTACTGAACTGGCGCTCTTTTATAACATGATGTACTAAGGATCTTTTATTACTTTTGAACTAAAGCTCTAATATAACATCCCAAATGATAGTCGATTTTAAGTTCATAACTGTTGTTCTTTAATACCTGTTGAAATGTTGTTCGTTTATATCATCCGAACGGTTTCTATTTTATAACTACTGAATTGAAGCACGTATATAACTTCTGAACTGAAGCTCTTTTATAAATTTCGAATTGATACTCATTTAAACATGTTGAATTGATGATCGTTTATAACTTCCTATCTGTTACGCTTTCATACCTATTGAATATAAACACTTTTATAACTACTGAACTGGCGCTATTTTATATCATGTTTTACTACCGATTATTTATTACATTTGATCTAAAGCTCTAATATAACATCCAAACTGAAGCTCGATTGTAATTTCACAACTGATGCTCTTTTATAACCGTCGAATTGATGATCGTTTATAATTTCCGATCTGATGCACTTTCTTACCTATAGAATTGGAACACGTTTATAACTACTGAACTGGCGCTCTTTTATAACATGATGTACTAAGGATCTTTTATTACTTTTGAACTAAAGCTCTAATATAACATCCAAACTGATGCTCGATTGTAATTTCACAACTGATGCTCTTTTATAACCGTCGAATTGATGATCGTTTATAATTTCCGATCTGATGCACTTTCTTACCTACTGATTTGGAACACGTTTAAAACTGCTGAACTGGCGCTCGTATATAACGTTGTACTAAGGATCTTTTATTACTTTAGATCTAAAGCTCTAATATAACATCCCAAATGATGGTCGATTTTAAGTTCATAACTGTTGTTCTTTAATACCTGTTGAAATGTTGTTCGTTTATATCATCCGAACGGATTCTATTTTATAACTACTGAATTGAAGCACGTATATAACTTCTGAACTGAAGCTCTTTTATAAATTTCGAATTGATACTCATTTAAACATGTTGAATTGATGATCGTTTATAACTTCCTATCTGTTACGCTTTCATACCTATTGAATATAAACACTTTTATAACTACTGAACTGGCGCTATTTTATATCATGTTTTACTACCGATCATTTATTACTTTTGATCTAAAGCTCTAATATAACATCCAAACTGATGCTCAATTGTAATTTCACAACTGATGTTCTTTTATAACCGTCGAATTGATGATCGTTTATAATTTCCGATCTGATGCACTTTCTTACCTACAGAATTGGAACACGTTTATAACTACTGAACTGGCGCTCTTTTATAACATGATGTACTAAGGATCTTTTATTACTTTTGAACTAAAGCTCTAATATAACATCCAAACTGATGCTCGATTGTAATTTCACAACTGATGCTCTTTTATAACCGTCGAATTGATGATCGTTTATAACTTCCGATCTGATGCACACTCATACCTACTGAATTTAAACAATTTTATAACTGCTGAACTGGCGCTCGTATATAACATGTTCTCCTAAAGATCTTTATTACTTTTGATCTAAAGCTCTAATATAACATCCCAAATGATGGTCGATTTTAAGTTCATAACTGTTGTTCTTTAATACCTGTTGAAATGTTGTTCGTTTATATCATCCGAACGGATTCTATTTTATAACTACTGAATTGAAGCACGTATATAACTTCTGAACTGAAGCTCTTTTATAAATTTCGAATAGATACTCATTTAAACATGTTGAATTGATGATCGTTTTTAACTTCCTATCTGTTACGCTTTCATACCTATTGAATATAAACACTTTTATAACTACTGAACTGGCGCTATTTTATATCATGTTTTACTACCGATCATTTATTACTTTTGATCTAAAGCTCTAATATAACATCCAAACTGATGCTCAATTGTAATTTCACAACTGATGTTCTTTTATAACCGTCGAATTGATGATCGTTTATAATTTCCGATCTGATGCACTTTCTTACCTATAGAATTGGAACACGTTTATAACTACTGAACTGGCGCTCTTTTATAACATGATGTACTAAGGATCTTTTATTACTTTTGAACTAAAGCTCTAATATAACATCCAAACTGATGCTCGATTGTAATTTCACAACTGATGCCCTTTTATAACCGTCGAATTGAAGATCGTTTATAATTTCCGATCTGATGCACTTTCTTACCTACTGAATTGGAACACGTTTATAACTGCTGAACTGGCGCTCGTATATAACATGTTGTACTAAGGATCTTTAATTACTTTAGATCTAAAGCTCTAATATAACATCCCAAATGATGGTCGATTTTAAGTTCATAACTGTTGTTCTTTAATACCTGTTGAAATGTTGTTCGTTTATATCATCCGAACGGATTCTATTTTATAACTACTGAATTGAAGCACGTATATAACTTCTGAACTGAAGCTCTTTTATAAATTTCGAATTGATACTCATTTAAACATGTTGAATTGATGATCGTTTATAACTTCCTATCTGTTACGCTTTCATACCTATTGAATATAAACACTTTTATAACTACTGAACTGGCG
Source organism: Nautilus pompilius (assembly GCA_018389105.1). Lineage (NCBI taxonomy): Eukaryota > Metazoa > Mollusca > Cephalopoda > Nautilida > Nautilidae > Nautilus > Nautilus pompilius. Next base: position 1,182,529 of record JACATO010001892.1, read on the forward strand.
CTATTTTATATCATGTTTTACTACCGATCATTTATTACTTTTGATCTAAAGCTCTAATATAACATCCAAACTGATGCTCAATTGTAATTTCACAACTGATGTTCTTTTATAACCGTCGAATTGATGATCGTATATAATTTCCGATCTGATGCACTTTCTTACCTACAGAATTGGAACCCGTTTATAACTACTGAACTGGCGCTCTTTTATAACATGATGTACTAAGGATCTTTTATTACTTTTGAACTAAAGCTCTAATATAACATCCAAACTGATGCTCGATTGTAATTTCACAACAGATGCTCTTTTATAACCGTCGAATTGATGATCGTTTATAACTTCCGATCTGATGCACACTCATACCTACTGAATTTAAACAATTTTATAACTGCTGAACTGGCGCTCGTATATAACATGTTCTCCTAAAGATCTTTATTACTTTTGATCTAAAGCTCTAATATAACATCCCAAATGATGGTCGATTTTAAGTTCATAACTGTTGTTCTTTAATACCTGTTGAAATGTTGTTCGTTTATATCATCCGAACGGATTCTATCTTATAACTACTGAATTGAAGCACGTATATAACTTCTGAACTGAAGCTCTTTTATAAATTTCGAATAGATACTCATTTAAACATGTTGAATTGATGATCGTTTTTAACTTCCTATCTGTTACGCTTTCATACCTATTGAATATAAACACTTTTATAACTACTGAACTGGCGCTATTTTATATCATGTTTTACTACCGATCATTTATTACTTTTGATCTAAAGCTCTAATATAACATCCAAACTGATGCTCAATTGTAATTTCACAACTGATGTTCTTTTATAACCGTCGAATTGATGATCGTTTATAATTTCCGATCTGATGCACTTTCTTACCTACAGAATTGGAACACGTTTATAACTACTGAACTGGCGCTCTTTTATAACATGATGTACTAAGGATCTTTTATTACTTTTGAACTAAAGCTCTAATATAACATCCAAACTGATGCTCGATTGTAATTTCACAACTGATGCTCTTTTATAACCGTCGAATTGAAGATCGTTTATAATTTCCGATCTGATGCACTTTCTTACCTACTGAATTGGAACACGTTTATAACTGCTGAACTGGCGCTCGTATATAACATGTTGTACTAAGGATCTTTAATTACTTTAGATCTAAAGCTCTAATATAACATCCCAAATGATGGTCGATTTTAAGTTCATAACTGTTGTTCTTTAATACCTGTTGAAATGTTGTTCGTTTATATCATCCGAACGGATTCTATTTTATAACTACTGAATTGAAGCACGTATATAACTTCTGAACTGAAGCTCTTTTATAAATTTCGAATTGATACTCATTTAAACATGTTGAATTGATGATCGTTTTTAACTTCCTATCTGTTACGCTTTCATACCTATTGAATATAAACACTTTTATAACTACTGAACTGGCGCTATTTTATATCATGTTTTACTACCGATCATTTATTACTTTTGATCTAAAGCTCTAATATAACATCCAAACTGATGCTCAATTGTAATTTCACAACTGATGTTCTTTTATAACCGTCGAATTGATGATCGTTTATAATTTCCGATCTGATGCACTTTCTTACCTACAGAATTGGAACACGTTTATAACTACTGAACTGGCGCTCTTTTATAACATGATGTACTAAGGATCTTTTATTACTTTTGAACTAATGCTCTAATATAACATCCAAACTCTTGCTCGATTGTAATTTCACAACAGATGCTCTTTTATAACCGTCGAATTGATGATCGTTTATAACTTCCGATCTGATGCACACTCATACCTACTGAATTTAAACAATTTTATAACTGCTGAACTGGCGCTCGTATATAACATGTTCTCCTAAAGATCTTTATTACTTTTGATCTAAAGCTCTAATATAACATCCCAAATGATGGTCGATTTTAAGTTCATAACTGTTGTTCTTTAATACCTGTTGAAATGTTGTTCGTTTATATCATCCGAACGGATTCTATTTTATAACTACTGAATTGAAGCACGTATATAACTTCTGAACTGAAGCTCTTTTATAACGTTGTACTAAGGATCTTTTATTACTTTAGATCTAAAGCTCTAATATAACATCCCAAATGATGGTCGATTTTAAGTTCATAACTGTTGTTCTTTAATACCTGTTGAAATGTTGTTCGTTTATATCATCCGAACGGATTCTATTTTATAACTACTGAATTGAAGCACGTATATAACTTCTGAACTGAAGCTCTTTTATAAATTTCGAATTGATACTCATTTAAACATGTTGAATTGATGATCGTTTTTAACTTCCTATCTGTTACGCTTTCATACCTATTGAATATAAACACTTTTATAACTACTGAACTGGCACTATTTTATATCATGTTTTACTACCGATCATTTATTACTTTTGATCTAAAGCTCTAATATAACATCCCAAATGATGGTCGATTTTAAGTTCATAACTGATGCTCTTTTATAACCGTCGAATTGATCGTTTATAATTTCCGATCTGATGCACTTTCTTACCTACTGATTTGGAACACGTTTATAACTGCTGAACTGGCGATCGTATATAACATGTTGTACTAAGGATCTTTAATTACTTTAGATCTAAAGCTCTAATATAACATCCCAAATGATGGTCGATTTTAAGTTCATAACAGATGCTCTTTTATAACCGTCGAATTGATGATCGTTTATAACTTCCGATCTGATGCACTTTCTTACCTACTGAATTGGAACACGTTTATAACTGCTGAACTGGCGCTCTTTTATAACATGATGTACTAAGGATCTTTTATTACTTTTGAACTAATGCTCTAATATAACATCCAAACTCTTGCTCGATTGTAATTTCACAACAGATGCTCTTTTATAACCGTCGAATTGATGATCGTTTATAACTTCCTATCTGATGCACACCTATACCTACTGAATTTAAACAATTTTATAACTACTGAACTGGCGCTCTTTTATAACATGTTCTCCTAAAGATCATTTATTACTTTTGATCTAAAGCTCTAATATAACATCCCAAATGATGGTCGATTTTAAGTTCATAACTGTTGTTCTTTAATTCCTGTTGAAATGTTGTTCGTTTACATCATCCGAACGGATTCTATTTTATAACTACTGAATTGAAGCACGTATATAACTTCTGAACTGAAGCTTTTTTTATAAATTTCGAATTGATACTCATTTAAACATGTTGAATTGATGATCGTTTTTAACTTCCTATCTGTTACGCTTTCATACCTTTTGAATATAAACACTTTTATAACTACTGAACTGGCGCTATTTTATATCATGTTTTACTACCGATCATTTATTACTTTTGATCTAAAGCTCTAATATAACATCCAAACTGATGCTCGATTGTAATTTCACAACTGATGCTCTTTTATAACCGTCGAATTGATGATCGTTTATAATTTCCGATCTGATGCACTTTCTTACCTATAGAATTGGAACACGTTTATAACTGCTGAACTGGCGCTCGTATAACATGTTGTACTAAGGATCTTTATTACTTTAGATCTAAAGTAATATAACATCCCAAATGATGGTCGATTTTAAGTTCATAACTGTTGTTCTTTAATTCCTGTTGAAATGTTGTTCGTTTACATCATCCGAACGGATTCTATTTTATAACTACTGAATTGAAGCACGTATATAACTTCTGAACTGAAGCTCTTTTTTATAAATTTCGAATTGATACTCATTTAAACATGTTGAATTGATGATCGTTTTTAACTTCCTATCTGTTACGCTTTCATACCTATTGAATATAAACACTTTTATAACTACTGAACTGGCGCTATTTTATATCATTTGTTTACTACCGATCATTTATTACTTTTGATCTAAAGCTCTAATATAACATCCAAACTGATGCTCGATTGTAATTTCGCAACTGATGCTCTTTTATAACCGTCGAATTGATGATCGTTATAATTTCCGATCTGATGCACTTTCTTACCTATAGAATTGGAACACGTTTATAACTGCTGAACTGGCGCTCGTATATAACATGTTGTACTAAGGATCTTTAATTACTTTAGATCTAAAGTTCTAATATAACATCCCAAATGATGGTCGATTTTAAGTTCATAACTGTTGTTCTTTAATTCCTGTTGAAATGTTGTTCGTTTACATCATCCGAACGGATTCTATTTTATAACTACTGAATTGAAGCACGTATATAACTTCTGAACTGAAGCTCTTTTTTATAATAAATTTCGAATTGATACTCATTTAAACATGTTGAATTGATGATCGTTTTTAACTTCCTATCTGTTACGCTTTCATACCTATTGAATATAAACACTTTTATAACTACTGAACAGGCGCTATTTTATATCATGTTTTACTACCGATCATTTATTACTTTTGATCTAAAGCTCTAATATAACATCCAAACTGATGCTCGATTGTAATTTCACAACTGATGCTCTTTTATAACCGTCGAATTGATGATCGTTTATAATTTCCGATCTGATGCACTTTCTTACCTATAGAATTGGAACACGTTTATAACTGCTGAACTGGCGCTCGTATATAACATGTTGTACTAAGGATCTTTAATTACTTTAGATCTAAAGTTCTAATATAACATCCCAAATGATGGTCGATTTTAAGTTCATAACTGTTGTTCTTTAATTCCTGTTGAAATGTTGTTCGTTTACATCATCCGAACGGATTCTATTTTATAACTACTGAATTGAAGCACGTATATAACTTCTGAACTGAAGCTCTTTTTTATAAATTTCGAATTGATACTCATTTAAACATGTTGAATTGATGATCGTTTTAACTTCCTATCTTTACGCTTTCATACCTATTGAATATAAACACTTTTATAACTACTGAACTGGAGCTATTTTATATCATGTTTTACTACCGATCATTTATTATTACTTTTGATCTAAAGCTCTAATATAACATCCAAACTGATGCTCGATTGTAATTTCACAACTGATGCTCTTTTATAACCGTCGAATTGATGATCGTTTATAACTTCCGATCTGGTGCACACTCATACCTACTGAATTGAAACACGTTTATAACTGCTGAACTGGCGCTCTTTTATAACATGTTCTCCTAAAGATCATTTATTAATTTAGATCTAAAGCTCTAATATAACATCCCAAATGATGGTCGATTTTAAGTTCATAACTGATGCTCTTTTATAACCGTCGAATTGATCGTTTATAATTTCCGATCTGATGCACTTTCTTACCTACTGAATTGGAACACGTTTATAACTGCTGAACTGGCGCTCGTATATAACATGTTGTACTAAGGATCTTTAATTACTTTAGATCTAAAGCTCTAATATAACATCCCAATGATGGTCGATTTTGTTTTAAGTTCATAACAGATGCTCTTTTATAACCGTCGAATTGATGATCGTTTATAACTTCCGATCTGATGCACTTTCTTACCTACTGAATTGGAATACGTTTATAACTGCTGAACTGGCGCTCGTATATAACATGATGTACTAAGGATCTTTTATTACTTTTGAACTAATGCTCTAATATAACATCCAAACTCTTGCTCGATTGTAATTTCACAACAGATGCTCTTTTATAACCGTCGAATTGATGATCGTTTATAACTTCCGATCTGATGCACACCTATACCTACTGAATTTAAACAATTTTATAACTACTGAACTGGCGCTCTTTTATAACATGTTCTCCTAAAGATCATTTATTACTTTTGATCTAAAGCTCTAATATAACATCCCAAATGATGGTCGATTTTAAGTTCATAACTGTTGTTCTTTAATTCCTGTTGAAATGTTGTTCGTTTACATCATCCGAACGGATTCTATTTTATAACTACTGAATTGAAGCACGTATATAACTTCTGAACTGAAGCTCTTTTTTATAAATTTCGAATTGATACTCATTTAAACATGTTGAATTGATGATCGTTTTTAACTTCCTATCTGTTACGCTTTCATACCTATTGAATATAAACACTTTATAACTACTGAACTGGCGCTATTTTATATCATGTTTTACTACCGATCATTTATTACTTTTGATCTAAAGCTCTAATATAACATCCAAACTGATGCTCGATTGTAATTTCACAACTGATGCTCTTTTATAACCGTCGAATTGATGATCGTTTATAACTTCCGATCTGGTGCACACTCATACCTACTGAATTGGAAACACGTTTATAACTGCTGAACTGGCGCTCTTTTATAACATGTTCTCCTAAAGATCTTTATTACTTTAGATCTAAAGCTCTAATATAACATCCCAAATGATGGTCGATTTTAAGTTCATAACTGATGCTCTTTTATAACCGTCGAATTGATCGTTTATAATTTCCGATCTGATGCACTTTCTTACCTACTGAATTGGAACACTTTATAACTGCTGTGAACTGGCGCTCGTATATAACATGTTTGTACTAAGGATCTTTTATTACTTTAGATCTAAAGCTCTAATATAACATCCCAAATGATGGTCGATTTTAAGTTCATAACAGATGCTCTTTTATAACCGTCGAATTGATGATCGTTTATAACTTCCGATCTGATGCACTTTCTTACCTACTGAATTGGAATACGTTTTATAACTGCTGAACTGGCGCTCTTTTATAACATGTTTCCTAAGATCATTTATTTACTTTTGATCTAAAGCTCTAATATAACATCCCAAATGATGGTCGATTTTAAGTTCATAACTGTTGTTCTTTAATACCTGTTGAAATGTTGTTCGTTTATATCATCCGAACGGATTCTATTTTATAACTACTGAATTGAAGCACGTATATAACTTCTGAACTGAAGCTCTTTTTTTAAATTTCGAATTGATACTCATTTAAACATGTTGAATTGATGATCGTTTTTAACTTCCTATCTGTTACGCTTTCATACCTATTGAATATAAACACTTTTATAACTACTGAACTGGCGCTATTTTATATCATGTTTTACTACCGATCATTTATTACTTTTGATCTAAAGCTCTAATATAACATCCAAACTGATGCTCGATTGTAATTTCACAACTGATGCTCTTTTATAACCGTCGAATTGATGATCGTTTATAACTTCCGATCTGGTGCACACTCATACCTACTGAATTGAAACACGTTTATAACTGCTGAACTGGCGCTCTTTTATAACATGTTCTCCTAAAGATCATTTATTACTTTAGATCTAAAGCTCTAATATAACATCCCAAATGATGGTCGATTTTAAGTTCATAACTGATGCTCTTTTATAACCGTCGAATTGATCGTTTATAATTTCCGATCTGATGCACTTTCTTACCTACTGAATTGGAACACGTTTATAACTGCTGAACTGGCGCTCGTATATAACATGTTGTACTAAGGATCTTTAATTACTTTAGATCTAAAGCTCTAATATAACATCCCAAATGATGGTCGATTTTAAGTTCATAACAGATGCTCTTTTATAACCGTCGAATTCATGATCGTTTATAACTTCCGATCTGATGCACTTTCTTACCTACTGAATTGGAATACGTTTATAACTGCTGAACTGGCGCTCTTTTATAACATGTTCTCCTAAAGATCATTTATTACTTTTGATCTAAAGCTCTAATATAACATCCCAAATGATGGTCGATTTTAAGTTCATAACTGTTGTTCTTTAATTCCTGTTGAAATGTTGTTCGTTTACATCATCCGAACGGATTCTATTTTATAACTACTGAATTGAAGCACGTATATAACTTCTGAACTGAAGCTCTTTTTTATAAATTTCGAATTGATACTCATTTAAACATGTTGAATTGATGATCGTTTTTAACTTCCTATCTGTTACGCTTTCATACCTATTGAATATAAACACTTTTATAACTACTGAACTGGCGCTATTTTATATCATGTTTTACTACCGATCATTTATTACTTTTGATCTAAAGCTCTAATATAACATCCAAACTGATGCTCGATTGTAATTTCACAACTGATGCTCTTTTATAACCGTCGAATTGATGATCGTTTATAATTTCCGATCTGATGCACTTTCTTACCTATAGAATTGGAACACGTTTATAACTGCTGAACTGGCGCTCGTATATAACATGTTGTACTAAGGATCTTTTAATTACTTTAGATCTAAAGTTCTAATATAACATCCCAAATGATGGTCGATTTTAAGTTCATAACTGTTGTTCTTTAATTCCTGTTGAAATGTTGTTCGTTTACATCATCCGAACGGATTCTATTTTATAACTACTGAATTGAAGCACGTATATAACTTCTGAACTGAAGCTCTTTTTTATAATTTCGAATTGATACTCATTTAAACATGTTGAATTGATGATCGTTTTTACTTCCTATCTGTTACGCTTTCATACCTATTGAATATAAACACTTTTATAACTACTGAACTGGCGCTATTTTATATCATGTTTTACTACCGATCATTTATTACTTTTGATCTAAAGCTCTAATATAACATCCAAACTGATGCTCGATTGTAATTTCGCAACTGATGCTCTTTTATAAACCGTCGAATTGATGATCGTTTATATTTCCGATCTGATGCACTTTCTTACCTATAGAATTGGAACACGTTTATAACTGCTGAACTGGCGCTCGTATATAACATGTTGTACTAAGGATCTTTATTACTTTAGATCTAAAGTTCTAATTAAACATCCCAAATGATGGTCGATTTTAAGTTCATAACTGTTGTTCTTTAATTTCCTGTGAAATGTTGTTCGTTTACATCATCCGAACGGATTCTATTTTAATAACTACTGAATTGAAGCACGTATATAACTTCTGAACTGAAGCTCTTTTTTATAAATTTCGAATTGATACTCATTTAAACATGTTGAATTGATGATCGTTTTTAACTTCCTATCTGTTACGCTTTCATACCTATTGAATATAAACACTTTATAACTACTGAACAGGCGCTATTTTATATCATGTTTTACTACCGATCATTTATTACTTTTGATCTAAAGCTCTAATATAACATCCAACTGATGCTCGATTGTAATTTCACAACTGATGCTCTTTTATAACCGTCGAATTGATGATCGTTTATAATTTCCGATCTGATGCACTTTCTTACCTATAGAATTGGAACACGTTTATAACTGCTGAACTGGCGCTCGTATATAACATGTTTGTACTAAGGATCTTAAATTACTTAGATCTAAAGTTCTAATATAACATCCCAAATGATGGTCGATTTTAAGTTCATAACTGTTGTTCTTTAATTCCTGTTGAAATGTTGTTCGTTTACATCATCCGAACGGAGCTATTTTAATAACTACTGAATTGGAATCACGATATAACTTCTGAACTGAAGCTGTTTTTTATAAAGTTCGAATTGATACTCATTTAAACATGTTGAATTTTAAATGATCGTTTTAAACTTCCTATCTGGTACGCTTCAATACCTATTGAAGATAACACTTTTTAA